>RWGY01000051.1:17672897-17937286 GCA_007726485.1 Eragrostis curvula | reverse complement strand
CATTATATTGGAAATGTGATCGCCATGAGCATCTTCGCCAAGAATGGATGGCCCGTCGGCCCATATTAGAATTTGTGCTTCTTCTTACATGGGAGCATTTTGTTGATTCTGAGAGATTTGTAATGGTGATTAGTGTGGGCTGCTAGCCAAACATTGGCAACAATGCCAGATGTTTTGTTCCTTTATCTAACCAAAAAACGGGGGTACCCTAAAGTTCCCCCACACTTGCCACCATTCGCTGCAAAACATACGAGAGGAAAGCTGCTGTACAAGATGTTTATTTGGTTTTTTCATCCAACCATGCAAATGATCGATGCTCACTCAACCACACAAAGGTAGAGCAAGCTCTCATAATCACAAGGATACACAAGAATAAATGATAGAGAAAAGTCTCAATCTTCAAAGGGACAAGAGCACTTGGCTTCTTTATTTGCTTTATCTCAAATTTGTGGTTAGGGTTTTGGGACGGAGTAGAGTGATAACATCCCTTCTAGTTGGGTTGAATGGTTCTAACTAGGTTCAATTCGACAGAACATGGGCATGTGACAATGTTGACTAAAACATGCTTAATCCTCTACACACAGCTTCAATTATAAAGGGTTAGATGCATTGGAATGTAGACTTCAAGACCACTTCTAGGAGTGTAGACACTCATGCCCAAACTTTTGGGATTTGGTACAGTTTTTGGCCTGGACATTAGATACATAATCTGGATGTCTTTAGAAACAGGTGTCACTAAAACAGAGATAACCGTAGCTCCAATAAAAATAGACTTGAGAAGGTTTCCATCCATATATAACAATTGAGCAAGAGCCTCTCAGATTGGTACCTAATTCATCATCAATTGGATATCAGAATGTAAATATCATGATTTTGACTTCACCATACTCCTATTGAACGCCATGTGGCCTATCCATTATTAGCATGTGCTTGAGACCTGAGGACAAATAATACACCTTCATTAGATAGTAAACAATTTTTAAATGATGCTCACAATCATTAAGGAACAAATTCACCTCTTATCTTAGCTGTTTGAAAATGGACCAAGTTAATGATTTCTTGTTGATAACTTTGTTGGTTTAATGTTGTGAGATCAATGGCCTTGTTATGGAAGACGCGAGATGTTTTAAGACACCTTTCAATGTCACAATTTTACCGGACAGATGTTTTCTTTCCAACACAATCATATTTTAATTACTTTATTTATTTTTTATGACACCTTTTAATGCCACCAATTTTACCAGACAGATGTTTTGTTTCCAACATAACCATATTTTAAGTTATTTTTATTCATTTTTTTCTCTGATTGAGAATTTTAAAAGATAATTTTGTGGAAAAACTTATCAATCATACTTTAAGTTGCGAGTCTTAAAGATTCAAGGAATACTTTTTGGCTACACAATTTAAACTCAGAGGTGTTACTGAGACTCTTGTAACTTATATGTCCTTTCACTTGTTCTTTTTGAGTGTATTCCTTTTGACATCAACAATTTTTGAGGTACTATTTGTTATGAGGATTATGGCCAACGATTATTTCCACCACAGATTTTGTTATTTCTTCTCTGCTTAAGTGTGGTTTTAGTAATTTTTTTAAAAAAAATATTAGGGGTCAATTCTGAATTTGTAGAAACTGTTATTCCGTAGCTGACAATAATGCTATAAAAAACCCCGCAAAAAATAGTATATAAAAAACGTATGTCAGCCTTGACACACAAGGACAAGTTCATGAAAATAGCTTTGTTATGTAAAAAGTTTTCAGTTCAATACAAATACCAGATATGTTGTCTGGACGTATTTTGATATGAAACCGTATCAAATTGATGATTTGGATCCACTATCCAAAACTCGCCCAACGGATGAACGGCTCTGTTTCGTCGACAGTCGAAGCGCCGGCTTGAAGGGGAGGAGAGAAATAACGACGACTGAAACAGAGTCCAGCCAGAGGTGGAAGAACGTCTTCCCTGGAGCAGAGGAGGGAACCGAGGAGGCGATGACGATCGGTTCGTGCTGTTCGTGAACAAGCAGGGGCAGACGCGGCTGGCGCAGTACTACGAGCACCTCTCCCTCGACGAGCGCCGCGCCCTCGAGGGCGAGATCGTCCGCAAGTGCCTCGCCCGCACCGATCAGCAGGTCCGTGCTTCCTCCTCCTCACCCCGATCTTCTTCTCCTCTCCGTCCGCTGATTCAATCGCCCCTATCTTCTCTGCTTCGTGCTCCCCTTTCCACGGATCCAAGAATCGTAGCTAGCCGAATCGCAATCTTTTGGGGCCAGATCGAGGACAGGGCGTGTTCTTGTTGGATCTGGATCCGGAGAAGTTCTTGGTCGCCCTTCCGAATTTCTGAGACTTGTGATTGTTGTGTTGATGCAGTGTTCGTTCGTGGAGCACCGGAACTACAAGGTCGTGTACAGGCGCTACGCCTCCCTCTTTTTCCTCGTCGGCGTCGACAACGATGAGGTGTGACCCTCCCCTCCTCGCTTCTCTCTCCCGTCTTTCTGAATTTGTATTACGGCACGTCGATTAGAAGAACCAGGCTGTGCTTGCACGCGTGGAAGAAGTAAATCTATTGGAAGCTTGGTGTCTATTTGCAAAAAGAAAAAAAAAGTATGATTGTGGTGTGGTGGGTTTAGGTCCCGTCGCTCAATTTTATCAACCCATTGGTTAATTGTGAACATAAGAGTTTAAATGAGGCAAAATATGCATAATCAGTGGACCAAAGAATACAAATACCTCAAAGTGCAGATATTTCTTGGGTATTCTTCGGCATTATTGCTATTGAACTGTCATCAACCCACAGAACTGTGATGCTTGTGCATTGGTGTAATTAAGAATTTGCTGACTGTACTGTTATCATCCTTTTATGATGAATTCAAATTAGTTTCCCACGATCAAGCAACAATTACCATAGTAAAAGAAATTGAAAAAAACGTTATTAATGCTTTTATGCTACGGATCTGGCTCATGTTTTTATTTCATTGAAAGAAATTACACAGAATGGGATTCTGTAGGAATAGTTGAATGGATTGTGCAGTTGGCATGGAGACATCTCAGGGGACTGAATCTTCTGTGCCTTAACTTTTACAACTGATTTGTCCTTTCATGGCACTATCTGTTAGGGCTCGTTCTGTTGACTGGACTCGAAAGGGTATTATTATCTCACAGAACAAACATCATTTAATACTATCGCTGATGACCTTGACCCTTTGACAATGCTAGTACACCATGTAAAGTCTGCTGCTCTGCATATTTATCTATATCTGTTTTTTTGTTGACTGCAATCTGAATGGTATAAATATCGAACAGCACGAATATCAATTGATACTATGTTGTGATATTTAACATTGTCCCTTTGACAACACTGTTACGCAATGCAAATTCTGCCGTTCTGGACATGTATCTATACCTTGTTTTCTTCTGCTTTTCTGCCTCGCTATTATAGTGCCTATCTTAGAAGGAATGTTGTTGTGGTTGCCATTCCGTTTTGTACCTGATGACTATTTCCTGTAGCAGTACCTTCTGGAACGTTTATCTTACCAAGAAAACACTCCCGAGCTAGATCTTATTGCCACTTATATTAGCAATTGAGTGCTACATGATTTGTGGCTTGTTTTCCTTGGAGTCCTTAATAATTCAAAGAGGCCTTCTCTTTGTTTCCTTTAACTACATGTTATCATAATTATTTTCTCCTTCCGATACAACTAATAATGAATGAATTGATCTTGCTTGGCAGAATGAGCTAGCTATCCTTGAATTCATACATCTATTGGTGGAAACAATGGACCGTCACTTTGGCAATGTGGTAAGCTTGCATAGTCCCAAACTGTCTCTCTCAACATTGTAAATTTTTTTGATAATTGAGGCTAATACTACTTTCTTTCACTCCTTTTTTTTGTTGTCTAGTGCGAGCTTGACATCATGTTCCATTTGGAGAAGGTGCACTTCATGCTTGAAGAGATGGTGATGAATGGTTGCATTGTGGAGACAAGTAAGCAGAACATCTTGGCACCCATCCAACTTATGGAGAAAAGTTCTTAAAGTAGTCATCTTGAAATGTCCAGTTTACCATCTCCTGTTCCTTAGCACCACTACTTCTGGCCTGCCATGATTTTCCTTCTGTATGTGAAAGTGCCAAGACTTTGCTTAATTCAGACTTGAATTGACCAATTGCACGCTGTCTGATTGTTTATGCCTCTTATTTTTGAGTAAAATACACCATTGGTTCTTAAACTTGTTTGGTGTACTACCAAGTTCCCTATGTTCAAATTGCAGATTCAGTTTCCTCAACTTATCAAATGTATCATACAAGCCTAAAATGTCAAAAAAGAAAAAACCCCTTAGGGCTGATCATATGGCTGTTTATGAGGGCATAGGTTCTCATCACACGTTATCTCTCATCCTCATTTTCTGCCTGCTGTTGATGATGATGGTTTCACCATTGTTAGGACAGAACAGCATGACTTTGCTAGTTTGAAGGGTATTTAAGGAATCTTGGAAATTTTGGCATGTTTAGCAAGTTTAAGGATCTGAATGAGCTATTTTATGGCTGTGAACCTAAGATGAAACCTTGCACAAGTTTGGACTGTTGGAGCATTTCAATTTATTTTTTTCAAAGAAACTATATTTGTAGATTCATCATAGACATTTCTGTGTCAAAATTTTCAAAAGTTTTGCTGAAGATTATCTAACCTGCATGATTTTGTCGATGCCCCAAGAGGCAAATAAAACAAAACGATATTGTTGATTTTATTGATGCCTCAAACCACATTTAATTCTGAGTAGAGAGGTTTTCAATTTTAATGTACCGACTATTATTTGACAGTCGTGTGGGTAGAAACCCTGTAATGACTACCACAATGTGTACTTCTACGTCTACTTGCTCTGTAAGAATGAATGCCTCCAAGGCAGGATTTTTCCACATGAATTTTATGAAGTTGTGATAACGTTGATGTGTTTGAACTCTACAAGTCGAATATATAGGCCAAGATTTTGTTGGGAAATGCGTCAGGTTGCAAAATTTTATTTAATATATCGGGCTTCTACAAGAAAACGGAATGATTTATCCTACCATCGGACACTAGTGTGAGCACCTCCTTGCACAACCATTGTTTTCACGAACTTTCTTGTGGCATGAGTTTCGAATCAGTTCATATTTTTTTTCCCAATTTCGTTTTATTTGTGACGAGGATGTAAAAGTTTCAGCTATTCATTGTTGTAGTATAATTGGTACATGTCTTTGCAAAGTTGTCTGGCCCTCTAAATTTATACTCTGTTTATACTGACCAATAGGATTAACAATCTATCTATTATGAGCAATTTATTCTGCCATTAATAATCTATCTATTATACGCAATTTATTCTGGCTAATTTGTTTATTTGGACTTTGGAAAAATAGCTAATAACCAATGCGAATTGTTGCCACCAAAAGCTGTGCTACAATTCAATTTATAAATCTATGACGTTATGTATCTTACATCCGACTATACCTTGGATGAATATGAAAGTAGAGATGTGGAGGTATGTATGTTTTAAAACTTAGTAGTCAGTAGTCAAAGAAGTATGTTTGTTTTAAAACTTAGTAGTCAGTTGTCAAAGAAGTATGACACATGGTGCAAAAGATCAATTTTCACTACGACATCAAAGGCAAAGGATGAGCCAACAGTCTTTACCTACGTTGCTGCTCATCACTGGCAGTCTAGATTTTTTTGGGCCGACCAAATTTTTCCCGCAATCAATGAGCTACCAAATTCCATGGTATTACAAGCTTCACTACAACCTTGAAGGAACCGGTGGTGATGAATCATAGCTATATTACAGAGGCAAGTAATAAGAAAAAACGTTTTAAGCCTATCCAACTAATGTAAACAATTTCTTGAAAGTACACCCTTTCATCACTTCATCGTCATAGTGTCCTGGAATTTCTTGAAAGTATGTTCTGTTCCAGTCTGGAATATAATTTCCCTTTGTATGTAATCCAACGGTGTTTCTACAGATTTTTACCGAACAAGAACTTCCCTTTGTATAGAATTTCCCTTTGTATCGTCATTAATTGTCAAGAAGATGTCATCTTACCATCTTATCACCACTGATCCAGATTAATGTTATTCTAGAACGTCTGAAGCTCTCAATCGTAGCTTTGATAGTCAATATAGAAAACTTAGGTAGGCAGCGAGGTCCTGTTTCTCTGATCACGCTAGGTTGAAAAACAATGTTTTCCTCGTTGCTGGTTCCTCTGCATCTAATGTGCTGGCATTAACTGATATTTTCCTGACGCCACTCAATCTCACAAAACATAATGTACCATTCATGCATTGTCTTTGCACGAGCCTCCTGTCAACAACACTGCAACCAAGCATCGCATTATATGAAGAGATGCAAAAGCTATTGCAGAAGAAAACCGGACAAGTAGGTGGGTAAGTACTGGCTTGTTTGGTTCTTTTCAGTTATGGACAATAATAGATTTTGCCCTCGCAAAAAAAGAGAGACAATAATAGATTTTGATTTTAATCAAAACAGGACATTTACCCTACCTATATGAAAATAACTGTATGGCATCTATTGCAATGGGACGAACACACAGCTAGAAAAAGCGTTCCAAGGTTCTGATAGATGTCACGGTAGGGATATGTGGATCCATACACCGCTTAATGTTTTGTACGATCAAAACAACGTTAAAATCAGTTTTCGTTGTTGATCTAATCTGAGAGCTACTCCATCCTTACTTTTCAATAACGTTCCGGTACTGGCCGGAATGGCCGATACATCCCGTGCAGCCCCTTCACTGGCACAGAAGAGCCTCCATCCCGTACCAACCCTAATACCGGCCGGTACTGGTCATTCCGGCCAATTCCAGCATTACCGGGAAGAATGATTATTAAGTACACAACCACAAAAAGTTACTGAAATGATGATACCAGCTTAAGCTTGTTCCTTATTCGAGAGCAAAGTTCAAAATATCTACTACTTGTTGTGTGGTGTTTCATATATTGCCCTTTATCACTCTTCCATAGCTAGAGTTGTATCTTGTAGGTTACAGTAAGTTTATAGAGTCAAGGAACTCTGAAAAATAATCTTGCAAATAAACTAATCAATAATGGCTATCATGGATTCATATATATTGACTTCTCCTGCTGCCACCCAGTCCCCGGAGCTTTCATGCTCTCGATTTTTCATTGGTGATAGCCATATATTGAAGAGGAGATGCTGCAACTACTGAGATCAGTGAAGGCATACAAGAGAGGAGAGGCGGTGCCTTGTCTGGTGAAGTTGTATGAGGCCAAGGGAACGGCTGAGGGATCAGGGAAGATATACTGGGAACCAAGGATGTTTTTTTTGGTACAATCTTGCTTCAATATGGATCTTCAATGATGTCCAGTGAGAGTGACTCAACAAGCTGTCATTATAGATGTGCTTGCTGTGCCTTTTTAACTCCGCATGCGAGAGCTGATATTCAAAAGCTGTGCTCTTATTTGTTTTATGATCATTAATCCCTAGTAAAACTTCTATGCAATATAGTGGTGCTTTATCTCTAAGTTTATTGATGTCTTCGTTTCAAAACTTCACAATGGAACATTTTACATTGGACATATAAAACTTGTGCCTCATTCTTCAAGTGCACTGGTTGTGGTCAGAATAAGATTGCTATGAAAATTAAAGCCGTAGAACTAAATGTTGCACTTTTCGTCTGGAAATATCCAGCTGAACACATGAAGAAGTACACACATACGTGTGCACAAACGCACACCAAATTTCGAATTAAAACCACCATATTTGGGTGCATGCCGTGGTCGCTTTGCTGTGCAGAGGGGGTGCGTCGATTCGGCCTTGACTCTGCTTCAGGCGAAAAATTTTCTCTACACACCGTCTGCAAAGCAGGCCTTTGCGGACCCGCCCGGATGGCGTTTCTTTCTCTCGGCTTAATTAACTGGCGCTGAGTTGGAGGATCGCTCGAGCCGAAGGAAGCCAACGAGCCACGCAGAAATAGATCAGGAGAGGAGTTGCTTCAAGATCCGTGGCGCAGGACGCTTGGCGGAGCGAAGCCAACGAGCACCGAAGGAAGCCTTTGCGGACGGTGTGTAGAGAAATTTTTTCCGGACAGGAGTCGCGAAATCAGGGTTCTGCGGGGAATGGTTTTGGTACTACGTGGGCTTCAGGGCGTGGGCATTCCGTCGGGTTCGCGGCGCAGCTTTCATCCCACAATATGAGTTTCCCGGTCGAATGCTGGCTTAGCCTCCCAAGATTACTCTGTCTAGTTTCACAAAAAAATAAAAAAGGTTACCCTGTCTATGCTCTGTATCAACAAATCCCATGTGGTGCTAAGCATTCGAAACTTTGAAGATCAAAGCACATTGCATAGGCTCCACTGAGCACTTAGTTTTCCCTCTGCCCCTCATTCTCAATCTAAAGCAATGAAAATGTTCTTTTCACGTAACGAGTTATATGTCTCGTCCAGTACTAGGCCATAGATTTCCATCTCGTCAGACATTGGGTTGGAACGAGGAGAAACACACTGTGATGTAAATATAGGATATGATGTATGTATAGGCCCTGAAAGAACGGGATGTTCTGACCACTGGCCCCGGCGCTATTGGCTGCCACACCTGTAGCTTCTGTTTGCTACATGGTACTCAGTGGGCCATTATTTTTCTGTCCGATATTACTACAATTTAATAACACTGCTCCACAATACTAGTATGTATTAGTGGTGAGAGAAGCTCCACTAGCTAATATTGATTGATCAAGAGCATCAGATGCATATGGCTAGATTGTTGAGCTCATTGATGTGACTTGATGCGATCAGAAGATTGCACATGCTACATAGATTTAGAAAATTGTAGAGCCGTGATGGTGACATAAGAAAAATGGCCTTGATCAAGAGTTGTAAACAAAACGATGTAGAAAAACAAAAATGATAAACAAAATGGTCCTGATAAACAACGAATAGTCAAGCAGAGAAATAAAGTGAATAAGAAAAGCTACGAAAAGATCCAGATGGCTATGATTTGTCACAAAAACACGACACTAGCGTGAATAACCAAACAAAGATAACATTTGTGTACTCTCACGGACAAAACTAAGAGAAAATAGACTTTGATGTGGATGCAGCGGAATTTGGTGCCTCTATCGAAAACTAGAGAAGCTAGACTAATCCTCACCAAGCACTACTCTCACGACTGAAGCAATATGATCGGCCCATATGCAAGGCCAACATCATGTCCTGAAGAGGAGCAGCCCAGGCTGAAGAACAAAGAGCTCAAAGAGGAGCAACAGCAATAGGGGTGCAAATTGGTGCCCTTTAGGGTCGCCTCCGACCCTAAGAGGGCCAGAGGTTACTCTAAAAGACACCTATTTACAGCCCTAAGCAGCGGAGAATCTCGCTCGCCGATAAGAGCGTCACAGCATCATGGATATCGGTGACCACCCAAGGACGATATCCGCCCAGAGAGTCGAGGCCAGCCATGAACGTTGTCATCCCGGATGCTTTGCCGTGTCTCCGTTGAAGCGCAGCTTGCATAACCGCTGGCCGAACCCATGAAGATTACTGTGTCTAATCAGGTTAGCCTGGACGTCATCCCTTCTTCCTTCTCCGCCTGCATCAAAATTATTCTTTGCTAAATTTCGCTATGAACAAACCTCTGGAGTAGATACAAGACATCATCGCGACCAACATAGGCTGACTACATTAGTACTATTCACTGCCCCCACTACGGTTCAGAGCTAGCTCCGGCACTGTATTAAAGTTCCCGGCAGGCCGGCAGGGCTAGGCCTCGGAAGCTGTCGGTGCCAACTGCCAATATCAACGCACACTTATTAAGTTCCACACAGCACTCAGTTTTCCCTATGCCTCTCATTCTCAATCTAGAGCAGTAGTGAAAATATATAATTTTTTCACGGAATGAAATATATGCATGTCTCATCCTCGTTTTTGGCTCTTGCTTTCCATCTCGTAAGAGATTGCATTGTAAGAGCAACTCCAGCAGTCTCTCAATCCCCCTCCCAATCTTAAAAAACCTGTCATATAAGGAAGTTGAAGGCAAAAAAACTGCTCCAGCAGTCTCCCAAAAAGTTGCCTATTTTTACTCCCCTCCCAAAAACAGCCCCTAACCTACCAACATTTGCTCCAACTCTCCCACCCCCCAATCCCAACTTCTGGCGGGCCCCACCTCTTCCCCCCGAGCGCGCGCTCTTCTTTCCCCTTCCTCTTCTTCCCGCGCCGCCGCGCCGCATCCGCGTAGCTCCCCCGCCGCCGCCGCCTTCCACGCTGTTGCCTGCCCGTCCATGGTTGCAGAGGAGGTCGCCGGCGGCGCCACACCCTCTCCTCGTCCCCGTTGAGGCCCGCGCCTCCTCCAGATCTGGCCGGGACGCCATGGAGCTCTGTGGCCCACCGTGAACCTCCCCCGCCGTGAACCTCCATGGTCGCAGAGGAGGTCGCCGTGAAGCTCCCCCGCCGTGAAGGTCATCGGCCCGCCTCCGCGCCCTCAGCCCTCGTCCGCGGCCCGTCGTCGTCGAGGTCTGCGTCCTCGTCCACTCCGCGTCGTTGAGCATCCGAGGCTCGCAGTCGAGCTCCGCCTCCGTGTGCCAGTCGCTGCGGCGTGCTCGGCTTGTTACTTTCCTGGTCGCGGCGTGCTCGCGGCCTCGCCGCGGCGTGCCGTCGTGGCCCCCCTCCTCGCCGCAGCGTGCACAGCTCGGCCCGCCGTCGCGGCGCTGGTGGGGCGGCGCGCGGCCTGGTGGACGCGCATAGGCGGGCCCGCGGGGGCTCGCAAGGGCGTTGCGGCGTGGCCTGCTGCCGAGCTGCACGGCATCGACGACGAGGAAGGCCAGCGCGCCACGGGTGGACGACGACGGCGGTGTTCGGGTGTGGTGCGTGAGAGAGAGATAGAGAGGATAACGTGGGTCCCATGCGTAAGTGAGAGGAAGGAGAAAAAGAAGAAAAAATACCTCACATGTCAGGAGTTATTGGAAGGGAGATATTGGGATACTGCCAGAGCCACACCTCCCAATATCCTGAAAAATCTATTGAGAACCTCCTAATAGAGAATATTAGGAGGTAAATTATTGGGAGACTGCTGGAGTTGCTCCAAGGAGGGGAAGTTGGCATGGCACATTGTGATGTAAATATATACGATCCACAAAAATGCTTGTCTATAGTCGTGTATTGGTGCTCTGACCATTGACCCGGACACTGTTGGCTGCTGTGAATAACTCATAATCTTCACCCCCTGTACAGATGTGAAGTACTCACTTTGTTATAGTTTTAGGTTTGTCACAAGTCAACCTTTTAATCTTTGACATTAATTTTCTACAAACTATTATAGATTAACAACATATGATTTATGTTTTTAAATTAATGAAATACACATTTATAATATATAATTTAATGTTCTTAGACCAAACATTAATGAAATTATTAGTTAAAGATAGAAACGTTTGACTCAGGAATAAACCTAAAACTACATTTTTGAAAGTGAGAATTCAATGGAATTGTTTTCCTGATTTTTCTAATTAAAGTGTCAGTTATATGACTTAACTGCCATCAGAAGATTGTTTATGTTGTTTACATTCGGATAATAATAGCTGAAATAGATTTATTTTGTCTTTCAAAAACTAGACATAAATCTGCAATTCACACTTCTTTTTTGCGAAAGGGTTTCATTGACATCTATACACCCGTATAACAAAAGAAATCCAAACAACCCCAACTCCATTAATGGGAGACAAAAAAATTTGATGGAGTCATAAATTCCACCATCTAGGATCACTATGCCTAGACGGATATGCCACATATCAGAACTCCAATAATCTGAACGCGCACGACCATCTCAACATCCAAAACACCTTCATCCTCATTTCCGACAGGCGAACTAAAACTGAAACCTGCACCCATCTTATCCTTCTGCAACTACTTCAATCAAATTGATAATAATTGTGTTTTTGTAGAAACGAATATACTTCATCCATTTTAACTATAATGAAAAGTGCATTAGTCAGTGTTGAGCGGCTCGCAGGAAAACCGCTGGCCGATTACCAGTTCGGTGAGGATATGAAAATCTCATTCCAGCGTGTCATCACACAGTAGCCGATGCTACATGTCACAGTTGTTTCTTCCTTTAACTGTGCCTCAAAAACTTGCTGGGTCAGGGAATCAGAGAACAGATTCTTGTGTGACAGCACATCCCAGTTTTCCTTATGCCCCTCATTCTCAATCTAAAGCTGTAGTGAAAAATGAAAATATACAATTTTCTTGGAATGAATATATGTCTCCTTCTCGTTTTTGGCTCTTGCTTTTCATCTCGGTAGAGATTGCGTTGGAAGGAGGGGTTGGCAAGGCACATTGTGATGTAAATATATCGGATCCACACAATGTATAGGCGTGCACTGGTGCTCTGATCATTGGCCCCGACACTGCTGTCTGCTGTGGATAACTCATAATCGTGACACCCTGTACAGATGTGAAGTACTCGTTCTGTTTTCAAAAGCAGGTTGTAGTTTTAGCTTTGTCATATGGCTAACTTTTTATTTTTTCATTATAAATTTCTAAAAACTCATATAGATTAAGAACATAAGAATTATCTGTTTAGAATCATCATGAGATACACGTTTACAATATATAATTTACATGTTCTGAAACCATAGGAATTTAAATAAATTATTAGTCAAAGATAGAAAAGTTTGACTTAGAATAAACCTAGACTATATTTCTTCTGAAACAGAGGGAGTATATAACTAATTAGAGAGAATTCTTTGGAATTTTTCCTGATTTAAGGGCTAATTATGTGACTTAATTGCAATCAGAATATTGAGTATGCCATTTTCATTTAGATAATAATAATAGCTGAAATAATGACTTTCTTTTTAACAAATTAGACCTAAATTAATCTGCAATTTAGACTTCACACCTTCCACAGCTACTTCAACCCATTGACAATAATCGATTTTTGAACAAACGAACAAATTTATATGTGTTGTCTATTATTTAATATATTTTATCCGTTTTTAACTACAATTTTAACAGCTTGCAGGATAGCTCATTCCAGCGCGTCAATAGCCGATGCTACATGTCACAATTACTTGTCTCTTCCTTTTACCGCGTGCCTGTTCTATAAAAACTTTCTGGGTCCACGATTTGGAGCGCATATTATATTCTGGTTTGACAGCGCATCCCGTATCCTACGAGGTGACACGAGCACCATGGCTAAGCTGCCGCGAGCGGGAGCCTACGACACATAGATACATGTTCGAACTCAAGGCGAGCTGTTGTTTGTTGATGTCCTAGGGTTTGATATCTGCTGGTGGCACCAGGAAAACAAACACGAAAACCTTGATATCCATCGCTGTCCACGTGCTGGAAGAGTGCGAGGATAGGTGGAGAGCACGGGCCTCCGTGGATCGGTGTCGCTTGAGTTCCGTTTGGCGTTGATAGATACATGGGAGCGTGTTGGAAAAATGGAAACAGATGAGACCGTTGACGTCTTGATATATCAATCACCGTAGTCGGTGGAATTGGGGAATGCACCGGGTCTGGCCTCCGCACACACAACAAGCGTGTTCAACAAACCGTGGACAGGACAAACCCAGCCAAAAGGTTTGTGTGCACGCGGAGCCGAACCGGCTCGACGCGTGCGGCTATTGTGATCCTACGTGGGTTTTCATGGAAAGTTAATAATCTTGCCCCATGAGAAAAATATATATGTATGCTCTCTCTAAATTAGTATGAATTTCTGATTGAAGGGTTATGCTCATTCCTATTGTGTGGAGGACATTTACAACATACAGCTACTCTTAAATACTGGCTAGTATTCCACATGGTATTTTTAGAGTTATTGATTACATGTTCAAATCATAATAGAGTATATATGTGTTCTACCGAAAACATCCTCTGTCGCCATTTCTGATGCTTCCCTCTAACAATCATCGGCGGCCGCTGGACTACATCTTGGAAGGCTCAACAATTGTCGAACTCGCAGCAGGCAGCTTTTATGCTCCTCCTACGAAATATTTGAGTCAATCGCCGCCAACAGTCGCCCAAGCCTCACCGTTACACAGGAACCTAATAAATTATTAGTGTACATGTGTCATTACTTTTCTTTCCGATATTACGCCAGTTCGATAACACTGCTCCAAAATACCACTAGTAAGTATTAATGGTGGGAGGCTGCGGTGAAAAATACTCCCTCCATACTCAAAAAAACATGCTGGATCCATGCACTGACTTTGTACAGACGAGCTACCCATCTTACATGTTTTCCGGAAATGTTGTATTTTGTGTTTTTCTGATGCAACTCATTCCCAGGGAAAGATACATGTGTAGCGTGGCTTCCATACATTCGCTTTGCTACTAGACTTCTGTCTCTGCCACACTGCGACCAAGCTGCCACGTAATATATGGAGGGAGGAACAAGATACTGCAAAAGGGTAGATGAGGGGTAGGCGGGTAAGGGGCGGCTCATTTGGCCCTTTTCGCTCATGGACAGTAATATGGAATTTATCTATTGTTAGAAAACTTGAGGATACAAATTAATAATTGTTAGATTCTAGCCACTTGTGAGACATACTAAAAAAATTATTTTGACACCAAGACAAGATGTTACTTTGCATATATGAAATATAAATGTGAGTCTAGTATATGAAATCACACAAATTCACTAAAAGGGAGTTTATTGGGTGCCTGTCTCAACCAGTTTGGTGGGATGCATGCATTAAGTGGTTTGGTTGCCCACATTAAATGCAAAGATGCAGTATCCAAATTAATAACCATGAATGAAGTTTGACCTGCGATACAGTGAAAATACAAACTTTCACAAAAACATCTATGTTTTTGTAAAATGGGCGACTAGTGCTTTGGGTCGTATACACTTACGGAAAACTTAAGCACTTTTGATGGCGTCAACTATTTGGTTTGATACAAGACACGATTTTATGAATAGTGCTTGATTAGTTAGGGTTTGAAATTATTCATTTTAGGCCACCAATCCATTTATATTAAGAGTTGGTTCTTTTTTTTTTATTACACTGGTACATAAGTAGTTTTTGCACCACAATTTTTTTGTCACAGTAGATGACAATAGGCACAATTTTCTGAACATTTTCATGTACGTTTGTAGAGCCTCTCGATCAGGGGAGCACATATGATATTATACGTTTTTATTCACTTCTGGCAAAGTGTACCTAAGGCAACAAACCAATGTCATAATCTATAGCAATATTATTTTACTAGCTTCTCTACAAACATCAGTCACTGCATGATTTTTTCCCTACATTTTCCAAGCGCATTTTTATTCACACACTGGCCCAAGTTGATAATTTTCACCTATATTAAGACATCTAAAATCCAATATTTTTATCATACCAGGTGCTGTATGACACCGCCCAATATGACTCCATAATCAAGAAGTGAACGTAGTGCTGCTGCAGTTGCTATAGCCAAAGAGAAAACTACTCCAAAACTCCACGAGTTCGAGCCAGCAACTTGATGGACATCCAGAATTAAACCATGGCTGCACCTAAGAGTCCTGCACCTAACTAAGCTAGCAGCATCATGATCATCCAACAAAGCACAGCAGCCTGCAAATCGAACAAATCAGGTACTGAATGTTGTCACGGGATGCCACCGAAAGAAATAGGAGAAGGTGAATTTCACCGCGAGGTCGCGCATGCGGACGGGCTGAGGAGATCCGCGGTGCAGCAACGGGCGGCGGCGTCGGCCTTCGGAACTTGACAGGGAGAGGCGGTAGCGCATCACGGCGAGGTTGGGAACTTGCGTAGGGCCTTCTTCTCTCACTCGCGGGCGCCATTGGAAGGCGATAGAATGAACTGAGCCCGGCGCGGACAGAATCCACGCGGGAAGAGCGGAAGTGGCCTCGGTTGGGAGTGCGAATAACATCGCCAAATGTGGCAATAGGGTAGCTAGGGAACATTGAGGGGGGAGGTTATCGCGCGTATCGATGCGTGATAAGGGATCGCGCGTCCCTCCCCCACGTGTCCCACCATTCTTCCGACACAAACTGTTCATGTTCTTCCTTGAGTCGCGACTGTCGCCGACCCCCCCCCCCCCCCCCCCCCCCCCCGCCCGCGCGACTGCGGCGCCGTCGGCGCCTCCCGCGCCAGCCCCTACCCCTCCCACCACCACCACCTAGCCCCCCCCCCCCCCCCCCCCCGCCCGCCGGCCGCCCACCACCGGGTCGCGACTGCCGCCCTCCTCTATGTACGGCGGTGTTAGGAGCCCCTCCATCCCCGACAACCCCGGAACCCTAACCCCCTCTGCACTCCTCCACCGCCGGCGGCCGCCGACACCCCCGCTCATCCGCCGCGCTCCGCCACCACTCACCGTGCGCCTGAGCCGGGCCGTGGCAGGACGCACGTGTCCTGCCATGCGATAGACTTTCCGAATATTGAGCCGACAGTAAATTTGGGGATGGTGTTTACATAATTGTTGGATAGGTGTTTTTTCTAATAACAACCTAAATTAAGGTTTAGGGATCAATTATACATAACTGTTAGAGATGCTCGCACAGAGCCTGTCCGCAGGGACCTCGGTCCACAGAGGAGGCATGACACTATCCTTGTCCTGGGAGCAGATTCTGCAGATTGGTGTAAGTAGGGCTCCATTTGGCTTCACAGATGGATAAATCGAGAGTGTTATGAAACAGACAAGCGTGATCTCGTTAGAGTTTGGGAATGCAAGATACATGGCCAGTTGTCTGAGCGACGTCATAACACTCCTCCCTCAGTTCACTAAAAAAAAGTATCATGCACGTGAAGCAGGCAACGTATGAAGGTTTATATGTGACACTGCGTGAAAAAAACTTATAACATTACATCCATCAGAATATTCGAAGATGTGATTCTCATGACATTAAGCCACAATAATAAAAAATACATGTGTCACAAGGTGAATGCACTGGTAACACGATTTGACAGATGGATAGCGAGTGTGTTTGGAAACAGACAAGTTCGTGAACACGGTATGGATGGAGAATACAAATGGTCAGTACTCTTAATGCGCATCAACCAACTTAAAAAAGACTGGATGTGTGGCTGGGTGTGCATGCTTCTACGAGGGCTTGCGTCCTGCGAGCTTAGCGGACGATTGCAGGCTGAAGCCATGAAGATTACTCGGTATCGACAAATTCCCTGCAGTGCTAAGCTTACGATGCTATCGGTTGCAAAGCGCATTGGTTATGCTCCGCGGAACACTCAATTTTCCCTATGCCACTCATTCTCAACGTGAAGCAGTGTCAGTGACAATATTTGTTCCACAAAATGTAGTGTCAGTGTCATGAAATATATGAAGAGACATTGGGTTGGAGGGAGGAGAAAGTTTGCCAAGACACATTCTCGTTGTTTTACTGTAGCGGCTGCTGAAGAAAAAAATGCGAACAATGTAGCGGCTGCTGAAGAAATACACTGTAATTGCTGAATCGCAACTGCTGCAAAGCAGCGAGGCGAACAATCGGATTGCTATGTAAATATATATAGGACAGGATGTTGTTTGAGATCGAAGAGAGGTTCTAGCTACTCTATGAAGGGACGTGGTGTTCTCGTTCTGACCCCTGGCCCCTATGCTATTTACATGGATAATTAATTATCTTGATCCAATGCACATATGTTAAATATATACATTCTATTTCTCAATTTGTAAGAATTCCTTGGAATTGTTTGTCTGATTTCCTGGTTTAAGGGTTATGGTCATTTAGTGGAAGACTTTTACAATGCATAATACCACTCGTAAATACTAGCTCGTATTTTAAAGGGCATTTTTAGAATTACTTATTAGTTATTACATGATGAATCAATTAATAAGCCACGCGCCTCTGAAAACTGCCCGCTATATGATATTCTAGTGAGTTGGTCGATGTTTTTTGGAAAGAAAACACACCCTTATTGGGCTTTCATTTATATGCAAATAAGATTACAAAGTTTAGCCCAGGTAGGGAAACTATTAAGTAGATCTTTTACAGGACAGCCATTTCTGTGATTAATATTGAAGCAACTGAACCTAGGACCATCCCTAAAAATAGATAGAGAACTTTTAGCTAATGCATCTGCAATTAATGAAATTCTCTTCTCTTGGAACATGGAAGAAGTTCATGCTCATGTTTCTCCCATTGCCTTCCATATCTCTTTTGATGCTCTTCAATCTCCGATCAGGGCTGATTCTTGACTATTTTTCATGAAGGAGATGAGTGTAGCATTATCTGAAAAGAAATCACATTCTTTAACGGTTTAACCTGCAAGAAACATACGATATGATAACCAAGATACATGCTTAAGGCTTCAGCGTGAAGAGGGGAGGCTGCAATAGAAGTTTTAGCTTGAACTTGCAGACTCCGCATTCCCTGTTTTCCAGAGAAGCTTATATGGATTCCGAGACCTGATTCTTGACCTGCATGATAAGAGGCATCTGATTTGCAATGACATTGAGACGAAGTGGAGCTATTACGAGGCTCCTGAGAGCAAAGGATGTGGGAGACATAAGATGCATTGCACGAAATATTCTCCACACCAAAAGCCTCATACTGAGCTTTTTGAGCTGCTTTAGCTTGGAAAACAACAGACAAGGTGGAAGTTTCTTTCTTCTAAAACCTGTGAAGGTTTCTAGCTTTCCAAATGAACCATAAAATGTAAAAGACGAGATGTTGGTCTTCATCGGAAGGGACATTATTAAGGATATAATAAATAATATTCGCGCAAGAACGAGTGAGATAATCTGATCGAATAGCAAACGGGGAAACTGCTCTTGCAAACGGACAATGAAAGAAAATATGTTCATCATTCTCCACTTTGCTAAAACGTGCACAGTTTGAAGAAATATTTTTCATTCTTCTGTGAACACGCTGAGCATTTGCAATGTTTTTAGTTAAAAGCCTCCAAATAAACATCTGCACCCTTGGAAGAATATTCTTTTTGTTCCAAATATTTTTTATGATGGACATTGATTGAGGGGACATGTTTAGTTTACTTACTGTTTCTTGGACTTTTTCCTGATGTAAGAGATTGTAAGCACTTTGTGCTGTCCAAATCCCTTTCTTGTTTGGTTTCCAGATTAACTCATCTTTACCTCCAGATTGAGAAATAGGTACCTGCAAAATTACATTAACAAAATCTGCATTGAAAATAGAATGAAGCAAAGGTTGATTCCATCGTTTTGGTTGGGAAAGCCATAATTCCGACACTTTAATAGGAAAGTTCAAGTGCATGGCTTCCTCTTTGAGATTTGTGTAAATATTCTCCCAACCTGGACACCAAGACTGATTCCAAATAGAAATATTGCTTTCAAAAAGTTGCCACTGAACTGCTCTTTTGAGAATATTTCTAACCTTGAGAATAGTGTCCCATGTCCAAGATTTAGGTCCATTAGTACTCACTGACCAATAAGAAGTGTTTGGGAAATACTTACCTTTTAAAATTTTGGCCCATAAGATATTTGTCAACATTCTCCATGCTAAGCCAGTGATCAATGCTATGTTTAGAGTGGTTAGATTCCTAAAGCCTAAACCACCGGCCCCTTTTGGAATGCAAAATTTTTCCCAAGCTGAAAGGCATAGAGGCTTCTTGCTATTTTCTGGATTATTACCCTTCCACCAAAAATGTCTGATAATAGAAGTAAGCTCATAGATTAGTAAAGGTTTTTGGAAAAAGAACATGAGACATATAGTAAATAGGGATTGAAGAAAACACAGATTTGATAAGAGTTGAGCGCCCTGCATGAGAGATCATATCTGCTTTCCAATCATTGAATTTGGATTTGAACTTGTTTTTAAGAAAAGCATACACCTTGGTTTTTGGAATGTGAGCTGTGAATAAAGGATGACCAAGGTGGGTCGAATTGTGATTCATATCTGAGACTTGAAAAATATTTTTAATATCTTCCTGCAGATTAGTGGGGGTATTTGTGCTAAAAAGAATTGAAGACTTGCTCCAATTTGGGATTTGACCTGAGTCCCTGCAAAAAGAGTCAAGTATGCCTTTGATGATCTCAGCCTCTTGGATAGAAGCTTGCCCACATATTATGACGTCATCTGCAAACAACAAGGAATGAATAGATGGTGCCAGAGGAGCTAGTTTAATGCCACATATTCTATTGTCCGAAACCGCATCTTGCAACCTGCAAGTTAGTTCATTGATGGCAATAATAAAAAGATAAGGAGAGAGAGGGCACCCTTGTCGTATTCCTCTTATACTCCTAAACTTACCATATGATTGGCCGTTAATGATGACAGAGAATATAGGCCATTCAAAGCAAGTTGCAACAAGATCAATAAAATGTTCCTTAAAACCCAGACGACGCATGGCGTACCTTATGAAGCTCCATTCGATTCTGTCGAAAGCTTTTGCTAAATCTAGCTTTAACATAAAGCCATTGCATTTCCAGTTCTTAAGATGAAAGGAGTGAATAATTTCATGGGCGATGACAATGTTTTCAGAAATTCTGTGCCCCTTGACGAAAGCATATTGAGAGTTGATTATATAATCAGGCAAGTAAGGTTGCATCTTAAGGGCAAGAGACTTAGCTATAATTTTATAAACAACATTACAAAGGCTGATTGGCCGATAGTCTAAAGGAGTGAAACAGACAGGTTTCTTAGGAATGAGAACAATATTAGTTTTCTTGAGACTATCAGGCATGTATTTGTGGGAATAAAAAGCTCTTACCAGATTATATATGTCCTCACCAATCCAGTTTCAAGCAAACCTGAAAAATGTGACATTAAAACCATCAGGTCCTGGAGCAGCATTTCCTCATAGTTTTTAGGATATTGAAAATTTCTTGTTTAGTTGGAGCCTCAGTTAATCTTTCATCTTGTATCCTTACTGGCTCCGAATCAGCATAAGTATTTCCAGTTCCCTGCAAAGAAGAGGAAAAAAGATCTACAAAATAGTTTATAAAGCAATCTGCAATTTCCTCATCCTTGTTAACAGTAATGCCATCGGGATTATAAGATGGAACTAATTCTATTTTTCCTTCTTCTTTTAATAACACTATTATGAAAGAATGAAGTGTTCCTGTCTCCTTGTGCTATCCATCTCTTTTTGCACCTCTGCCTGTGGTATTCTGATAACTTATTTTGAATAAGAGCATGCTGTCTTGTTAATTCATCCTCCATCTTATGGTTCTGAAAATCAAAAGGAAGAGCTTGGAGGTTAGCGATATTGCTTTCGATTTGTTTAAGCTGATGTGTTAAAGATTTTTTATTTCTCCTGGACCATAGAGCAAGATTGAAACCTAGCTGCTTAATTCTTTTGTGAAAAGGGAGATTTCCATACCTGCTCCAAGTGCTTATAGAAACATCCGGAAAATCATTTTCAAATAACCACCAATTTTCAAATTTAAAAGCCCTTTTCCTAATGGAGTTATTGGAGAGAGGAACAGCAAGGATAGGGGCATGATCTCCATATACCAAAGGAAGATGGTAAACATTGGTATTAGGAAAGGCACTGCACCAAACTGAGTTAGCGAGACACCTATCCAATCTTTGAAAGGTGGGTTTTGAAGAAAAGCGCCTGTTAGTCCAAGTGTAGGCAGGTCCATTGTAACCTAAATCTATAAGACCACAACTCTTAATAAGATTACGAAAAGAAAAAATACGATTACGATTAGGTAAAGAAGAGCTAAACTTTTCATCAACATCCATAAGCTCATTTAAATCTCCCATACAAAAGAGTGGACTGTTATCCACTTTTGCAAAATCATATACAGCAGCCCAAATATCATCGATGCGAAGATGGTAAGGATCACCATACACACAGACCAACCTAAACCTTAATTAGCCATAATATAACTAACATTAGCTAAAATAAAATTAGAACTAGCATTGACTACTGTTACTTCTACATCTTCAGTCCACAAAAGCCATAAGCCTCCAGAGATTCCTTCAGCGGGGACAATAAAACTATCGTGAAAAGGAAAAGCATGCATGATTTCATTAGAAGTGTATTTATTAGATTTTACCTCAGATATAAATATCACCTTCGATTTAGTAGAGTTGATTAGCCTTGAGAGATGGCGCATCCTTGAACTGTAGAGAGAACCACCCGTTCCTCTGCAGTTCCATGAGAGAAGATTTATCGAGAGATTGCGAGAAACTGATGGGAGGGCAGGAGATTGGTGGGGATTAGAGCGAGAGGGAAAAGGCATCACGCCTACGTCCATATAGGAAAACTGTAAAGGAAACTAACAGACAAGCTCTACAAAGAGCAGGAAGCAGAGTGGTGGGCGATAAAGACACGCGGAGGAGGCAGAAAAGAAGAAAGAGCAGGATGGAAATTCGAAGGGATCAGTCACAAACAGAGCAGCACCAGTAGAAACTAAAAGCATCCACAACAACAAGCAGCTGCCGCCATGGACAGTGCCGTCCGGAGCAACTGAGAAGACTCACATTTCTACTCCTCGAAAGCTGAGAAAATCGACCTAGATAGCAAGCCAAATCAACAACTAATCCACAGATCAGAGGAAGCTCTAGCGCCTGAACAAGATGAGATTAGGATTCAGCCAACTAGAGTAACGGATTGAAGGAAAATCGAATGGGGAAGAACGAGCTACAGGAAGTGCTACAGTAGGGATGAGAGAGTTCCTGGGTCGCTTCAGTCGCGTGTTGGTCGATTTTGATCACCGGATAACTAGTGTGCAGTACCGGACAATTGGTCTTTAATTCCGGGCCTATAAATTCGTAGAAAATGAACCTGCATGTCATATTACCAAAGTACTTTTGGGATTAGTTTTCTTCAAATAGGCCGTTTTCACCAACTTTGATATAAAATTACGTATTGAGGTAATCTTTAGTTCGATAAAACATTTAGTAGGAACTCACTTGTGAATTTACATATTGAGGTAATCTTTAAAACCCTTCATTGATTATACATCAGTGACCAACAGGTACAATGGCCCTGGGTAAAGAGCCGGGAAGTTGAAACTCCGCTGCGTTATTGATTTCTAGGCATGTAGCCGTATGTGCAGGTAATTGTAACAAGCCTTTTTCACAGGGCAACTAGTAATTTGTGGATAATATATAATTGAGAACAAATATGGCCATCGAAAAAGGAAGAAGAAGAGAGAACAAATATGATCAAGGACAAATTAGAAGAACTAGAGGACGCTAATCTATCATGAATGTACAGATCACCATAATTCTTAATGATTCAATGAGAGTCAAAGGGTACCCTGGAGTTCACACCTATGCATATCTTAGCGCTGGGTCTCAGTAAGCGAGTGTATGTGACGCACGGCAGTCGGAGGCGTGACCGCGTGAGTCTCCCGTGGCTTCCGCGTCGATCGTCTAGAAGGGCGACTCGGAGTCACCATGCAACTTTCGGTCGCCCTCACTCACCTGGACGTGGCCGGAGCCGTTGCTGCCGATCAGGCACAACCCGCGCAGCGGGCAAGGATCTGCAGCATCCGACGTCGTGATGGCTCGACGGCAATCTGTTGTGAATTTGATTGGTTTCATGTGCCGGCGATCTGAGTAGTGCGTCGCATAGCGCCGGTGTTCGACAGAGCTATGGCCTGCTGGCGAGCTCCAACAAACGACGACATCGTGTTGGTTCCGTGCGTCGGATTGCACCTTGATGTCCAGTGGCGTGGCGTGTGATGGCGCGCTGGTGTTCCGCTAGTGGCGGAAAATGTATTGTTTTCCCTATGCCCCTCATTCTCATTTCCAGGGCAACGTACATTTTTTTTTGCGAGGGACAGGGCAACATACATGTGTATAACGTATGTAGCATCCATACATTCGCTTTGGGGGTATTTGTGTATCTGGCCCTATTCTGAAGGTCAATTGCATGTTTGGCCTCGTTTTTTAGGGTTTGCGTGTTTGACCCTCCTTTTTCAAAATGAAACGTCCGTTTGGCCCTATTTTCTAACACCGTCACTTTGAGAATTAAAAAAAAAAAAGATGTGTATAATGAAAGGGAATGGAAAAAGACCAAAGTACCCCTTCTCTCTCAACAATACCGATTCCCCTTGCCTGTTCTGTTCTCCCTTCGATTGGAGAGTCGTTCTCTCCCGGCTCTCTCCCTCTCTCTCTCTTCGGTCCTGATGTCATGGTCAATCCTAACCCTAGCTCGTGCCTGAGATGATGTGAAGCAAGGACGGAGGGAGGAGAGGAAGCAGCAGCAGGAGGACCCCGGCGCGGCGCGACCTCGACGCGTGGGCGCGGCGCCACCTTGGCGGGCGTGCAGGAGGCCGGCATGGGCTGCAGACTGGGAGCTGCTGCTGCCTGTTTGTCGGTGGTCGATGGAGATGGGTTAAAAGATGGGTTCGGTGGTCAATGGAGCTGCTGCTGCCTGTTATTTTCTTTCCCTCGGTTGCTGTGTGCGGTATGCCTGTCAAAACTCAGCTGATAACGCTTTGGCTATAAAAGGCAACAAGAAAAATTTCTAGGTGCACTCACCAGTTTCAGAATAATTGATTACTATTGTATCTAGTGGTTTGAAAAGGTTACTTCCGCATCTGCTAATAGAGGTGTGGGTGCAGACTATAGCAAGAATAGATACAAATTTGAATTTTGTCAAATTTCAGTTCAAATATTCAAGTTTGAATTCAAGTTGTTGTTGAAAGTTTTAAACTGTAGCTAAAAAACTTGTTACAATTTTGTTTCAACAACTAGGATCATTAATGCAAAGCACATTATAAAGCAGGGTCAAACGCGCAAAGGGTACGGAGGTCTTTTTATCATGGACTTAACACCGTCAAAGACATCAAACGGAATAGGGTCAAGTTAAAGCTTCAGTTTGAAAAAACAGGGTCAAACACGCAAACTCTAAAAAAGAGGGTTAAACGTGCAATTGGCTTTTCGAACAAGGCCAGATACGCAAATGCCCCTTGGCTTTGCCACTCGCTTTCTGTCTACCACACCGCAACCAAGCTAGCCCGCTATATATAGATGGTAGAAAAAGATACTAATAAACAGAATAAGTGAGAAGTAGAGGAATAACCATGGGACCTTTTGGCCCTTTTTACTCATGGAAAATAATGGAACCTAATTATTGTAACATAAGTATAGGATAGAAACTTCACACAAATAGTTTGACTTATATATAAAATGAAGTCGATCTTCATTTTATTTTCTTATATATAAAATGAAGTCGATCTTCGTTGTATTTTAATGGGGCCATGAATGTGCCACAATCACACAAATTCACTCATGGGGCCTTTATTTAATGTTTGACGTTATATGGCTCAGTCTTGTTGGTGGGATGCAAGGGATGGTTATTCCAGGTAAACCAAGTCAACTTTGTTTGTGTTTCTCAAGAGCTGGGCTTGCTGGTTGCAGTTTGTAGCCTAATTAATGATGTTGTTATGTTATAATTAGTATTTGTGTACTATTTAATTTTTTGTTAATGCGGACCTTTACTGCCACATAATGATGCTTTTTTATTAGGTATGAATAATAATGTGTCTAAGTCACACAATAGTTTACACGCTTCATTGTTTTCTAATAGCTTCTACAGACATACTAAACACATACTTAATTTTTGGGGAATTTTGTCTGTGGTAAACTAAAAAAAACATGGCTTTGTCCGTGGGACACCGTTACTTTCCAATTTGCCTCCCGGACATTGAGCAATTGATGCTTTTCTCTGTAGGATACTATATTAGGAGAAGTGACAATTTTCAAACTTTTTATCTCAATCCACAAAATATATTATAACTTGAAATTTAGCACAAACATACATTACTATATTCCCTATACATGTTGTTTTTCATATTGATTGTTGACTGTTTGCACTAATCTTTAACTAAGAAAATATTTTTTTTCATAATCAAACTATGCAAATAATTGGGGAAAAAGCAAGAAAAAATCGCATGGGCAGAAAACGGAACAATTTATCTATGTGCTAAATTTCAAGTGAAATATATTTTTTTCATTGAGATTATAGTTTTTAAAATAGTCAATTCACCTGCTATAGTGTCCTGCAGACAAAAGCCACAATTTTTCAGTGTCTGAGAGACAAATTAGAAAGTAACGATGTCCCACAGATAAACCGTGTTTTTTTAGTGTCCCATAGTCAAAAATCCCTAATTTTTTCTTTCATACCAAAAATTGTTGATCCATAGAAATAAAAATATAGGTTGAAGATAAATAAATGTAAAGTATTATGCAAAACATTGCAAACAAAATTGACACCCTTCATATGTTAAGAGCAACAAAAAAAAAATGCTTGTTGATTTTTTTAGTAATCAGCTAGAAATATTCTCTATTCTCTTATGTCCCTTTTGGAACGCAGGATTTTCACAGGAATTGTACAGGAATTTCACAGGAATCAGTTGACTGTTCACAGGAAAAACGCAGGAACGGGAAAAAATCCCGCGTTCCAAAGGCCCCCTTAATTATTGCAGTGTCAAGAACAAGGATTAACTTATTTCAACAAGTAGCCTGGGGATATATACGACTGAGAGCCCAAGCTGGTCTATTCTGCTTCATCTGGTAATGGTTCAACACCCGTGTCAAAAAGATCACATGGTCTAACTGTCACGAACACATTCCGTCTCCGTCATTTAGCGTTTGGGTCGTTAACATAACAGACTTGCTCCACTTGTGAAGAGAAGACAAAAGTGTGCAATGGTCTAAATTGCCTTGCGTGTATTTTCCGTGAAAAGTTCGCAAGAGTGAATCAGATGCGTCCATTTTATTGCGTCCATGACCATTTTGTTGGCGTTGCAGATTAACAAGGGCCGCCATTTTGTTGTCGTTGAGATGCCCATGGCGAGGCCCTGGCTTTGGCGGCGTCTCCAGCACTCTAATTACGGTTCTGTTTGGATTCCTAAGCCAACTAATTTTAGCCAACTAAAACATTAGTCAGCTAATTTTTTAGCCAACTAATTTAGAAGGTGCTTGTTTGGATCCTTGACTAATGTCTCTGGTTTTTTTACTTTTCTTGTTTTTTTTATGTGTTTCTTGCCTTTTTTATATGTTTAGTCGATTTTAGTAGCTTTGAGGTGACTACTGACTAGGGGCTAAAAATTTAGAAATGGGTGGGCTAAAAGTTTAGGAGATTTTAGGAGGTCATGTTTAAATACAAAGTGACTAAAATTAGCCAGTTAAAAGTTTAAGAGGGGATCCAAACAAGACCTAAGTGTGGCTGTTAAGTCCGGGTTGGAATTAGGGTTATTTGGATATCTATCATTACAATTTTACCAGATTGAAAATATACCACTACTAATCAAGAAACCACGTGGGTGCCATTCCTATTTTACTTGGTTTTGAAATCTGCCACTATCTATACTTGGAAGTAGGTTGTACTCGTTTTTCATGTACTGAAGTTTTGTATGGCCTAAATTGGCCCCCACCCGCCTACATCCCCGCCTCCTGCCGCTGAGATCCGGCACTGCCACCTCTGCTCCTTCGCTCAGCTCGCGACGCCAACGGCGGCCACACCGAGCACTCACCGCGCCGCCCAGTTCTCATGGTGCTTCGTGACCGCCGTGCCCGCCGGTGGCGGCAACCACACCGAGCAGGCCGAGCCACGCCGCCTCCGGAAGAATCGAATCACATCATCCGCCTCCTTCGCCGATCAGAATCGATTAGTTGGCTGGTTCGAATGTAGTATTGAATCGAAGAGCTGCGCATACAGGAGAGGGAAATGAAATCAAAGGAAGAAGACGAAGCTTCTGTTAAACATTGTTTATTGCCTTTTTCTCATGCGGGGCCAAAAGGCAACCGCTATGGGTGAGCTCGCGCCGTGCTCGAGAAGGCCGCCGCGCTCATGTTCTCGGGGCAGCAGCAGGCGTTCACGCTCAACAAAACGCCAGGCAACCCGCTGCCGCTGCCGCTGCCACCGCCGCCTGACCTCGTGCCGATCGACCCTGGCCTGGGCCTGCCGGGGCAAATTGGTCCATACGGAATTTCAGTACATGGAAAACGAGTATACCTACTCCCAAGCGTTGATGATGGCAGATTTCAAAGCTAGATAAAATAGTAATGGCACCCACCCAGTTATTGTTCACATAATTTGTTTTATACAACAAAAATTATTCTCAATAAAAAGTGATTTCAACAACCATTAAAAAATATAAAAGAAAACACATGGATAGAGAATATAACAATGTATCACTGTGAAAAGTTTCAAGTTGTAATGGGTTTCGTGCAATGAGATAAAAAAATTGAAAAAAACTCATTTCCCTTTGTTAGTGTGCTGCACCTAAATTACCACATTTTTGGAGTGTGCCACAGCTAAATACAAGAATTAGAGTGTGTTGTGCCTAAAACCACAGCTAAATTGTAATGGTAGATATCCAAATAACCCTTGGAATTAACGGGCAAGGAATCCAATTACTATGCATATATCTGTAGATGAATAGTACTCCCTCATTTGTTAAAAAACTTTTCGTTTAGGACATTGACACGGTCTCCAAAACACAACTTTGACTAATGCTTTTTATTGTAAATTATTTATAAAATATAGCTAAAGTGTACTTTTATAAAATCATATTTCAATAGGAATCTACTTTATCATTTTCACATTTCTAAACTTAATACATAAAATAATATTTGAAGTCAAAGTTTAAAAAGTTTGGTTTAAGACAACCTCAAAACGACAAGTTTTTTTGACACAGGAGGGAGTACTTGTATAGGATGAATAGTGTCCTGTAGTGCTTTGGAACTCGGTCGGTTTGACAGCCGCGGTTTCAGGAACCCGTGGATGAGCACCCTTGTGTCTAAGGCGTGGATCAGGTATTGGGTCTTCGAGAACGGCGAACGACGGAGTCAGATGCGTGTGCAGACAAAAGCACCTTGAAGGCAACGTTGTCAAAACAGCATTCTACAAGGAGGAGGAGGCCGCACCAAGTCCGTCGAGATTTCGCTGAGCGCATCCACACGAAGCTCGACCCACACCGACTCATGGGTGGGTGACTGATCTGCATGCTTCTACGAGGGCTTACAGGCGCGATCATCCCGGCAGGATTTAAGTGCATCCCGCGAGCTTCACGGTCGAATGCTGGCTAAAGCCATGAAGATTACTCGGTAGAGACAAATTCAAATGTAGTGCTAAGCCTCCGAAGCTATCAAAGACAAAGGATCTTTGAAAATGGTGACAATATTTGTTTTCCCTATGCCCCTCATTCTCAATGGAAGTGGTGACAGTATTTGTTTTCCCACGAAATGAAACATATGAAAGGACATTGGGTTGCAGTGAGGAGGAAGTTAAGCCAAGGCACCTTGTGATGTCAATATATAGGACACAATGTTGTTTGAGATCGGAGAGAAGCGCTAGTTATAAAAAGATATGGTGTACTGACAATGTGGCTACTGACTGGTACATCTTTAGGCTCTGTTTTTCATTGATAATTAATAATCTTGAGCCACTGCACATATGTGACATATGTTTATTTTGTTTCTCCATTTATAAGAATTCGAAGGATTAATTTGTCTGATTTCTGTTTTAAGGTTTATGGTCAATAAGTGGAAAACTTTTACAACTTGTAATACCACTAGTAAATACTAATTAGTAAATTAAAGGGTATGTTATTTAGAATTACTGTTTACATGTTCAAATCTTAAATACACGGTGTTTGCCACTGCAAACTGCTGCCTCCATCATGTTCAAGCCTTCAAGGTGCTACACTCTTTTGACAACGGTCATCAGTGGCTGAGTGGCTGCTGGACAATTCTCGAAAGGCTCTCCAATTGTTGGCATCGCTGCTAGCAGCCTCGATGGCTCCGTCGCTAAAACTTTTGACTCCATCGCTCCTACCCCAGGCCTCTCTGTATCCAGGCCACTAATTTCTTTCCGATATTACTCCAATTTAATGAACCTACCCCAAAATAATAGTAAGTACGTGGATCGCAGCAAACGTCAATCTCGCTGCCATAGACGTACCACCGTCTTGTGGCCGCATCATCGCAACCGTCTTCAATCGTTGGGGGCGCGGTGAGGGGAGAGACAAAAATTATGTCATCTCCGTCAAGCCCCGACCACCGCCACCCAACGAACGCCCATGAGCTTGGAGCTGCAGTGCTCAGATGTCACTACCGTAGCAACAGTTGGTCGCTGTTCCTTGTGCAAACGCGCCTGTATCAGACCGCCACGTAGCGTGATCATTGGCGGCCGAGGACGGTGAGCCGAAACGGCAGGACCCAAGGAACGGCGGTCCGGCAACGACCCGGTCCATTGGTGGCAGGCCCATCGGCCACCCCCGAGGTGACGCCGTCCACGGCCGGGCATCATTTACAGCCGCGCCGGCAACAAATTGCTGCCGGCCACAGCCATGCCGCGGACGGCCGCGTCCGCATCTACGGCGCCAACCCCGCGTAGACGGGAGTAGAGCTGCTTGTCGTGGGCATCCATGGCCTCCACCCCATGCCCGTAGCCATGCACATGCCCTGTGACATGGTCCATTGGCTGCAGCAGCAGGCATATGGGGCGGGTCGATTGCCCGGCCGCCACCGTCATCGCCGTCGGCCGGGTTGTTTCGGCGAATCGACTCTAGCGGCGGCAATGCGGGAATGGCGGCGGTGATGGCCACCCGAGTCGCCCTCGGGGGCGACATAGGGGCGATCTGCTTTTCACTTGTCTATCCAAGCGTGAATGTAGAAAGACCCGTACCTCCAGTTTATGGATAATCTAGAACAGCAAAGTTAATATGGAGAGCGACTGTGCTTACTTGCAACCTTGAATAGGTAATTGAACATAGGTCTTGAGATGGACAGGTTAAAAATATATGGTTGAACCAGGTACTGCAGGCATTGTTGTGCATGAAGATATATATCTGTTGAAGATATTTAAATTATTAATTAATTGAATTGCAATTTAAATAGTTTGTTAAAGCAATTTGCTTGCTGAGGTTTTCCATAAACCTCATACGCTCTTCTTTCCCCCTCACGTACATGAGTTTGGATGGCGTAGCAGCACGTGTGCACTGGATATGATGGTTAAGAATATATTTTCGTAGTTACGTTGAGTCTTAATTCTTTTTTGCCCTCTTAGAGGTTCCAAGTTTGAGCTGAGTTAGCTTTTTGTATGTTGTAGTAGACGACACATGTAATTGTTTTCATGTATCGAATATTGGATGCTTCCACGTACTCTGTTGTTATCAAGGTTTTTGCGCTCTTTTTTAGCAATCTTTACATATTGCTGTTGTAGCGTAGTGTAGTAAAGCTCAAGATTTTTCTGGGGTGTTACATCGGAGCACAGATTCTTATGTGTTGGCACATCTACACAACGCTTCTCTTGCTTTGTCGGCACATTTGTTAAGGGAATTAGGACCAGAGATTAAGACAACTTCCTGAAAATGCACCAACCGGAGGCAAAAAAAAAAAAAAAGGTAGCCCAAAGTGTAGTTTTTGTAATGAAAATGAAACAATACACCACTTATTCTTCAAGTGTTATGTTGCTAGATCTACATGGCAAATTTTCAACATTGCTACAGGCCTTCCGGTGCCGAATAATATGAGGCATATCTTAGAGGGATGGCTTAGTTCCAAAGGGGTAAAAGAAAAACGCCTTATTCTTGTAGGGGTGGCTGCCATGTTTTGGTCAATATGGTTATGCCGCAATGATATTGCTTTTAACAAAAAGTCGACATTCTCATTGTTACAGGTGGTTTTCAGAGGCACATACTGGTTTCCCTTTTGGAGATTATTACAAAAGAAAGCCTACAGGGAGGAGGTGGTGCGAGCATGCCATATATTGGAAGTGATCGCCATGAGCATCTTCGCCAAGAATGGATGGCCGTCGCATATTAGAATTTGTGCTTCTTCTTACATGGAGCATTTTGTTGATTCTGAGAATTTGTAATAATGGTGATTATGTGGGCTGTATGCAAAACATTGCAAAATGCCAGATGTTTTATTCCTTTATCTAAAAAAAAAAGGGCACCCTAAAGTTCACACCTATGCACCATTCGATTCAAAACATACGAAGGAAAGCTGCTGTAAATATGTTATTTGGTTTGAGCAGGCTAATATCCAGGCATGCAGTCAATCATCAATGCATCATAGCCGGGTCACGAGGCAATATAGTTTTCTGTCACCCATTCTAAAATAGTGGATCAATTCAATTTGTTTTCGGATGACGCCTTGAACAAGTTTTAATGTTCATTCTCTAAAACTGTTCGCTCAATTTGTGTGAACTTTGGGAGGTAGTCGGCTGAAGCAGAAGAGAGCTCAGCAAATAAGGTATCAAAAGGTGAAGACAGACTTATTAAAAGGACATCATGGGCACACAAGATATTCTGCTAATCTGTACGGGGATATTTGTTAATTCCTAGGGCATCTTAGTAGGATCACCTCGTAAACTAGGGGGAAAACAGTTGACAGGGATAAGAAATTTGTCTTTCTACTCTCTCATGGGCCTTAAAACACTAAAATTCCTGAAAAGATTATGCCAAAATGATGTCTGTATGTAAGAACCCAAGTTCAGAAGCTGTCATGTTGCTTGCTTCAGTATACTGCATTAATCTGACCCCAAACAAAACTTCTGTGAAATATAGTGGTGTTTTTTCCCTATCATTGACATGTCTACAATTTAAAACTTTTTATTGGAACGCTTTACATTGGACATAAAAAATAAGGACCTCATTCTTCAAGTGCAACACTTCATGGTCAGAGTAAGATTGCTATGAAATCTACAGAACAAAGTAGTGCACATTACGTTTGGCAAAATGTCCACTTGAACATGGAACCTGCCGCGCACGTGCGCAGATCAAATTTGAACCAACCATATTTGTGTGGAGGCTCAGTTCCATTGTGTGGTGAAACTGCGTGGTGCGTACATTCGGCCATGACTCCTGTGGGGTTATGTGGTGCCTTTGGGGCCAGCACCTCACATTAGCCACACGGATCACAGTTGCCGTCCTACGTGGGCATGCGTGCAGCTGTGGAGCGTACATGCGTGTCCAGAACAAAATATCTTCCCCCTCGAATGCTGGCCGAAGCCGACAATATTATTTTGTATCAACAAGTTGATGAAGGGCCATAGAACTTTGATCCAGCTTCAATCAGCTCTCAGTTTTCCCTATGCCTCCCATTCTCAATCAAAGCAGTGAAAATATACTTTTTTCACGACATGAAATGTACATGTGTCGTTTCTGTACTAGGTCATAGCTTTCCATCTCGGCAGACGGTTGGTTGGAAGGCGGCGGAAGGTAGCCTCGGTGTGATGTAAATATATAGGATATGACATTGTACAGGATCCAAGAGTAGTACTTGTATATAAGGACGCTGCTGGCTGCTGTGAATAACTCTTAATCGTGACCCCTTGTAAAGTACAGGTGTCGAAGTATATAAGAATTCCGTGGATATTTTTTTATTTTCTGATTTAAGGGATATTTCTGTGATTCAAATGACACCAGAAGATTTTGCATGCTCTATAGATTTAGGCAATAACAGCTGAAATCATTTTCTTTTTCGATAACCAGGCATAATTTTTCAATCCACAAACATCACATCTTATTCTTCCACAGCTGCTTTAATCTATTGATAATTGATTTTTGTACAAAAAATTGTTCGTGCAATTTATTATTTAATGAGAAATGCTATGGTGCATGGAAATAATAGCAATCGTCTATTGGTCCAGATCTAACGGTTAAAAATAAGGAGGAATCACTTAAAAGGAACTTTAAATTGTGGACCGGTACCAAAAATTGGTAGGTCAGGTACCAGTTTTTTTCTTTTAAAAAATTGACAAAGGACAGTTAAGTAATTTCATGGATCCTGTATCAACAGCCATGGCCGATCGATGAGGGGCGACCGGGCGAGACTAGTACAAGACAACGAGGCTGCCGTTGACTGCGGCCTCCGTTGCAGTGACAACAATTATGTAGATGAAAACGTTCTGATGCGCCGCCGCCATGGACCGAAGCGAAGCAAGAGCCTTCCGCCAGAGCTCGAGGAGGAAGAAGGACCCGAAGTGGTATTTGGAATTGGGCTTCTCGGCAACGTGCATCCATGAGGAACAAGGAGGAAAGCTAGGCTTTCCTTATCATGGAAGCCTGGATGAGCCCGGATGTGTGGATGAACGCGTCGTGACTCGGAGGACGGCGAGGTGGAGCTGTGTCGGCGGCAGGAAGGGTGCGCGATCTTTCGACTTGGGCAACGGCGGCGGTGAGGAACGAGGTCTCGTGAGGAACCGTTCGTTTCGGAGTGGAGAGGGTCGTCCTCTGTTTGTCAGAGGTAGATATGCGTAATTACTAAACCACCCTCGCTTATATTAGATAGTGCTGTTTAATTAGTCGTATTAGATCAACGATTGGGAATAATCTGTGGGGAGGAACCCTGCGGTTCCTTCCAAGCACCATAGAAGAGCTGCTATCTAATACGTCATTTTCATTTATGAAATATATATGAATCATCGTGGATCGAGTGATGGTGCTCTGATCAAGAAACGGTAATCCCACAGGCCATGACCCTAATGGCAGAGGAACATGATTCTCGTGATCACGCCCAACTGCTGGCCTTCAGCAACAAACAGTTCTGCTTACAATATGAAAAACTCTTTCCAGCATGGCGGTAACGGAAGGTACATATCCCTGTTTCATCTGGGTATTGCGCTTCCATTCTCTAAAACTAGCTGGCCGGGTCAAGGAATCGGAGCACAGATTCTTATATGTTGGCACATCTACACAACGCTTCTCTTGCTATGTCGGCACATTTGGTAAGGGAATTAGGATCAGAGATTAAGACAACTTCCTGAAAATGCACCAACCGGAGGCAAAAAAAAGGGGCATACTGTAGGTTGGCAAACCTGTAAGAAGTACTGACAGTGTTTTTTTTTTTTTATGGTTCTACGAGAATCAAAACACAATCGACGCCTCTAAACAAAGATTGTTGCACATGAATTTTATGAAAGTGGTGCAACTGTTCATTTAAACTTTAAAGTAACGCCACTGTTCCACCTATGAATGTTTATCATTTTAGCCCCTCCAGGCGACACGGGCGGCGACTCCCACCGCGCCGCCACTTCGATTACACTCCTCCCTCCAGTCACCTCGCCGTCGTCGGAGCCGACTGGCGCGGCACAACCCGCGCAGCGGCGAGGACGGCGGCGGCGGGGCCATTTTCCCTCCCCTTTTTCCGGATCTCGCATCAAGGGTGTGGTGGTGCCGGCGGCGGCGGCGCGTCCCGATTCCAATCCCGACGTGGCCAAGGCGTCCGCGTCAATCTGTCCGTGGCTGCGTGTTCATCGCCTGCCCGGGAGGCTGGTCCCTCCTTCGCCGTTCGTCGTCAACAGGTCCGGCGTGGCTTGGCGGCGGACTGGTCTCGGATGGTGGCCGGGCTATCCACATGGATAGCTGCGCTGCCTTCAAAGCGATGTGTTGCCGGCTTCAGCCTGGTTTGTGGATTGCGGTGGCCTGATCCGTGCCCATGGCGGTCCTTCAAGGGCGCATGGGTGGCGGCGTTGGATGATCAACGATGCGCCGGGAAATCAAAGGGGATGGAGCCGCTCAGTTCCCCTTTGATTTCCCGTCATTTTGGTGGTCAATTTTGTGAAGAAATGATGGTAGCAATTCTTATGGAGTTTACGACAACATTGGCCTGTGGTGGCTAGATCCTCGTTTAGTTCGGGAGAGGCCACTCAATGCCATGGGCGTAGTTGTTTGCTGACTTCTCGGACTTGCCTCCAGTGTACCGATTCCAGAACCTGGGATATAAGGTTGCTTCAGTTTATGCAAGAATGTTTCAATGTCAGAAGTGGGTGCAGCGAAAGCATCGCGTTGAGCGCAGGGAGGTGTTTCACCTTCGCACAGTCTGACTTCATTCTTGTGTATGATTTTGAAGATCGTGCAGCGAAAGCGTCGCGCGTGTGCGCGGGAAGGTCTCGGACCTTCGCACGACCATGCCTTTAGGAGTTCGGATGTAAATGATGAAGTATTGTTTAAGCGGCGACAACATTCTTGCAGAGAGATGATTTCTTTGGAGGATGAAGTTATAGCTGCAACAATAATGTTTTGATTGACACCATAGGATTTTAGAGGTGCTGAGCTAGATGATAGAGTTTACGTTGTTTTTAGGTGTCTCAGGCTGATTTGTATCGGCTCACCTGGGTGTTTGTATGTAAAGGCTAAATGTACCTTTGTTGTGCAGAGGCCGGAACATTATTTCACCTCGAAATAAAAGTTTCCTTTATCTAAAAAATCATTTTAGCCCCGACCATGACAAATGTCCACCTATTTTGAATCATTGTTTGAACTTTGAAGCAGAGGCACTGTTAAGATACTTGCACATTTGCTCTGTTTGTCTCGGCGCTCAGTTTTCCTATGCCCCTCATTCTCAATCAGAACCAGTGAAACTATATTTCCTCCAAATGAAATATATGCCTTGTTCCCATATTCGACTCCTACATTTTCTCTCTGCTTTTATTAGGTTCGAAGAATGAGAGCCAGGGATTGTCAAGCCACAGGGTGATGTAAATTTATAGAGGATAGGATGCTGTACAGGCATTCAGTGGTAGTGCCAGAGACCAGGACGCGTTGTTCCGACCATGGGCCGTGACCGGTTGAACTGTTTCTAGTCTTTCCGGCGTTATATATTGTTGGATAATCCTAGGCTAGTTTCATTCGACAATATGTTTTACTGCTTTTTAGTTGTTTTCCTGAAAGTGCTCGGGCCAAGTGTCGGAGAGCGTCGATGTGTAACCGTTCGACGTGCGCTGAGTTCGCGCGGGAACGAGTCGTAGCTGTAGTGTCCGAGTCGTGCGGCATGGAGCGCCAATGGCGGATCATGGCGACGTTGCGTCGTGGGCAGTTAGTCCATTTTGTATCCTCTCTACTCATGCATTAACAAAGAGTCAGAAAAGTGGTTCGGTTGGCCACACAAAAATACTCGCGTGTATCCAGGTGTTCGTGTGAGTTCAGGGGTTCGTTCTCGACTCCGGCTGGTGTCCGGCGAGGCAAACAGTGGTGTTCCGTTCCTATCAAGTGGCATCAGAGCCGGTTGCGGGCCGGGGCTCGATCGCGGCAAGGTACCGCCGTTGGAATCGTGACCGCGCTATCGAGTACGCGCTGATGGCGGGCGACGGCAAGAAGGGCGCCGGTGACGACACCGTCGGCAGCAGCGTCCAGCGGGTGATTCGTGAAGTGTCGGGCGGGACTAGCTACCCCGCACTCACCAAGACCAACTACACCGACTGGGCGATGGTGATGAAGGTGAAGTTGAAGGCTCGTGCGCTCTGGACCGCCATCGAGAAGGGCGGTGCTGACCCTCAGGAGGAGATGAAGGCGCTAGATGCGCTGGTCAGCGCCGTGCCGGCGGAGATGATTTCTGCCATTGCCGAGAAGGAGACGGCAAAGGAGGCTTGGGAGACGATCAAGACCCTGCGGGTGGGATCTGACCGCGCCAAGAAATCAAGCGCGCAGTAGCTGCGGAGGCAATTTGATGATGCTGCGTTCAAGGAAGGTGAGTCCGTGGAGGACTTCTCGCTGCGTCTGAACGGCATGGTGGCGACGCTCGCCACGCTTGGCGAAGTCGTCGGCGAGACCAAGGTGGTGGAGAAGCTGTTTCGCAGCGTGCCGCGGCGTTTTCGGCAGATCGTTCTGTCGATCACGACTCTGCTGGACGTGAGCACATTGACGCTCGCAGACGCGACAGGACGGCTCAAGGCTGCAGAGGACTCCTTCGACCTTGATCCGCCGGCGGCGAACCTCGACGGCAAGCTGTACTTGACCGAGGAGGAGTGGGAAGCTCGCCGCCGGCACCGCGAGTCGGAGAATCGCGGGAGTAGCAGCGGCGGTGGGTCAAAGAAGAACGTCGCGCGTGGGCGAGGGAAAGGCCGTGCCGGCGGGCGCGGAGGCGGCCGCGGCGGCCCACCGGCAACTGGGTCGGTTGTCGCGTCGGATAAATGTCGCTACTGTGGCATTTCCGGCCACTGGGCCTGGGATTGTCGTAAGAAGAAGAGGGATGCGCAGGCCCATCTGGCGGCGGCCCAGCCCGATGATGAACCAGAGCAAGGGTTGCTGCTGGCGGCGGCGGAGATCACTCTCGATCTGACCGAGCAGAGTCCACCGCCGGCGGCTGCGGCAGACGGCCAACTCCACATCAGGGAGGACAAGCTCTTCGTTCAGCTCGGCAACGGCAAGGAGGGAGACAGCACGCACTGGATCCTCGACACCGGGGCAACAAACCATATGACGGGGGCGAGGTCTGCCTTCTTCGAGCTCGACGAGAAGATCCGCGGCACCGTTAGGTTCGGGGATGGGTCCGTGGTCTCCATTGAAGGCCGTGGCGTGGTGTTGCTCCTCTGCAAGAATGGGGAACACCGGCGGCTCACCGGGGTGTACTACATACCCCGGCTAACAGCCAACATCGTCAGCTTGGGGCAGCTTGACGAGGGAGGCTGCAAGACCCTGATTGAAGGCGGCGTGCTCCACATATGGGAGCGCGGCGGGCGGTTGCTGACCAAGGTCCAGCGCTCGTCAACTCGACTCTACGTCCTGAACATCAACATTGGAAGGCTGGTGTGCTTGGCGGCGCAAGGAGAGAGCGAGGCGTGGTGCTGGCATGCAAGATACGGGCACCTCAACTTTCGAGGGCTCAGGAAGCTGGCGCAGGAGGGGATGGTGCGTGGACTGCCGCACATTGATCAGGTTGATCAAGTTTGTGACAGTTGCCTTGCCGGCAAGCAGCGTCGGCTGGCGTTCCCAAGTGAGGCGAAGTACAGGGCCGAGCGCCGATTGGAGCTGGTGCATGGTGATTTGTGTTGCCCTGTGACGCCGGGTGGCAAGAAATTGTTCCTACTGCTCGTTGATGATCTCAGCCGTTTCATGTGGTTGACGTTGCTGGAGAGCAAGGACCAGGCTGCAGCTGCGATCAAGAATTTTCAAGCTGCAGTTGAGGCCGAGACAAGGGAGAAGCTGGGGACGCTGCGGACAGACCGTGGCGGGGAGTTCACGTCGAGCGCATTCAGCGACTACTGTGCTGAGCAGGGGATACACCGCCACCTCACGGCGCCATATACACCGCAACAGAATGGCATGGTGGAGCGGCGAAATCAGACCGTGATGGGGATGGCGAGGAGTATGATGAAAGCCAAGTCCATGCCGGGCTGGTTTTGGGGGGAGGCGGTGACAACGGCGGTGTTCGTGCTAAACCGTGCGCCAACGCAGAGTGTGGACAGGAAAACTCCGTACGAGGTATGGTATGGTCGCAAGCCTGCAGTACATTTCCTTCGCACATTTGGTTGTATCGCACATGTGAAGAGCACAGGCAAGCACCTGTCCAAGCTTGATGACAGAAGCACGCCCATGATATTCGTGGGGTACGAGCCGGGATCAAAGGCATATCGGCTCTACAATCCTGTCACACGCCACATTCACGTCTCTCGTGATGTGGTGTTTGAGGAAGATCATGGCTGGGATTGGGGTGCAGAGAAAGGAGCAGGCCCCGACGATGACATCGAGCCGTTCATCGTCGAGTTCATCACTGTCGCGGGTGGCGACGGAGTAGGAGATGTTCCACCTGCGGCTGGCGCGGCGACGCCTGCGCCGCAGACGCCGACGAGCGCGGCGATGCCCACGTGCGGGCCTGAGCCCCGCACACCTCCGGCGGTGCAGCAGCACCCGATCGACCTCGCGACGCCTCAGGGTGGGAGCCCTGACCTCGACGCCGACCATGATGACGCGCCCCTGCGGTTTCGCGCCGTCAACGACCTGCTGGGGGCTGTGTCACCACCGGGCTTCGCAGCTCGTGTTGTCCCTGAGGAGTTGCTGCTGGCAGTCGGTGACGAGCCGGTGACGGCGGAGGAGGCAATGCAAGCAGAGGAATGGAGGCAAGCGATGCTCGAGGAGATGGGCTCCATTGAGCAGAACCAGACGTGGTCGCTGGTCACGCTGCCGCCACGCCAGTGCGCCATTGGGCTGAAATGGGTATTCAAGCTCAAGCGTGATGAACACGGAGAAATTGTGAAGCACAAGGCCAGATTAGTAGCGAAGGGGTACGTGCAGCGCCAAGGTGTTGATTATGATGAAGTGTTTGCACCAGTGGCTAGAATGGAGTCGGTGCGTGTGGTGTTGGCTGTGGCAGCTCATCGAGGCTGGCCGGTACATCACATGGATGTCAAGACAGCGTTCTTGAATGGCGATCTGGTGGAGGAAGTTTATGTTGAACAGCCACCAGGTTTCACTGCAGCAGGACACGAGAAGAAGGTTCTAAAGCTGCACAAAGCTTTATACGGCCTGAAGCAGGGGCCGCGCGCGTGGAATGCTAAGCTAGACACTAGCCTGAAGTTGCTCAAGTTCAGTAGAAGTGAGTGCGAACCAGGGCTGTACACGCGCACCGCGGCGGCGTCACGACTGGTAGTGGGGATCTACGTCGATGATTTGATCATCACGGGGGAGTCCGTTGAGGAGATCAAGGGATTCAAGACGGAGATGAAGAATTTGTTCCGGATGAGTGATCTGGGACCCCTCTCTTTCTATCTAGGAATTGAGGTAAAGCAGGGGAAGGGGAGCATCAAGCTCTCGCAGGCAGCATACGCAAAGAAGCTGCTTGAAAAAGCCGGGATGAGTAGCTGCAATCCATGCTTGACACCAATGGAGGTGCGTCTGCGGCTGTCAAAGAAAGTGAGGCTGAGGCGATGGACTCAACCAGGTATCGAAGTTTGATTGGGAGCTTGCGGTATCTGTTGCATACTCGTCCTGAATTGGCATTTGCAGTTGGGTATCTGAGTCGTTTCATGGAGGAACCGACCCAGGAGCACATGGTGGCCATGAAGCACCTGCTTCGTTATGTAGCAGGGACAATTGACTATGGGATCACGTATACCAGGAGCAACTCTGAGCTAAACCTGCTGGGGTACTGTGACAGTGACATGGGAGGAGATGTCGATGACAGCAAGAGTACGACGGGGGTCATCTTCTTCCTTGGCGGAAAACCTGTGAGCTGGCAGTCACAGAAGCAGAGAGTGGTGGCGATGTCCTCATGTGAAGCAGAGTACGTCGCGGGAGCTGCGGCGGCATGTCAAGCCGTGTGGCTCAATCGGCTGGTCGACTGCGTTGTGGGTGCAGAGTCAGCGCAGCCGAAATTAAAGATGGACAACATGTCTGCAATCGCGCTAAGCAAGAATCCCGTTCTTCATGACAAAAGTAAGCACATCAAGCCGAAATTTCATTTTATCCGTGACTGTGTTGTGAGCGGGGAGATTAGCTTGGATCATGTGAGCTCTGAAGATCAACTCGCTGATATTCTGACCAAGTCTCTCGGGAGAACCAAATCCCAGGAACTTCGTGAGAGAATTGGCGTCACCAAGCTAGAATGAATCAAGCCAGAATTAGGGGGAGATTGTTGGATAATCCTAGGCTAGTTTCATTCGACAATATGTTTTACTGCTTTTTAGTTGTTTTCCTGAAAGTGCTCGGGCCAAGTGTTGGAGAGCGTCGATGTGTAACCGTTCGACGTGCGCTGAGTTCGCGCGGGAACGAGTCGTAGCTGTAGTGTCCGAGTCGTGCGGCATGGAGCGCCAATGGCGGATCATGGCGACGTTGCATCGTGGGCAGTTAGTCCATTTTGTATCCTCTCTACTCATGCATTAACAAAGAGTCAGAAAAGTGGTTCGGTTGGCCACACAAAAATACTCGCGTGTATCCAGGTGTTCGTGTGAGTTCAGGGGTTCGTTCTCGACTCCGGCTGGTGTCCGGCGAGGCGAACAGTGGTGTTCCGTTCCTATCATATATTTCCAAACAGAGGTAATCGATTTTTACATATATTTCCAGTCACGAGCCACCTTTTGAGCGAGTGATTCTGTTGGAATGGGCAGCTATCGCTGGTTGTGCTCCTCAACAGACACAGGAAGATGCAACCTATGGGGGTGCTGGATTTTGACTCGGTCATCGGCCATTTTGAAGCCCTTCGGTGCCTATTAATACTGACATCAGATTAAGAAACGTGTCCCTGAGTAGAGTATGATATGCTAGGATGATGCTAAGACACCAAATGTTTCATCGCGACACCTTCCGTTCTCAAAAAGGTATCTGGTCATCAAACCGTAGTGCCGCGGTGCATGGTGAAGCCACGCCAGCCACACATTTTACTTCTTCATGTTGAGCCTCACCGTCATAGTTCAGAAAATTAAGCTCGAGCAAGCGTGGAGCGTTGCGGCGTTTGTCGTCGCGGCCTCCATGCAAAGGGGCCGTCATCGCTGCCGCTTCCGCGAGAACCACTATGATGAGGGGAGGCATCGTCTTCCGGCAGGCATGCAGTATTTCTCCGTGCGCATGTCGCCGGAATCAAGGCGTGAATCCATTGCAATCATCTTCAGGGTCGAACTTGGAGGAGTTGTCGGAAAGCTTCTCTGAATCATCTTCAGGGTAGGCCACGATCGAGGGGCAATGCAACGACCTAATCTGATATCAAGTTGATGTGAGCTGGCTTCCGTGAATGACGAGCAGGACGAAGCTAGGTATGATCCAAACGGATGTTAGCTCTCACCTTACAACGCAGAATTTACTAACTCAAGCGCTATGATTACAGAGGACCCAAGTAGCTATTATAGTTCAGGCGCTATGCTTACTAACTCACAGGACACACTCGACCAAACTAACAATCTCCTGGCGCATCGTAGCTCGCCCTAGCCATTTTTTTGTTCGTCCATAGGTTCAGGAGTCCGCAACAAAGGGCTTCGCTGCAGCTAAGGAGTAAGGACCAAGGAGATTATTGCGCGTCGACAAACTGAGAGCAATTAAAGACCTCCACATAAAAGAATATCAACGCACCGGCCTTCAACCTGTTTCGGAGCTCAGTTTTCCCTATGCCTCTCATTCTCAATCAAAAACCAGTGAAACTAGTTTCTCCTCCAAATGAAATATATGTGCGGTTCCCATATTGGACTCTTAGCTTTAAGGTTTCTCTCTGTTGTGATTGGGTTGGGGGAATGAGAACCAGATATTACTGCCACTGTGCGGCGCAAATATATATAGGATGGTGCCTTGTACATGATTTATGAGTCGTGAAAGGGACACTGTGCGGCAGCTTTTGCCTGAGTTTACAATATTAACTAGGTGACTCCCCGCACGTTGTTGCAAGGAAAAATCCAATTAAAAAAAAAAAAGACACCACCCCTCCCCTGCTCTGGTAGTGTCGGCATGGTCCATCGATCTGTTTGCTGCAACCCAGTCATCCAAGGTGTATTTATGAACCTGCTTGCCCCTCTCATGGGTTATCTTTATTCATATGGCATTATTGTGGGTGATTTTAAAAGCATGTGCACGGCAAGATATGAAAAAATTATTTTTTGTTTGAACAATTCAAATTTCAATTTCAGTAATTAAAAGTAGCACTACAAATACTGTTGCAATTATGATTTGTATAATCAAAGATTTAGTTGGTGACTTGGTATTACACAACTGTAATGAAACAAACATGGCTATGAGAATACAGAGCTATCATTTTTTTTTTTTTTTGGCGAAGGAGCTATCAATGACAAGTCAGATTCGTTTCAAGTATGTTCATTTAAATCATGAGACTTATGTTATTTTGATTATAAGCCCTACCATTTATTAGGAACTTTCAAGATTCGCAATGGTCCATGCGATTTAAAAATTAGTTTTATGTTTTTAGTAGATTGCATTATAAGTTCATTTGATGGGTTACCAAGGTTTCTTAAATTCTTTCTTTCTTTTTTGCAACCTTATCCAATTGCATAATTTTTTTTTAGAAAATGGAATACATTCCGGCCTCTGCGTGACCGCACACAGCTAATACAAAAATGAAAAAGAAAGAGAATGATACAAACTTAGTACATGAATATGAGTACTAAAGGTCGCCTGCATCCAATCTCTATTGAGTTCTCGTGTCACTTCCTTCGTAGATTATTGCCCAGACAATTGCTTGCTATTTATCCAGCATGCAAACCATCAATATAGTCACCACCTCAAGACGAGATCGTTATAGGCCGTCGTCGAGGGAGGGGACTAGACGGTTTGAGAGCATGAGTATGGTGGTCTTCTCCGACAGACTAGCAGCCATGAAATCCAGTTGCTACCGCCTCGATCTGCCAAGTGGGCAAGTCTGGCCAACACCGGCCACCACCTCTTCAACCATCAGTCCGCCTACTCCATCTGAGCACGAAGGTGAGCACAAGGATAATCCATTGGAGGCAGAATACGGCGACAACGATCTCCCATGACCACCATATATGGCTCCCGCTAAGATAGTCCCAAATAACTGTGGACCGTTCATTTGAGTAGATCTCGAGGCAAAAGATGAACTCTTGCACCTTAAGGTGCAAGACTTCGCCCATAACTATTTTTGTTATCTTTCTATTTTCTGTCTGGGAAAGTAATTCTTTTAAGAAACAAACATCTGTGAAGGATATTGGATACATTTTTTTTTCAGATTGGTTGCCGTGAGAAAAAAAAAGAACGTTACACAGCTTGAGAAAATCAGTAGCGTGAATCAGTTGCCGCCAGCTTTATGTTGTTTGTCCAGACGTTACATGGATCTAGGAAACGTGAACATGCATGTACTCGCACCAAATTAAAATACCGTGAACGTGTATTAGTCCCATTTTTCTTCATTGTTACACCTCATGAAGTGTTAACGAAAACACTGTCACAACTCACAAGAATGCCGTATGCACATAATTGCCCGGCCATTTGCGCAAGATGGCCAGGAAATAGGAAAAGAGATTATTGGTTGGGTTGCAGGAGTCCGGGCAAACCGAAGATGGCGATGATTTGTTTCCATTACCTGGACTAGCAAAAGTGCCCGTGCGTTGCCACGGCCTGATGAAAAAAAAAATGTTCCAATAAATAAACCCTCCCTCCCTCTGAAACATCACATTTTCAAGACTCGTTGGGCGTCGGATAAACGTTATCCTCTCTTCTACAGAGTAAACAAAGATAGCTAATTGAATCCTGTTGTACACTGGTCAAATACCAGAATCTGCGGTGCATGCATATATGTGCCCCCCTAGAGCTAGCTCCACGCATATTTTTTAGAATTTACATATGTAAACTGACCCATGTCTAGCATGAGAAATAAGAGCCACTCAGGTTAGCCAAGGAGACTTCCCGTGAGGCCACTGAGCGTCATTGTTATCACAAATCCAGTGCTCTAGCAGACACATGCAAGTCATCCTTGGCTACCATAGCTAAATTCTTATATTTACCTCAAAGGTTGTCAACCAATTAAAGAAACTTGCAAAAATCCAGCGCTCTAGCAGCTTGCCTATTTATTTGCATTCAATATAAATGTTGACTACATGACCAACAAAAAAATGAACCATGCCATATCAATGACACTGGTGCTAAGACTAAATTACTGGGTTGACAATCAAGATGGAGGCAAAGTTAGGGGAAGCAAACGTGCATCCACTGCTTTTCATGGGTCGAAACATTGGTCCTCCCCATACCTTCAAATTGTAAAGCTTTTTCTTTGATTTTCATGTTCATCTTGAATCAAATCGTTTAGAATCTGATAAGATAATCAACACAATCTTAGATGAACATCCCAAAGAGAAAAAAAAAAAATCATGGACTGCAATAGCAGAAAGATTGAAAATATACAACTTTAGCAACAGGAAAACTATATAAGCATCTCTAAATCATGTATCTATAAAATGAACTTTGACACCTTCCATTATATGATTCTTAGTCCAGCTCCTCCGTGTATTCGTATGTTGCTAAGACCTACTACATAAGACATTCTAATATAATGGGGACAGAATTAGAATCTTGACAAATTCAGTTCTAAAGATTCATGATGCGAGCTATTATGACACATGTTAAACTGGTCATTCATGCAACCAGTAAAATAATTGGCAAGTTTACTAATTAAGATCATAGATTCCAGCTTCTACCTATGCATGTGTCATCGATACTACAAAAATTAAGATCATTGACAAGTTTACTATATGGCAATGCTAATTGATTCAGAATCCAGCCACTTGAGTTTGATTCCAGGTGAGGGAACAAAGATGTTCTCATATAGAACATGTACTGCATAATTAACACATATGAAAATATTCTAAGAAGATATGCAGACTTTTCTTGTAAAAAAAAAAAAGCACTGCACAAAGTATAAAAGCATAGTAACGTATGAGATGCAATAGACTGCATAATTCCTACACAGACCAGAGCTGTGACACTCTTTCAAGTTTCAGTACCACCGATGTTATCCTTAATAATTCAACTTTATTACATAACAATAAATCTTTATTCCTTAGCTAAAGTTCTATAACTCAATGGAATAAATCAATAACCATGGGGTGGGTCAAATGGTGGTACCGGACACTTCAACAAATGATGTGCTGGTCCTTACGATGCCTGCTCCGTTTGATTGCACTGGACAGCCTCTCTCTTTCTCTTCTTATCCTGTTGCAACAGCACATAATTCTCTAGATAGATCATGACCACCACAATATATGGCTGCAGTAATTCACCTACTATACATTCAACTAATGAAGCTACCACATACATTAAGTTGAAATTTTACCATCCAACTAATCACAAATAGAACTGGGGCATGCATCAGACCAATTGTAGAACACCAACTACTGTCTCACCGGAGAGGCCTTGACGTTTCCCCTGGTCCTTCAATCCAGCGATCCTGCCAATGGATAGATGCACCCAATTTGCAATAACATCTCCTCGATCTGCACCCTATGGGGATGGTGTCAAATCGCCACAGGCAGCCACGCCCGTGCAACCACTACAAGGGCGCTGCCCTCCACACGACCCACGGCTGCGGTCCATTGGAGACGAGTGGAGCTCGAGCAGCGCCGTGGAGATCGAGCCGACGCGCCAATCGACCCGATATGGTCGCCGCTGCCGGCCCGGCGAGCACAATCGCCATCACATCATGTTCAAATCAACTCGGAGACGAGGGAGAAAGGAGGAAAACGGATTCGACAGCCCCGCAGCCGCCATCCTTGCCGTCGTCCGGGTTGTGCCGGCCTCGGGCTCCGGCGGCATTCATCGAGATGTTAATGGCGACCGGTCGTACAGGAAGGTGGCGCCGCTAGTACGTCATGAAAGCCGATGCTTCTCCTCCTGCGCTTCAGTGGCATCTCGATGGCACGCGCCCTGGCAGCGTGCACATTCTTCCGGGCCCTCCTCGCTGGTCAGTAATCACGCCACTATGGGGCTAAGTGGGTCCATCCTTCAGTCTAATTAGTTCGTCATGTTGCAGACTTCCTGAGCACAACGAACAGATAAACCTCGTTGGTTCCAGCTTTTTTTTTTTTTTTTTTTTTTTTTTGCGATTGCATAATACAACTAGGACACAAACGCACGCACACCTATGAGTTGATTTATGGACCAATGATTAAAGATCATCAGGTCACACATGTACTCATTCGAAAATAGAAAATATCGTCAAACAAATAAATTGATTTCCTTTGAAGTGCTAGTATTATGCTGGTTAATAGTTGTGGTGACTAGTGGGTAATTGTGAAGAACAGTTATAAGGGTATTTCTAGTAAAAAATATTATAATGGCAGTGGTGGGTCATTTTTCTTTCTTTTCAATCTTATTGCACAAAATAAAGCATGGCACATAATTTTGCAGGAAAAAACAGACTAAAAAATTATCAATCAATATGTGTTTTTGGTAAATTATTTATATTTGCCATTAGACCAGCAAAGGATAAATAGAATCAAACGCTTCAAGAATTAAGTAAAAAAAGGTTCCAGCTCTTTATTTAGATCACTCATGCAACAGTAGTATTACATCTAACTAGTAAAAATGCACGTGCACCACGCACGTGTTTAAGAATTGCATCACTTGGTAGGATCATTAGACTTATATTGCACTTGCATAAAAGTATTATATAGGACACATCTAGCACATTTGTGGAATTGATCACCAGTTAGACACATATCAACTTTCACAGAATAACACATGTATAATGCACCTCACTCTAAAAATCTAATGCATATCTTTGTATGCCATTGTTGCTCCAAAAGGGTTGCCTCCAATAAACTGAACCATGCATTGACAGAGCCCCCTTACGGCCAACCCCACTTGCCCCATAAATTTCTTTTTGAAGATTTCAACCCCAGCCCGACTTGTCTTGTTTGTCCACATTATTCCTTCCTAGTCATCGACCCAGCAAAAATCTATGTAAAACTACATTATAGAAATAAAGTTTAACATCTGTACAGAAAGACAAGGTACGTGATGCTACTGATGGGAAAAGATTACAAACTGGAACTATCTCTGTAGAAAAATTGGTTTGTTCACCGCTACGTCCAGAAACAAAATGGTAGAGTTGTGTAAACTCCTTGGTACTCTTTCCCGTCCCATCATATCTTTGATCGCATTCCAGATATACTGGCCATGCAAACATCATATGTTTCCTCTCTTCTCTGCTGAAAAAAAAGAGAGGTGAAAGCCCATATATACATATTTAAATGATACAATATAGTGCCTACAAGATTAGACTAAAACGGCAACATCTGGATCTTTGTATTGAGCCCTTCAGTTCAAAATAATTCTGGAAAGAATGATAGGAACTCATCAACTTTTTGTCACAGACAGAATTTTTTTTTTGGAAACAAAGCAACTCATCAGAGAAGTCTTCTTTATCATCTGCATCGGTTGCAAACTCCACCTCATTGTCAGGCTTTGAATTTTCACTACAAGAAGGAATCCCAAAAACTCAGGATTATATTGGAAAACAATGGTCTGTGAAAAAAAAAACACAGGGGGTCTGGATGGCCAGATTCTATATACAGTGACGGGTCAATTTGTTGTTGCTCACTGGAAATTGACCGCCATCTCCTTTCCATGTTTTGGATTGAAGTTTAAAACAGATGCCTGAAATTTGACCCAAAAAAAAAAGAACTAATACAGATGCCTAAAACTCTAATAAAATAATAATCACTTTTCCATGTTTTGGGTTGACGTCTAAACCAGATGGCTAAAAATTGAAACTTTTTTGGTTGAAGTTTAAACCAGATGCCTAAATTTGTATTAAGAATACAATTGTAGTTCAATGCAAAAGTTGGACAACTATTAGTTCAGTCACAACATAAGAACACTAAGGACGTTATTAGTTATTTTAGTTATTCAAATACTGACCATGTTAGCTCGGATGTGCTCCTTGTACTTGAGCAATGCGAAGAAACCAACCTTCCAATCTTGATGGCACCCCACTGTCTCCACAACACTAAGGACCTGACAGGGAAAAAGAAAAGAATTGATCGATGCCCAAAATAAATATTTGTTACACAATGTCTTGAAATGAGCATAGTTATACCTGAAACAAACCAATCATATTATGCCCTGCCTTAAAATCTATGTCCATGGCCAGAGCTCACTGAAGCCCAGCCTCCCAACTCATCATCATAATAAGCCATTACTCTTCGTCAACGACGTCCACCAGCTCGTACTCCACCATCGACATGTTGTTCTCTTCTTTCACGATGAAATCGGCAGGTTCAGTCACCTCGATGCGCCCCCACTTGTCAACTGCCAGCCTCATCGTCCCCTTGAACATGTCAATCCTGGCGTTGCGGAAGATCACTGTGCCATCTGGCTTCAGCAGGTCAACTGCCAACAAGGCAAAGAAAATAGGGTTAGATCAGTACACTGATTGTGTGCAATATGGTAATCAACAGTGATGTACTGGTATCATAAAACAATGCACAGCACATAGACATAACAGCGCAAGTGCAAATAACGTGGAGATCACACACAGCTGACGTTGTATGGGAAAAGCGACACTATCATCAAGAAGTAATAGGTGCACATCAGTTTTAGAACCAGGAGTTCTGCATAATCATTTAAGAGGATTTTTCAACAAATCTCTTTCACTATCAATGACAAGTGTGAAGAATTACAGAAGTATTTCATATAAGAAAATGTATCTCTTTAGCGTTGGATTTAGTGCAAAACTTTTTTTTGGGGGGGGGGGGGGGTGGGGGGGGGGGGGGGGGCATAAATAAGACGAAAGAATGCTTGACAAGGAAGGATTGAGCATAGAGCAACAACTACCCTTGTGAGCTAATATTAGCACAATTATGATGACTATTCTACCCTTGTGAACTAATATTAGCACTGTTGTGATAACTCATTCTGCAGGCAATTTAAATCCTACACCGACGGTAAGTAAAGAGTGAAGCAATCGAACATAACGCAGTGATATGGTAGGCAAAGCAGAGCTAAGGCCGGTCCTAATCGAAGAGGGCAGAAAATTGGATGTAGCCGAATACGATGCAGGCGGCAGGCAACAAGGTTCGATGATGGATACACAGCAGAGCACATGCACTTGTAAAAAGAAGAAAACAGTAGCATTTACTGGAGTAGTATAGTAAAGAACAGGTGCACACAAGAGAGAGGGCAGATCTGGCGGGGAATAACGAAAGGAAAAAGGGGTGGTGTCTGTACCCTGGTCGTTGCGGGCGGTGAAGAGGATGGTGCCAGTTTGGTCTCCGACGAGGCACTCTGCGAGGCGGGATCGGCCGAGGTGCGGGGAGGGCTTGTCGAGGACGGTGCGGGCGGAGACGACGCGGGCGACGAGGGTGTGGCCATGAGTCGGCGCAGCTGGTCGATGGTGGTGAAGACGGGCTTGCGCAGGGCCACCGGGACGGCGGCGGCGGTGGCGCGGGGCTTGGCGGGGACGGAGCGCCTCCTTGTGCGCCGCCCCCGGCTCGATCTGGAGCGCCTCCTTCTGCGAGGAAGTAAATCAATCGCGCCATTAAAGAAAGGAAATCAATCAACTCGATTTAAGGAAGGAAATCAATCGCAAGAAGAAATGGAGCGTAATTCGGGGGCGCGATTGATCGGCGGGTATGTTCGTTCCTCGGGTGGCGTCGGGGGTGAAAAAAAAAACTTTTAGCGTCACTGTCATGCAACAATTGAAGAACATCAACGTAGAGGGGAGGGGAGAGGAGGGGGGAGTGACGCTCGGGGATGCCCAGAACGATTCGGTGCATTGGATATTGGGCCTACAATATGGCAGGAAGGTTCAGATGGCAGGGTAGATAGGACGGCACGGTAAAACTGATTTTTCTCCTAACTGGTTCTTTAAGGGTTTAGACTTATTGAAATATGAAATTTTCCACGCATTACAAAATTTGTACCCCAGTGTCACGGTGTCGCTTTGTAAGAACAAGGGTTTTGGAGGGTCTCTCCACCTGCGTGAGGTAGGACTGGGCACAAAACTTCTAGCAAAATTCCTGGGGGCTGTCTTCACCAACAACCCCCCCACCCCCCAACAAACCCTGGTCGATTTCTTTACCAAATTTTTACTGGTGTAGCAACAATATGAACCCCATATGCATACCAACTTCGTTTACTTGGACGCATCCTGGTGGTTTAACCTACCTCCATTTCTGCCATAGGAAAGTTACCGGATGACTAAACCAAGAGAAGGGGTGTAACGAAGAAAGTAACCTAAAATATTTTCAGTTTCTTACATGAGTTTTAAGTTATTTGACGTTTTCTACCCATCATAGATACTGCACAGTACAAGAGAACGCATGTGTTATTTTCTTTATTTACTGACACAATTGAACGAAAGGAAATTAAACTAACTGACAAGCATGTCCAATATCGTCAGTTGAGAAACATAAGAGCATTATGGAAGACCAACAGCTCTCAATATTTGAGACTTTCCGAAGTATATATATGCGCCGGCTTGCTAGATCGCTCGATATATATCCATTGTCGGGCATGAGAGGTATTGGGAATTGGTTGGTCTCCACAAGTGAAGGGTCTAGTGCCATTGCTCATTGCACTTTTGAAGCCGAACTTCCTCTGGCTTCTGGTTGACTAGTCTGCATTGGCTCTGCAATTCACTTGCATGGTTGTTGAGTCACTAGTTTAGGCCGCCAAGCTAACCTTGGAGAAGAAAGTTAGTCCTGATGCTGAGGAACTGGAGCGACCAACACTAGCACAATGAGGCCCTGTAGTTGAAATTTGAGGACCTGTCGCCAACTGGTGATTTTGAACCCTACCCTGATGTACTTCAACATTTAAAATGCTTTAGTTTTTAAAGAAATTTAAAATGTTCTTTTGAACTACCAACACAACGTCCTTTCAACACTCTTATCAGGCTATGGAGCAAATTTGAAATGGACCAAGTGGTGTAGTATCTTCATATTATATCATGCCAATATTTTGTTTGGTACCCATCACTCTAAACTGTAGATAAATGCATGAGATGTTGAAAAATTGTTCAAGGTCAGCCAGGGAAAATTGTGATTCATTTGAGACTGTCGATCAAAGCTAAAGCCTGGGAGCTTCTGCTTTCCGGAAATATACCTTTAGGAAAAACTGCCAGTATATATTACACTTTCTTTGGGAAGTAAAAAATGGTATACATTAGAAAGGTCGTTCGAGGCATCATGAAGTCACAGCCGAACAACCTTTGAAATGTCCTTCTGAACAATAGAACTAATTCCTTTCTTCCGGTACTCATGTCAGGCTATTGAGGAAATTCGAAATGAACCAACTAGAGTAGTATATCTCCATCTTATTTTATGCCGATCTTTTGTTGTTCACTGATCTGAAGTCTGAACATATATAGTACATTTCAGATGATGTTGATCAAGATCAGCCAGGATATATTGTGTCCCATTTCAGACTCTGGAGGATGATTGTACCTGGAAGAGTACTGCCAATATATGTTACTCATGCTAATATATCATTGTAAACTTAGTTTAAAAAAATCATTGAAATCTTGAAAAGGAAAACATTATAAATTTTTTTGGGGGTGGGAGGGTGGGGGGAGTGAGTTCTATGGGATGCTGGTTGAAGCCGTGGCCGAGAGAGGACTTTGCAACCAAAAAATGGTGAAAAATTGCCAGCTGACACTACAGATTGCAAAAATCCTGGCCAGTTCTAACGCCTGCATAAAACATAAGTGCCACAACCAAGTGAAGGACGAAGTATGAGTTGGGGCTTTTCGTTAGAGAAACATGATGACGAGGCTTATGCAGACTATAACCTAAGGCGAAATTCAACGAATATTTATCTATCTTTCACCTTTGACAATAATGAACATGCTGATCAACGTGTAATTAATCAATTTCGTCCCAACTAAGCCATATCTGAAGCTCGTTCCTCAGCCGGTTGAGTACTGCAAATGAGTTGCAGCTCATTGCATGGATCATGGACGCTCAAGCGGATTGAACCTGCAGTGCAGTATCAGCGGGGCTCGTCAAGGTCGATCTGCGTGGTAGTGTGTTGGTGATGTTGAATCACGGTGGCGGTTGTCCTTGTTCGTTCCGAGACAAACAAGCGAGACCAACATCAGGCTCGAAGATAAATCAGACGACGGCCGAGCCGACGCCGCTCATGCCGCAATATTTTATCGTCTACCGCAGTAGTACGTGTGGAACGCAACCAACACCGGCAGATGTTTTGCAATTAATTAATTGCTGATATTTTTTTCTTTTTTAAAAAAAACGCCTGTTAACGGGAGATATATTTTCTATGGGCCCTTTTTTCCCCTGATTCTATTAGATCGAGCGTACATTACAACCTTAAAATAAGGGTTTACACATCTAAAATGCTCTATTTTCTCCTCTACTTGAATCGTATTAGATCAACCATACATAAAAACTTTTTTAAATGTTTTCATTTTGACAATATTCTTGCTGAAAACATATTAGCACCTTATTGTGGCAGACTGCTGGTAGAGGATTACTGTATGCGTTATTTCAGTTTTGTTGTCTGATTTTTACGTGACGAGAGGCACAAGTGCATTGTCAACAAGCATGCGATTCGCAAATTGGTAATGGAAAGTATGTTACAATATTTCGGTTGCAGACCACCTGACAATGAACATTACTAATAAAATCCCCTCTCGGTTTCATGGTTCCCTTGGAAAAGAATAATACGGTTGATAAAGTTACAGCAGAAAAATGGTTTGTGCCAATGAAGGTTGTTAAGAATGAATTTCAGTTCACTGTTTTGGCCTCAAGACTCTTGACGTTTATACATCTAAAACGCCCCTTATATATCTAGTACAATTATTCCTCCAGGCTCTTTATACAACTAAAATGACTACACTGAGGTCCTGTTTGTTTCCGCTTATCTGGAACTCGCTTATCTGAGAAGCCGCTGTCTGGAGAATCCGCTGTCCAAATAAGCTGGGTGTTTGGCAATCCTGATTATTTTCATCGGATTGTCTGTCATGAGTGTTGAAATGACCTGAATACCCTTGAAGCTTATAGTAGCTCGTTTTTAGTTCTGGTTACCAGGAGAAGCAGATACAGATACGTATGTTGAGAGTTCAATTGGTTAATTTAATCATCTGAAATAAAAAGTTCAATTGAACGTTTTGTTTTTCTAAATAGCTCGATCACAAGTCATGAACAATAAAAGGGGCACGTATGGTTCTCTTGCACTTTACTAGACGCATAGATCACATTAGCATCTGATCCTTGACATGGTGGGTGATCAGGAGAAATAACGAGCAGTTCTTGTCAAGTGGTATAAGGCTTTCAAAAGTGCCTATATCATATATAACAAGTGGTATAAGGCACTTTTGAATGTGCTTTGTTGGAATGTGAGGGGGGTTAATTCAAATGAAAAATGGGATCGCATCAGAAATAAAATTGAAGAAAGCACCAGTTCTATCATTTGCTTCCAGGAAACGAAAAGAGAAAATTGGGACAACATGTTCATCAGAAAGTTCATGCCAAGAAGATTTGACAAATACGACTTTATCCCCTCTATTGGCGCCTCAGGAGGCATTCTGGTAGCCTGGAACAGTTCTATCTTTACAGCTATCACTCTTGAAAAGCAAAGTTTTGCAATTAAAATGCACTTCACCTCTACTCATGACAACTCTTCTTGGACACTAGTCACAGTCTATGGGCCTTGTGCTGGGCCAGAAAGAGATGATTTTGTGACCTGGATGCAGGGACTGGATATACCAGAGGATGATAATTGGCTCCTGCTCGGTGACTTCAACTTCTACAGATCACTGGAAAATAGAAATAGGCCGGGGGCCAATATTGCAGATATGCAACTCTTCAATGGCATTATCAGTCATCTAGGATTAATTGAGCTGCCAATCAAAGGAAGGGCATTCACATGGAGCAACATGCAAGAAGAACCACTCCTAGAACAGTTAGACTGGTTTTTCACTTCAACGGGCTGGACCACAGTGTATCCCAACACAACAGTGATCCCACTAGCGAGAACTACCTCTGATCATGTGCCATGCAAAGTGGAAATAGTTACCTCAATACCTAAAGCAAGCATTTTCAGATTTGAAAATTTCTGGGCCAAGCTCCCTGGATTTTTGCAGAAGGTGACTAATATATGGGAACAACCTTGTGCTAAACCTGATAGCGCAGCAGCTGTGAATGCAAAGTTAAAATTGGCCAGAAAAGAGCTAAGGACCTGGAGCAAACAATTTTCAAACCTATCGGTGCTTATTGAAAATTGCAATAAGATCATCTTATTCCTGGATCGACTAGAAGAACACAGGGCTCTGCATACAACAGAAAGAAACTTCAAGAATATCATACAACAGCACATGGCCAATCTGCTTCACTACAAACAGCTCTATTGGAGGAAAAGATACAAATTGAATTGCATGCTATATGGGGATGAAAATACTAAGTTTTTCCATGCAATGGCAACAGAATCCTTCAGAAGAAACAGTATATCCAGCCTTGTAGCCCCAGATGGTAGAGTGGTCACAAACCATGACGAAAAAGCTGCAATAATATGGAACTCTTACAGACAAAGAATGGGAGTCACCTCCAACCCATGCATGCTATTTGATCTCAGCTCCCTAGTGCATCAGAGCACAGACATCCAGAATATTGCAGCTGATTTAATCAAGCCATTCACACAGGAGGAAATCGATGCAGTAATTAAGAACATGCCCAATGAGAAATCCCCAGGGCCTGATGGGTTCAATGCTCTCTTCTTCAACAAATGCTGGAACATTGTAAAGGGAGATATCTACAAGCTCTGTATGGACTTCTTCAATCACCAAGCTGACATTCAAAGCATCAATGATTGTTTCATCACTATGGTGCCCAAATGCCTCTCTCCAGAAGGCATAAATGATTTTAGACCCATATCTTTGCTCAACACCACCCTAAAGGTGATCACCAAATTGCTGGCAGATAGGCTGCAAAAGCACATACTCAAGATGATACACCTCAACCAGTATGGCTTCATCAGGACAAGAACAATACAGGATTTCTTAGCCTGGGCATTGGAGTACATACATCAATGTCACCAGTCCAAAAAGGAAATTGTCATCCTCAAATTAGATTTTGAGAAAGCATTTGATGTCATCGAGCATGACACTATTATACAAATGATGAGAGCCTTGGGACTCCCTGAGAAATGGAATGAATGGATTAAGCAGATTCTCACCAGTGGCACATCATCAGTACTGCTCAATGGGGTACCTGGGAAGAAATTCACATGCAGAAGGGTGTCAGACAAGGGGACCCATTATCCCCCCTGTTATTTGTAATAGCAGCTGACTTGCTTCAATGCATCATCAACAAAGGATACAGACAAGGATTATTCAGCACTCCAATACCACAAGACAGCACAGTAGACTTCCCAATAGTCCAATATGCAGACGATACACTCCTCATCATGCAAGCTGATGTAAGACAACTCTTCTGCTTAAAGGCTAAGCTCCAATCACTAGAGCTATCCACAGGGCTGAAAGTAAATTTCAATAAATCATGCCTCCTCCCAATCAATGTGAATGCTGATAAGATGCAACACCTGGCCAGAACATTTGGTTGCCTGTTGGTACACTGAAGCCTACAATTGCAGATTGTGCCCCGATTGTTGATAGAGTAGAGAGAGGTCTCTCTGCCTCAACTAGATTCCTCAACTATGGTGGCAGGCTACAGTATTCCAAATCAGTTCTCACAGCCATACCCACATACTCCATGTGCATCATTAGGCTCCCAAGAGGGTCCATTGAGCAGATAGAAAGAGCCCTAATGTGACACCCCGTGTCACTGAATTTCAGAATCGTGCAAACCAAACTGAAGAAAAGATGAAATCAAGCCAAATTCAAAAATTCGAAATTCAAAGTTTAAACAAGTTCAAACCCATATCTGTGAAGCAACTCAAAAATTCCTTTAACAACTTGACCCAACCAAAATTCCTGGCGATAACCTTTGCGAAATAAGAATTTTGGAGAATTTTTGGTGATTTTTGAAATTCATTTCGATGCTCAAATAAATCCCCAAAGTTCCAAAAATGTCCAACTTTGACTAGCTGCCATTTGAATTCTATTTCGAATTGAGATGTGCATGTTATGTCACTGGAAAGAGAATTTCCTGACCTTTCGAATGCAACCGGTTTTACAATTTTTGGAATTCGTTTGCTAGTTCAAATCGAGTGCCAAAGTTTGGGGAAAATCAGAGTTTGAATAAATCGAAAAATTGAAAGATGCGGCCGGGCCCACTCGTCAGCGACGTCGTCTCACTGCAGGACGTCGGAGCCTTTGCTCCACGTCGCCGACGATGAGCGGCGTCCCTCCGCGGCGCCCTGGCCCGCTCCTCGGCCGCGGACGGCGTCAAAAGAACGCCCCGCTCCTCTCCTCGCTATCCCACGCTCATTTTCCCTCTTTCCCCGTCGCTCAAACCCTAGCCAAGCCGTCGCCACAACCACTCGCCATTGCCGGCCTGCGAGCTCGTCATGCGGCCGCTGTGGAGCTACACCGGCTGACATTCTTGGCCTAGAGCTCCGCACCGTCGCCTTCAAGCTCAAGATGGCGCCCATTTCCCCATCCCCGGGCTGAGAAGCACCAATTTGTCTCTCTTCCCCAAGTCCGGCCGGGTGAGCTCCGTCGCCGCGCCAAGCAATTTCCCCTCTCCGGTGAGTTCCGTGGTCAATGCGCGGTACCTCCAGCTTCGCAACTCGCACGCGCACCTTCCTCATCCTGTGTTCCTTCGATTTCGCAGCTCGACCCCGCCGGATTTCACTTTTCCCCGGCGCCGGTCAACCCCGCACCATCACCCTCCCGACGAACTACGCCCTTCGGCCATCCCCGGCGTAAATGGTGCACAGTCCCAGCTCCACCGTGTTCCCGTGAAGCTCCTTCGACAGATCTCCCTCGCCGCTGAGCTCTCCTTCGTCCCCGCGACCTCGCCGGAGTTCCGCCACCGACGCGCCTCGTCACCGAGCTCCCTCCGGTCGTCGTCGCGAGCTCCGAGTTCCCTAGGTGAGCTCGCCGTCTGCCCCTGACCCCGTCGGTGCCCTCCGTTTAGCAAGTGGCCGCCGGGAACTATTTTCCGGCGAGCGCGCCGCCGCGCTCCGGCGACGGCGCGGCCACCGCACCGTTGACCACACGGTTCCGGATCCAATGTGCCTGTGCGGGATCCGGTGCACCGTGTTGGTGTGGTCCTCGGTGTGCCTTGCACATGAGTGGCTGGATCTGGTGCGGCCAGCCCAGATCTGGTGCGGCCCGATCTGTGTAGCCCCATGTGTGGCTCAGATCTGATTGGTCGCGCCTGTTTTAAATCATTTTCAGATTTAGTTAATTTCAGAAAATGCACAGAAATTTCAAAAAGGCATAGAAAATAATATACACATCAGAAAAATACAAATCCAATTTCTTTGGACTCCATGTAACATCCTCTGTCCAGAAAAAATACCAAAACACACTTTTGCAGATTGTGTATTTTCTGGAAAATACATCTGTCCAGATCTTGTTTAATTCCTTATAAATTCTCTGTTGCACAATAAATTCTGAACTCTTGCATGCCTGTCAAGAATCTGATGACACACCTACAGAGCATTTTTACACTGTCACATGTTGTCTAATTATTTTCTTATGATTTAAATCATGTTCTGTACCGTATAAATTATTATAAATAATCTACCTTGCAATAAATCATGAAAATTCACCATAAATTACTTCCAGTGGCACTCTTCACCAGAAAAATGGAACTGGACATAAATTCACTTTTGAAATCACATTATTCATTTAACTTGCCCAAGTTGATTAATGGTGAGCTTAATTAAAAGTTAATAAAGGAAATACTCCAGACGAAATTAATTAACAAAGTTAATCATTTGCACTTACAGTGCAAATGACTGTCCTATCAAGTAATTAAATCATGAATTGCATCATATTCTTGCATCTAACTTTGCATTATTTTCCTTGTCATAACGTGTAGTGACAGAGACGACTCCGGAGCCACTGGACTTCCAGCTGCCGGAGGAGCAGACCCAGGAGGTGCAGGAGGAGCAGCCGCAGTAGGACACTGACCCCGCTGACCCCGTTAGCTACGCTCCTAAGCCAGGCAAGCCCCGGTGCATGCCTCCCTATTTAGGATTCTTATTTTTGCACTTGATTGGGGCTAGTCAATGTTTGTGCATTAGGTCTATTAGGAGTTGATGTGAAACCTTAGAAATGCATTAGGATTACCCTTCCATATCCTACCTTGTGTCCTATTTTTGTAGATGTGGTCTAGGTTACGTTAGAACTTGCTAGGCTTAGTGGCTAGCGGACGGTAGAAGTCGAGTGGTAGGTCCCACTCGCGAGGTAGATTCACCCTGGATTGTACTAGCTGGATTTAGGATCTGTTGAGACCGGACGGGGAATTGTTTGTGTAGGATGGTGCGAGAAGGCTGGGCCTTCACGGTGGTAGCCCCGTCTGTGTCGATTGAGGACCGTTCGTTGTTGGCCCTGTTGAGCAAGTTCGAACGTACTGATCATATGCTAGTGTTTTTATGGGCCTAGTAAACTTAGTAGCTTGGGTTGCCCTGGTGTGCGGCGGAAGCCTGCCCTTTCTATCATGGTATTCGGGAGAGAAAGGATGCTTCCCAATCGGGGCGTACGTCTGGGACGGGGACCGTGCGGGAAGGCCTTTCTCGGGAGGGGTTGGACCCAGCCTAGCTTCAGGAAGATCCTTGCAAACAGTTGCCGCTTGCGACTTTACGCGTGTGCGGCGTATGGTCAGGTTTTTCTCCTGCAGGATGTACATCGATGCCGCCGCTCTCGGTCAAGAGCATCCTTGCTCACTGAGTCACCTCGTAGTGTGATATGCTTGATGATGATGACTAGTACTGTTATTTATATTTCATTACTGTATACTGCTTATATGATGTATTGTTACTTTATATCTGTTCTAGAGATATGCACACTGTTTTACTGGATAAGTACCTAACTTGAAAATAAAAACTTGAAAATAAGGATCCATTAATTAGTGCGAGTTATGCTATCGCGTCAACCACCCCCTTGTAACCTTTGCATAATTAGGAGTCGGCTGTAGATAGCCACATTGACGGGTAAGACTTGCTGAGTATTAGTTGCTCAGGGTTTGGCTCTTTATATTTTATTGCAGGTAGCACCTTTATCCCCGACTCTACGGGTGGAGGTGGACAGTGGGATGGCCAGCTTTCCTATGGTTGGACAGCCCACTGGGAGACTGAGGAGTGATCTCCTCTCGAGTCCGCATCTTCATGGCTTTGGATGCGGGTTCTTGTGTATCGTGAGCGCGTGCGCTTGTATTTCTTCTAGCTTTGGACTTGTACTTATACCGTTTATTTCCGCTGTGCGACTCTATGTTTTAATTGGATTAATGTAACCACTTAAAGACTTAATTTGTGCTTTTTATATGCTGTACTGTTGCGTCTGTTCATCAGCGCTATACCGACTCGATCCTGCGAAAAGCGGAGACGCTTCACCTAAAGGACTGCATATGGAGAGGAAAGGACATCAACAAAAAAGGAGGGAATTTAGCTGCATGGACTATAGTATCTATGCCAAAGGAAAGTGGGGGCTTAGGTGTCAAGAACCTAAGAATCCAAAATGATGCGCTACTGTTAAAACACTTGCACAACTTCTACACCAAGAAAGATGTTCCCTGGGTCAAACTCATATGGAACAAATACTACCAGAGCAAGGTGCCACATGCTGCAAGAGAGATGGGGTCATTCTGGTGGAAAGATGTGTTGAGGCTTAACGTTAAATACAGAGAAATTGCAAGATGCCAAGTCGGAATAGGAGACACTGTGCTTTTCTGGGGAGATCAATGGAATGAGCAAACAATGGCTGACAAGTATCAGCAGCTGCATCAATTCGTCAAGAATAGGAATACCTCTGTTAAAGCTGTCATGGAGCAAGAGGCACTGCAAAATCTCTTCCACCTTCCCCTCACAGAACAGGCTTATCAGGAGTTCCTAAGCCTACAAGTGGAACTTGAGACAATGGATTATAACCCTTTGGCAAAAGACACCTAGATTTTTCGGGGAACTACAACATACTCATCACAGAAGTACTACAAATTCACTTTCAGAAACATCCAATGCCCTCGGCCTATGAAATGGATATGGAAAAGTAAGTGTACCCCGAAGATCAAGTTCTTCACTTGGCTTCTCTACGTAGACAGGCTAAACACAAGAAACGTGCTAAACACAAGAAACATGGAACCAGTTTATAACTGTGTGCTATGTACAAGAAGAACAGAAGAGACCAGGTGTCATCTCTTTTTCACATGCCCCTTCAGCAGCAGATGTTGGGAAAGGATACAAATGCTATGGCCTCCGTCAATCTCCTTCTTTGATATGATCACAGTAGCAAAGGACATCTATCATGGCCCAACCTTCATGGAAACAATGATGATAGCAGCCTGGACAATCTGGAAAATGCGCAATGCCAAGATCTTCGAAGGAGTGCTCCCTACGCTTAACGCTTGGTGGTACATGTTCAGAGAGGAAATGATCTTACACTCAATCAAATTCTCGCCACAGACAAGACAACTGACACTAGACTGGATCAATTCTCTCTAGCCTGGAAATCCTTCTTCTGCTACCCCCTTCTTTTTAAGTCTTAGTTGTGCTCTGTTTTGCTGTAGTCTTTTACTTTGCTTGTTGCTGTAGGTAAGTCTGTTCTTTCCTTTATCACAGGCTGGTTGCCTGTTTGTGTTTCTGTTGTACTGAACCTGGCTAGTTCTGTTTTATAAAATTTGTGGGGAACTCCCCCACAGTTTCGGTCAAAAAAAAGAACTATGGAGGATTAGTGTATGTGTCATTTCAGTTTTGTTGTCTTATGAACATGAGAAATGAAGGTGTTTCATTTCAGTTTTCTTGTCTGATTTTTACGTGACGAGAGGCACAAGTCCATAGTCAACAAGCATGCTTTCTGAAGCATGTACCACTTGCTGTCTCCATTGGTGGGTGTGAGAAGTATTGGGAATTGGTTTCGCACCAAATATTATGAATGCTGCAGTAGGAGATAGGAAAATTGAGAGTGATGCCATGCTTGCGCACTGACTATGTTCAAATCAGCCTGATGTCAATACTGCTTTGCACGGTCTGACGAAGACTTCCAACTGCAAAGGTGTCAACATCCTTAAGCATTCTGTGTGCCTCCGCCTGGTTAATGTGGCCTGATGCCTGCCGATCGTGACCCTTGCTAATCTGGGGGTGCTACAGCTGCAACTGAATCAAAAGGTGAGCGACTTGGGGCTGTTTCATGTTGATTGAAAATCCATCATTTTAATGTTGTTCTATGAACATGTGAAATGAAACAATTTCGTTTCAGTCTTATTGTCTGAACTTTGTATATCTTATTGGCAGCAAGGACATGCTTCTAAGTCCATCATATACAAGTATTTGAGTGCAAAGACTGCATTCCACACTTGTCTATTTTGAAACTCTCTTGTGAAACAGTGCAAAGACTTTTGTGCATGGTCACGTATATATTGAAGTACGATGTTATGTATCAGAATAGATGGGTGGCCTGAGCATTGGCTATTAATAGTATCAATGCTTATCCTACTATTAAAGTGTAGTTGATATCTGATTAATTTATCAGTTCCTTTAAATTATAAATTTTTCTACCACTACTATATTAACTATATCATTCTTATAGTAGTGAGAGTACACAATCTATGAAGTTACATGTAGTTGGTTATGCTGATTTTTCCAATTACCAATGGTGGCAATTTTCAAAGCAAGTGAAGGATATTTTGGAATAAAAAATTTGTAATGGCAGTGGGTTAATTTTTCTTTTTAAAAAAATCAGTGTGGTAATTTCTAGACCTAAGAGGGCATGTGGTTGCTTTGTTTTTAACTGATCATTTTTGTAATGGGAGTAATAAAAAATTTGTAAACTTATACATTTGTGTGTAGCGACAATTTTGAATCATGACAATAGTATTTTTGAAACAAGCAAAGGGCATTTGAAACAATATTATATATTTTTGTCTGGTGATTAATGTGGTAGTTTCCTTTAATTAATTCATGATGAGCATAATTATGATCTGTGTATATCATTTGGTGCCATATTAACAAGAATGTATGGTCATGAAGACTGATAATACAATCGCAAATATAATTCTCTATATGATGTTGCACCCCTCTTGCATTGCTTAAACGACTAATGTTCGAAAACTATCCTTGCAAAGTGTTTTTTGCAGAATGCCAGTGTCAAATGAAAAGGTAGCAATCGACATCAAGATATGGAGTGTGGCCTTCGATCCTTGTGCAGATGTAGTTCCACTTTGGAGATGTACACGGCTATGGCTGCTGGAAACCATCCTGCGTGGACCGCCTCGAGTTAGGGTGCTGCAGCTCAGCGGCCTGCGGGAGGCACGCAGCAGCAGCGAGGCGATCGGCAGAATGGCGACTCAGCAGGAGGCATGCCACGGCTGCAGCTCAGCGGCCTGCGGGAGGCACGCAGCAGCAGCGAGGCGATCGGCAGAATGGCGACTCAGCAGGAGGCATGCCACGGCGGCCGTGGCACAACCATTGTGGACACCTTCGCTTGGCCTGGGAGCACGAGCGTGCGCCGTCCTCTCACGAGGCGCTTGTAACTCTCTCTTCCTTGACCTCGTTGTACAAGCGAGTACCCCCAGCTAATCAGATCTTTGAAGGCTGCTTTCTACTACTTGATGCCGCATGGATGGGAATATGACCTCCTGCTGATAATCAGGCATACAGCATTCATGATCCCACAGCCAATCCAGAGCACCCTAATGTCGCCCATCCTTTCCTGATACCTCTCATTTTCAACATATTTCTGCTCTAGCTCTGCCTAGTAATAGGAGAGATGTATGATTTTATTTGACTGAAATTATAGTTTCCGATATACTAGCACATAATTTACATGACTACCATGTGTAATATCTGCTGTAGCTCTGTCTGCGTATTTGTTTGGGATGGAGGATAGGGTAAGCACAGAGGAATGATGTGACTGGGATGCAAGTAACAAAAGTAAGGATAATATAATCGACGATAAAACGAAGGGAACAAAAAGCTAGCAATTGAGTAGGTTGTGGAGTTTCACTGGTAGGTGAGAAATACTACACAGTTCTACAATATTCCCATCAGGTAAGCTAAGGTACACATCTATTTTGACGACTAATAATACATTGAAATAAAAAGTGGCGTTGTGTATTTTCCATGTAGTGTACGGCTTCCAAGTAGTCTAGTTGTGTTTTCTGTGTTAATTACCTAAAATTTGTTCAACATGTTCCAAAATAATTAGTTTATATATGTAGTTTCCTGATGAATGTGAAACTTCTCGTTTAATGCCATAATGATTATTATATTTTTCTATCATTCGGAATGATATGGTCCATACTCTATAGGTTAACAAAACCAGGAAGATTAGCAGCTCGTTTGACTATAGCTAACACGGAGAGGGAAGAAAACAAAGATTCTTTATCCTTGGCTGTCGGAGGCGTTGCTTACCGTCTCCAGCGCTGTTAATTGATCGTTCTTTCCTGCTGCCGCCTATTCTCATGAAAAGAGATTGAACCAGTGAACAAATTCTTATTTGTGTGCACATTGACTTCCGAGGAGGGATGGAAGAAGTCGCAAACACAGATACGTACATCACCTGGGATGAAAGGAGATACTTAGAACACGTGACCATCGCATTAAATCAACAGACAGCTTTCTGCAATACTAATTAATCTGAAATAAAGAAATGGGTATGTTGTAAGTCTGCATTTTAACACTTTCATGTCTAGAAACATTTTCATTTGCATTAACATTTATATGGTAAATATTTCTTTAGAATTACGGCGGAGGACTTTGCTCCTTTGTTTAAAAAAATATTTCTGAATTTTTCATGACTATCTTAATTTGTATCTTAAGCTGGTTCAACCCCTAACAAAGGAAAAATGCTTATTAAGGCGTCCTTTGGAACGCAGGAATTTCACAGGAATCAAACAGGAATTTCACAGGAAATAGTTCAATTTCACAGGAAAAACGCAGGAAAGGAAATTTTTTCCTTCCATCCAAATGAGCCCTAAGTCTCGATGTTGATTTCTTTTTTTTTTTTTATGAAACTCGATGTTGATTTCTACTTATTATTAATTTGCATATTCTATTGCTAGGTTCGTGGGATAAGTGTTTGGGGGGGTCTTAGTTTAATCTTTTGGCGTTTAGATCTTGTTTCCAAACCGATGCATTGAGTAGAGGCCGTCTACAAATTAAATAATACAAAAAACCTGCACAATACGTGAGGGGATTTACCACAGCAGAAAATTGTTTTGTTGATTCAGAAGTACAGCTGGAGGAGAGATGCGAGAAGTACAGCTAGAGGAGAGATGCGAGAAGTACATGACTACCATGTGTAACATCCACTTCAGTTCAGAGGGATGACATTTAAAGAAATTTTTTATCTAGCTCGACTTTCTTGTTTGAACAACTAGCAGCACACATTCACATACAGTACAAAAAAATGTGCTGACTAATGACGTTTTCGAGCGTCACCAGCCATTGCTAGTGGCTTTTTTGGTCATATATCAAGATTTATGATCTTTTCGCATCTGTCATTGATCGAGCGTGTCTAATGATGATTTATAACTTTTCTTAGATGAATACTACATGATAGCGACGAGTTTCTAGTTGCTATAAGATGAGCTCAACACATCCACCTGCCATGTCGGACGGTGATTTGACTTGGCTGCTGACATGACACATCTCCCATTTTTGTCATAAATTGTGATCCAGCATTACTGAATCCTTTTCCAGTTGCTGAAATATATTTGCAGCTTCTTGTTGCTGATCGAGCATTACTGAATCCTTTTTCAGTTTTGTTGTCTGAACATGTGAAATGGGAGATTTCCGTCTAAGTCCTGAACTTCAACCTAGCACCATTGCCCTATGGACAGTATAACAGTTCAGGAGCTCTTGGTTTCCGTCCTCCAAAAGGTGTTTATGGTCAGAGATTTTTAGTTTGCAGTTGATGTTTGTTCCCTTCCACTATAGCGACACTTTGTGACATATACGTTAATTTCACTAGTTAAAGTAATGTACTTACTGAACAAAAGGACGTAAGATAAAGAGGAGACAAACTCTGATCTGATCATGTGCATATGAATGGGGATGTCAGTCTGATCTCAGCATTTGAGATTCATACGGAGCTCCAAGAGCTCTATATATACAATACTGGAATTACAAGATGCAATAGACATACTCTGCTTTCCCGAATATGTGCCCCTTGCTCTTTTTCTTTTTTGGATAATGTGCCACTTGCTAGGTCATTCGATCTCTATTTGGGTTTGAGAGGTATTAGGAATAAGTTATTCATCGAGTGTGAAGCTTGCTGCATTACAAATTATGTGGACACATAGTGTCGGCAGGGATCGGAGCACCGCCGCTCACCATCGTTCGGATGTGCTGACCGGCGCTGTCATGGTGTCACCGTCCGTGGAAGAAGTTAACAGTGCTGTGGTCGCTGGTAACAGTGCTCTCGTCTGCCGCCGGTGCAACAGAATGCACGAGGCGCGACCGTGGATTGTCAGCACGTTGCTAGCGCCAAGAGGATGCATGAGGCCAGCTGCCGTCGAGCGCCTCGCTCGACGTATTCTGCGTCTGTGGTAGATAAGGACTTGTTGCGGCCTAGGCACGCCGTTCGGCTGGCTGGAGCCCCTGAACGTACGGCGCTGAGACTGAGCGGTGGAGGCGGCCGTACGAACGTATACCAAACGGATTGGTAAGTAACTCCGGCGAGCTGAGACGGGGAGTGCCGGACTACCACCGACCACTGGTCCTCGCCCGATCCGAACCGCACCAGTCCTATCCAACGACGGGCAGCACCTATGATAACCAGTAGTAGTTCTTGCTCAGAAAAAAAAAAAAGTGGCAGAGCCTGACGTTGGCATTCGATTCTTGCTCTTGGGCATAAGCCAACTTCACATATTGTTTGTTCTTGCTCTGTTTTTTCTTACTCAATTCCAACAAGAGAACTGCTCCGGTGGAGCTTTTTCCAAAAGTGGCACGAATCGCAAAGCAATTAATTAGACTAATTACGTTTTGTTTTTCCTAATCATAGGGCCCGGCTGGCCCAGACCCGATCCGAAGTCCAGATGAGGAGCCTGAGCTGCCGAACCGGATTGAACCGCGAGTGATTATCGGATCGTCGGAACTAATATCTTTTGGTACACGGAGAATACCATGAATTAATTGTTGAAACGCTGCGAAGAGGACGACGCCTAACCAGACTGTTGTAGTTGCAATGCGGAGCTGGAACGGCAAGATTCGGAGATGCAACGCCAATGCGAGCAGGACGACTCTTCGCAGCACGCTGCTGCCGGCGTTGGGTAGCGGCGCCTTCACCGCGAGTCCAGGTGTACCACAGCAGCAGGACGAGGACGACGTTACGATCGATCCGATATTCACTCACGTTCAATCCGGTTCGACGGCTCGGGCTCCTCATCTGGGCTTCGGATCGGGTCTGGGCCAACCGGGCTCCGTGATTAGGGAAAAGAAAACGTAATTAGCTTCATTAAGTTGCTTTGAGATTCGAGCCACTTTTGGAAAAAGCTCCACGGGAGCAGTTCTCTTCCAACAATGATTGATTGGGTTATGATGAGCAGTGAGTAGTTCAGTTTTAACGCTCTCTCCAATAACCAGCAATGTACTACTCCCTCCGTCCTAAAATATAAGAGATTGAAGGGAGTTAGACTTGTCCCAAAATATAAGAGATTAGAGAGGTTCCGGTGGGTCCCATGCCTAGCCAAACCTTATCCCCTCACGCGGTTTCTTCTCTCCCTCTCCTGCTTGCCCTCGCCCAAGCCCGCCGCACCGGGCAGCTCGCCCACCCGCCTGCTCTGCCGCTCGCCCGCCGCCGCCCTCCCCTCCCATGCTGCACCCCATCCCCCGCCGTGCTCCCCTCACGGCATCCCCCAACCGCGATTCGCCCTTGAAGGCGAAGGGCGTGGCCATGGGCGCCGGCATCCGCACTTCGGCCTTGGAGGCGAAGGGCGGCCATGGGCGCGGCCAACGGCGATTCGCCGCGAGCAGACTCCCCGCCGCCGTCCTCTCGAGCTCGAGCTCGCCCCGACACCATGGAGAAGGACAGGCGCGGCGGCGGCCTGCCCGGCAAGAAGCGACACATCTAGCCCCCACGGCGCCACGAGTAGTCCGCCGCCGCCGTCTCAGCTCGCCGCCCGCCACGCGTGGTTGGAGGAGGACGGAGCGGCTGGATCGAGCTCGTCGTCCAGGAAAGTCGATGAGGCCGGGGGATCTTGAGGTCGTTCACGGCGCTGCTTGCCGCGCCTCTACGCCTCCAGCCTACGCCTCGGCGCAGCTCGTTGCCCGCCATCCCCTGCTGCCGCCTTCCTCTGCCATCTCCGGACGCATCTCTTCAAGGGAGGAGGTGGCGCGGCGTAGGTGCCTCGCGTGCCGGCCGCAGGGCTCCTCGCCTCCCAGTGCGGCAATCTCGTGCGGGGCTTCAAGGGGTTGAACTCAGGCGAGCCGGGGTCCAGAAGGTCAGTGGCGGTGGCACGGGAGGAGGCGCAGGGCTGAGCTCAAGCGGGCCGGCGGCGTACAGAGTTGCTGACGGGGGGCGAGCAGAGGAGGCCATGTGCGTGGACAGGAGAGCAATAACGAGAGGTAAAATGGTCTGTGCGTCCAGCCGCTGTTTTTCTCGAAAACTCCCCGGCCCCTTATATTTTGGGACGGAGGGAGTAGCTACGAGTACTCGCTAGTCACTGGCGCACTGCCATCGAACTCCACGAGTTCTTGGTCCGAGGCAGTCGCCCAGCACGGACTCGTGCTCGCACGTGCGCATCTGGTCGTCCGGGGACGACTGCGTGGCCATCAAGAGCGGGTGGGACGCGAGTTGTACACGCGCGGCTGCTCGAGCTCGTTCGGGTGGCTGGCGCTGGGCGCGTACGGCGGATACGGCGGTGGCCAACTGGTCCTCCAACCTTGTCATGGAGCTCAGCGTTCTGCAACGGCAGATCGCAACGTCGAGAACATCGCCGCCTCGTCGCGCGGCCCTGAGCTGCATTGCGGCGGCGCGCGTGCTCTCCGCCATGCGCCGCCTCCGCCACCCAACCGTGCTCCGCCTCCACACGATCCAAGGTGTACTTCGTACTGGAGCTCACCCCGGGCCGGGCTGCGACCTCCGCACCCTGATAGCCTCCCTGCCCGCGCGCACGCCGCCCAACGCATGTTTCTCCAGCTCGTCTCCGCTCTGGATGGCCGGAGAGCTTATGTATGCCCCATGCATCCGGATGGCCGGAGACGGCACGGGAGCCTCCTGGCCGCTCAAAGCGTTCCGTGCTCTTCTTTCTCCCAGAGGCGCTTCGGTTCATGAATACGATCCTCTGTTGCTCCGCTTTCTCCCAGAGGGGGCGCTTAGGCGTTCATGAATACGATCCTCTGTTTGCAAAAAAAAAAATAAAAAAATCGACATTCATTTGAAAAATCGGATTCATGCCGATCCTGCACGCCACATGCTAGCGGGTGTTCTGCAATGGAGAAGCACTGGAAAAACGTGTTTTCTCGTTTCCTTTATCCCCTTTACAGGTTTAACAACCCCTGTGATTAGCTTCTGAAGGAAAAGAAGCTTTCAATAATTTCATTTTTGTGTAAAGTCTTCGTCAAATAATGTGTAAGCAACTTTTTGCTGCAGCCTACTGCTGATAAGTCGTCAGTGAATCCTTCATTTCAGTCTTGTTGTCTCAACATGTGAACGAAACAATTTCATTTCAGTGATAGTGTCTCGACCTTGCATATGTACGTAGAAGACGATTGCCGGAAAAGCACGGCTCATCCAGCCTGCGAGTCGCCAATTCTCCCCGGAAAATGCATTAATCCAGGAAAGAGAGACATTGAGATAGAGGGAGGAGAAGGGCGCGGTGGGCGGATAAGGCCTGAGGCGCGGTGGGCGGATAAGGCCTGAGGCGCGGTGGAGTAGGATTTTTTTATTGTTTCTATGTGCGGTGGTAAACTGGGGTGACGGAGACGGCAGGTGACATCACAGAGTAGTACTTTCTTCATGTTGAGAGGAACCAAACTTAGGTTCAACTAAGCAAATCAGGAAAGCATTCTTGAACAAATGTGGTAGGAAAACTGTTGAGAGAAACCAAATTTAAGTTCAACTAAACAAATCAGGAAGGCATTCTTGAAAGCAAGGCCTGCGTCCATGCCTCATCATGCCCCCTGAATTTACAGGGAAGTAAAAATTTGTGTGGACGTCGGGGGCCTTCACTGCGCCATAGAAAAGAACGTGCCAGAGTGGTACGTGAGTTGTTTGGTAAGTAACAACTCATGTCGATGCTGATTTTGTGGCTGATCGCTAGACCAGAGGCAACGGGGAGCGGGTTTCCTGATTAATTTTAGAACTTTATATTTACTTTTAATTTGATAAAACCAAGGCTTCTGATTGATTTGTTTTCTTGCACCCGATGGTGCAAGAGGAATGGGTGGATCCACCATAGAAGGGGCCAACTATAAAAGGAAAAATAAAAATATAGATATGTTGTAATGTTGTAGAGCTTACTGGATTGGGTATGTATGATTCTCTTTTACGTTCAAGAAAAATCGTCATTAATGACCTCTCTTAATGCATAATTTCATCTCACGGTTTTATGGGCAAAGTATAACATTAAATTCTTGCATTGAGATTGGTCAAAACATGTTAGGATGAAAGTTTTTACTCTCAATGGGTCTTTCAATGAGCTTTCATATATATGAAACCGTGCCAAATACCTTTCACAGGGATGAAAGGAAATTTTTCTCTTTCATCTTAATTTATATGCTATGTCATCTATTTTGTTGATGTGGCACCTTATTTAATGTTGATGAAATGCCCGCTGAGATTGCCCTAATTATGAGTGATTAACAGAGACTTAATGGTGGTCATCGATCAAAAGTGATTAAATTAAGCGTATGGTTTAAGTAATTATCTGTGGAACATGTCAAAACCTTTTGTTGTGATGTATTCTAAACAACTCAGCGTATGGTACCAGCTAGCGCCCTTCCAGTAATCCCCCAATCAAATTATTAGCCTCAGTTCACTTGCTCACAAAAATGAGTTCAAAAAGCTAAAATGTCTATGGCCTGATTCTGAGCAACGCGTTGTCAAGGCGGAAATTCAATGCTCACCACCGGGCATCAGCCAAAGATTACATCTCAAGGTGATTGATGTACAGTTATTCTTCCAGGCTTCCAGCATGGACGAAAATTTTTTCTGCTCTGAGTAACGCTCAGCTACACAGGGTTCTACAGTAGTTTTTCCTGCACGCCATGCGGGTACACAGCTTTGGTTTGCGGTTGTCCCGCCGGTACCGCTATTCGATCGCCTACCACCAAGCTTAGGCATTTGGTGCACAAGACCCCACCATGCAATCAGGGTTGATCCTTCCGTTAAATGGTCACACCAAGATGGAGCCCATAATCTTGGGTGGTGCGTTGCACAAGGCGCTCAGGCACATACTGGAGAGCAGCTAACCACGGACGATAGTGAACCGCATATCGAAGGCTTGAAGTGCCCATGGCCGCGAATGAGCCATTTTAACATTCCATTCCCTTATTGTTCCTCTAGGCTAAGTACCATTGTGCCCTCTTAAACACAACATGGATTGTCATCTGTGTTGGCCTCGTTCCTGGTGTCACCCATCCCTGGAACAGAGTACGCTCTACCCATTGCATTTGCCGATTGGCCATGAGGGCCGAGGGGAGAGTAATGTCAGCAGTACATAGACTTTGATAGAGGAGGGACGAAGCAGGAAAAGCTATGTCAAGTGTTTGTCAAGGATGGCTATATGAAATGGCTTGCGCCGCTATCGACAGATCTCTGTATATAAAGACTGCTCACGGTGCATACGGGCGTAAGTATTGTTTTGTACTACAACTGGTACTAAATATCAACGGTAGTTGCATGTTCTGTTTTGAATTATATGACAGTTCTTTGGGCTGAAGATATGGAAGTACTAAATAGTGCAGGATAAGATTTGTTGAGCAACTAATTAATATTATGCTGTTAGAGCAACTCTCAAGAACTTATCGTACAAGAAATTGAATTACAGCTAGAAAACTCGCACACTGCTTTATTGGTGTATACAAGCCCTGTGGTTATCCTTTGTATTAATTACTCTTTGATCAGTTCATTCATCCTTCGGCGCTGCTTGCATGGGAAGTCAGGCAACATATCTCTAATGAAAGTCAGGCAACTCGTAATTGCATATGCGGCTGCGGCTGCAGAAAAATAACTGCAAACACTGTAGCTGCTGTGAAAAAAATAACTGCGAACATTGTAGCTGCTTCTGCTACCTGCCAAGGTTGGCAATTTCCTTTTGACCGGAAAAACCGGACCGGACCGAGATGTCCGGTTACCGCAAAAACCGGGAAAACCGGATCAAAATACAAATAACGAAATTTGAACAAAAAAGTGTCGAAATTTTCTGTAAACCGGTTCGGTTCACTGGTAAACCGGACGAAAATTCCGGTAAACCGGACTAGAATTCCAGAAAACCGGTTTAAAGAGAAAAAATGAAAAAAAATACAAAAAATGGAACATTGAAACAAATTGAAACAAAAAATATGTTAAAAAACTAGATCAAATTTACAGCCCAATGGTAGAAACGAAACACGTAGATTCAATCATTTGGTTTGTCAAAAAAAAGAGGAATGTTGCTAGTTTGAATTTTTCTTCTTTTTCAACCCAGAAAATTTGCGTGAATTTTTTGACCTATCAAACGATCGAATTTTCATGTTCTTATTCCACCATTGTGCTTAGAATTTCATCTAGTTTTTTTTTTACATATTTTTGTTTCAAATTTTGTCAAATTTTCAATTTTTTTTGAATTTTGAATTCGAAAACCGGAGAACCGGGTAAACCGGACCGGACCGGTTTTTCCGGTTTTTGCGGTAACCGGTCCGGTTTACCGCGGTTTTGTAAACCCTGCTGCCTGCTGTAAAACCTCCAACCGAACAGGCTGATATATTTGGCCTTTGGCATTTACTGAACTTGTGGATGAACACATAACTACTTTTCAGGCCTACAGGCGTGGCTATGTTTTGCAAAAAGCATCTATGTTAATAGTTCGAGCAAATAATCCAATTATACATGAGCAGTAGAGCATAGTCCGACATGTAGCAGCAACAATAATTATCAAAAGCAAGTGAACAAAATAATTTTGAATGCTGAAAACATGTATTGAACAGTGGAGATAATTCAGTACGTGGAATATATAGAGCAATGACTAAGTCATTGGTGCAGAAACATGAATCAATTCAACAATGATCAATCATCGTTCGTTTCAGTTCCTGATGGCCAGTTTCATTGCCTTGTGTCTATCACCAAGTCATGAGAAAGAATAGCTGTAGTTTTGAGTGATGGCTGAAAGAGTTCTTAACATTTGATCACTCTCTCAGAAAGCAAGCCAAAAAGTCGACAACTTAAGAGAAAGAGAACTTGATGATTGATACTTAAGATGTGGGCCCTGGCCACGACACTAAGCCAGCGGAATAATGAGCTTCTCAAACATGTGAAATTTGCCAACACATTTACATGGTATTGCTATTGGCCAGTAGCTAGGTTTTACATTTGGTATAGTGAGGTTGGGAGAACTAATGCAAGTGAGTGAAATTCTTTGGTCCATTCATACTTGAAAGTATGGATGCTCTCTCTGTAAGTCCACAGAGGTTCAGTACTTCTGTCAAGCTACGAGGTTACTGAATTTGAGCTGTATGCAGTGTAAAATAAAAGTGTAGTTAAAAGAAAGAAAAACTACTGCAATTTCCTGGTGATTATGAAGAAGCTTCACTTGAAGTAGAGCTGCATTTCAATCCATAGCTTGTCAACTGTCGAGTCTGCGTGAGCTGCAGCATCGAACCACACCAGACGACTAAAGTTCGGGGGCGGGGTACGTACTGGGCAGTACAGTAGGCAGTAGCATTTTGCGTCAGCAAGCTGCCCTTCTCCCTGCTTCTCCCGTGTCTGGGGCCTGGGCTGTTCCAAGCATAGGACGGCGACAGCTCTGACAGAATAGGAAATAGGATAAACGAGATGGGCGGCCGCCGGGCTCTAGGAAGTCCCAGCGGTGAAGCCGCCACCAAAGAAAGCGGCCCGCGACGCGCATGCCGGGCCATCGCGTCGAGTGCGACTGCCACTGCGAGCGGGACGGCTTCGACGCGCCGCCCAAGCGGGATAGGTTCTCCATCTCCAAAGATACGGCGCCATCCCCGTCCTTTTGTTCCACCTCGCGTCGAGACTCGAGTGTCATCATTCCGCCATCGGATCGGAACAGCGGTGAGCGTTGGCCGGGGAAGTGTCGAGGTTATAGAGCTTCGATAGATTTGTTATGGAGGCGAAGGAACTAAGAATACGATGGTGAACACGAGACAAGGAGTTTAGACAGGTTCGGGTCTCTCGGAGGATAAAAACCCTACGTCCTGTATGAGGTGGTCTGTATTGCGTGTGGTTGAGAGAGGATCCCTGCCCGCCTTATATAGTCGGGGGTACATGGTTACATGAAAAGTATACTAGTCGGATACAACATGGAAATACTTGGAGTACAAGTCAAGAAGCCCTTCTAGGTCACGTCGAGTAGTAGAACCTTCCATCTTTGCATCGTGTGCTACTCGGCTTCTTCTGGGCTGGTCCGACTACCCTTGTCAGGTTACTCGGCCCTTTGGTCTTGAGGGTACCCGGGGGTCATGGTAACGACAGTAGCCTCCAAGTGCTTTTTGATTGATCCAGTGGATTGCATCCGACTAGTCTTTTTTCCATGCAGAAATTGATCTCAAGTGATATTGAGAAATTAAAAAGGACTTGACCTGAATCAAGTTTGAGGTACTTCACCTCGGATGGACTAAGACTAACAGGGCTTTGAATTAGGCATGCTGTCTGTAGCATCCCGCCTCAAATCAATGAGGGGTTAGCTAACCAGGATCTTAATCGGGAAATACTTGGCGAAGCAAGTATGCATAGACCACACATATAAGCATAATTAAAATAATTTACATTGAGTTTAGTTATTACATTGGTTCCATAATTAACATAAGCTTTCCGTTTCGAAGTTCGATTTATTTTACATAAAAGGAGTTCGAAATTCGATTACAAACACGAGCGGAAGCGAAATACACGACGATACATATATACAATGAAACCATGTCCGGCCCGTAGACATGATCTCACTCACCTTGCTCCTGGCGGGGAGAAGAGGGAACCCACTCAATGGACCAATCCTTGGGCGGTTCTCCCTCCCACACTACTTTTCCACAGCAACCGCAGAAGTTGCAATCAGGAATACCTGCAGTAAAGTTTTAAACATCGAAACCCTGAGCAACTAATACTCAGCAAGTCTTACCCGTCAAATTGGCCCTCTAAGACCGACTTCTATTATGCAGGGGGTTGACCAAGGGTTGAAATTTAATTGCAAAAACGGCGCTAATATTTGATCCTTATTTTCATGTTTTAGCCAAAATTAAGAGGGTTCTTGCATAAATGTAAATATTAGCAATCTAACTAAGCAATACATGGTTGCAATACAATTAATTGAAATACAACATCATATAAACATCATCATGTGCTCTTTTTACTACGATGTGACGCAGTGAACAAGTGGTACTCAATAACCGCGAGGGACGGCGATTCGAATCGATTTACACCTGCAGGCAAAACCCGAGATACACGACGTACGCTACTCAAAAGAGTCACGCACGGCAACCGTTTACAAGATACCATAAAGTCGAGCCGCTTAACACCTCTCCCGAGTACACGTCTCCCCACGCGATAGCCATGCCTGGTCTAACCGTGGTTCACCCGGGCACCCTCCCTTCAAACACTGTCCCAAATTCCACCATACCATCTTCATCACCAAAAGAGAGGTGGGTTCACGTCCAACAATATAGCATCGAGCTACTAAGTTTACTAGTTCCCATTCTCCTAGCATGCATCCGGTACTGTTCAAACTTGCTCAGCGGGGCCACAACGAACGGTCCTCAACCGACACAAACGGGGCTATGGCGAACAAGGCGAGCCTTGTCACCCCAACCTACACAAGAGCTTCCCCGTTCGGTCTCAAATTCATTACCATCATCAAGTGAGAACATAAAGTAAATCCGACCCCGATTACCGAGCGGTCTCCATACCACTCGATATTCTACCGACGATACTACTTTAATTAAGCATAGCAAGCTAACGAGCGGTAGAACTTAACTTAACCAAACCCATAGGAATATCTGGAGATATATGCAACTAGGTTTTCAATCAAGTCCTATACGTAATGCACATTTCACGACTCGCAGTACATGTGAGAAAGTATAAGACTTTGTAAATATAGGGAATGCACCGGGGCTTGCCTTGGGGCTGGTGGTTAGTACACTCGAGCACGTTCAGGTCAGCGCCGGTCTCCTCGGCCACGATCTCCAAGTCCTCGAGTCCGGCGTCGGGTCCTAAATGAATGCAACAAGACATACAAAATCAAAGATAGTTCACGGAACTTCCTTGACAAATATGACATGGTGATGTTATGGTGCAAAGGCAACATGTTGGCAGGACCATTCATTAAGTTTTTGCAGTTTGGTCCAAAGTGATTTATACAAAATACTTGGATTTAGGAATTTCCGTACGCGTAAAAGAGATCTTCTAAAATTCGTTAAAAAGGGTTCTGGAAGATCAAAAATTACATTTGTATTTTTATTTAGCATACTTCAACCTAGGTACAGTAACATACCCAAAATTTGGTGCAAAAAGGTGCAGGAATAAAATCAATAAAAAGATTTTCCTAGCAACTGCAAAATGAAATTACTCCCAAAAGAAGATGCATTTCAAGCTGCCACTTGGTGGGATGTTCAGGGAACCTACTAGGAGTGTGCATGCCAAAATTTAGAATTTTTGCACTTACAGATCTTTTTATAGAATTTATTTCCTGATTTCTCTTCTTTGAATTTTATAAAAATAACTGAAAAGAATTCAGATGTTCATGTTGCACCACTGGATAGCTCTCACTTCAAGGATTCCAGAACACTTGAGTTTGCATTTTTACGATTTTTCTACGAATTTCTATCGAATTTACAAGTTTGGCCAAAATCTGGAATAACTCAAATAAAAGAAAAAGACGACGTGGCACTGTAGCAGTGCCAGGGCATGGCGGGGCGCGCGCGACGCGGCGGCGGCGACGACGGCGTTCCGGCTAAACGGCGGCGATTTTCACGAGTTGGTCAGCGGAACCAAGTAGAGGGCAACGAGGCGGTCCTAACGCAGCTGACGTGCACGTGCGCTCGACCGTGGAGGTGAAACGGCGGTGATGGCGGCGGCGGTGAGCGGCGGCGCGCCATGTTCCGGCGAGGGGAGGCAGCGCGCATGAAAACTAACGCGCGCATGAGCATCACGGGATCAAGGTGAAGCTCACCGTAGCGCGTGTGCACGCGGGGGAAGGCCGGAGAGAGGATTTCGTCGGAGGAGGCGGCGTGGTCCGGTGAACGGCGGCGGGGAAGAAGGTGATTCCGGCGATTCCACTGCGCGAAACACGACGAGGTCAGCGGTGTGTGTGCGTGGAGGAGTGAGGGAGACTCGTGCGTGAGGAATTGAGGAGATGCTCACCGAGATGATCAAATTCCGCGATGAGCTCGACGATGGTCACCCGGCGGCCATGATCGGTCTTCGCGTCGATTCTCGTTGCAGAGCGCGGGAACTTGAAGTTTGTGTTGTGTCTGAGGTTGAGGGGGTCCTAGCGCACACTTTCGCTGTTGGGTTTGGGGCGCGAAGTGCGGCGGAGCGGCGGCGGGGCGGTGAGCTCGCGACGGCGACAATGGCGGCTCGGGGGAAAACGGAGAAAGAGAGGGAGACGACGACGACTTGACCGCGGGGAAGGAGGGGATAAGGCCGGGGAGGTGTGGAATTGGTCCTCGTCGCCGTACGGCGCTGACGGCGGCCACAGTCCGCCGGAATGGGCAGAGAGAGGAGGAGACGTCGCCGGCGGCGACACTTGGCGCTACAGTGCCATTTGATCATTTTTCGAATTTCTGGAATTTTCCTCGATTTGAACTGATTTGATTTAAATTCGATCTTCCCGAGCTCCAAAAATCACGAAAAACTCAGGTTTGGAAGATTTCAGTGAGAGGAACAACTTTGTCAATTGGAACTTTTGCTGAATCGGCTTGGATTTCAAACTAAAATTCATTCAAAGTTAAAGTTTGAAAAAAAGTTCATGCATTTAATTGACCCTTTAGATTTTTGCAGAAAAATCTCCAAAAATCTCCAAAATTCTCTTTTAGTCCCTGGATGCTGTGGAATTTTTCATTTGGGTCCACTTATATAGAAAATTTTAAAGTTGCAGTTCAAATGCTTGTTTGAAAGAAATTTCCCAAATTTGAAGTGATTTTGAATTCCTTTTCATTTAACTTTGATTTCTCTTGATCATTTTTACTAATTGAGATTAGTAACTTGATCAGGGACTAAATTTGAGTGGGATGTTACAGCCCTCCCCCCTTAAGAAAATCTCGTCCCGAGATTTGCAAAAGTGCGGAAAAGAGGGGGTAAAAGTTTGTTTGCTTTACCTTGATTGCGAAGCGAGAAAATCCGGAAACTTGGAGTTAAGAAAATCCTCTTGTTCCCATGTGGCCTCTTCTTCCGAGTGATTGCTCCATTGTACTTTGTAGAAAGTAATGGTTTTGTTGCGAGTCACTCGATCCTTTTTGTCGAAAATTTTGACGGGATACTCGGAATAAGTGAGATCATCCTGCAAGCCCTCCACATCATCGAGTACCACATCAATAGGAGGCTTCAAACATCGCTTGAGTTGAGATACATGGAATATATTGTGTACTCCTGATAATTTTTCCGGCAATTCCAAACGGTATGCAACGGGTCCACATTTTTCAATAATCTTGAACGGGCCAATGTAACGGGGAGCAAGCTTCCCTTTGACTCCGAAGCGCTGAACACCCTTGGTTGGCGACACACGAAGATATACGTGATCGCCCTGTCGAAATTCCAAAGGACGGCGCCTCTTATCGGCGTAACTAGCTTGGCGGGACTTTGCGGCCTTTAAGTTTGCTTGAATGAGCCGCACTTTTTCTTCGGCCTCGGCAATTAAATCAGGCCCAAAATTCACCCTTTCTCCCGGTTCTGACCAGTTCAAGGGAGTACGGCATGAACGACCATAAAGAGCTTCAAATGGAGACATTTTAATGCTCTCTTGATAGCTATTGTTGTACGCAAATTCTGCCACTGATAAGTGATCATCCCAATTGCCACCTTCAGATAAAACACATGCCCTCAACATATCCTCCAGTATTTGATTTACCCTCTCAGTTTGTCCATCGGTTTGAGGGTGGTAAGCGGAGCTTCGAATTAACTTGGTCTTCAATGAAGCATGTAACTGCTCCCAAAAGCGAGCAACAAACTGAGGTCCTCTGTCGGATATGATGGTCTTCGGCACTCCATGCCAACACAGTATACGCGAGATATATAACTGGGCATATACCTTGGCAGAGTATCTAGTGTTGACCGGAATGAAATGGGCCGACTTTGTCAATCGGTCCACTACAACCCATATAGAATCATGCTTTCGAGCAGTGAGGGGTAACCCGACAATGAAATCCATACTAATGTCCTCCCACTTCCACGAAGGAATACTCAATGGTTGCAGCTGACCGGCTTTTCTTAAATGATCAGCCTTGATTCTCTGACAAGTGTCACACTCTGCAACATATCTGGCCACTTCACGCTTCATGCGTGTCCACCAAAATTTGGTTTTCAAGCCCTGGTACATTTTATTGCTACCAGGATGAATGGAATATTTGGACAAGTGAGCTTCATCCAAAATTTTCTTTCTCAGCTCCATATCTTTAGGCACAACAAGTCGGTCATTGAACCATAACACTCCATCTCATCCTGTCGGAAACATTTGATGTCACCATTTTCTAATCTTCGCCGGATATATTCCATCCCTTTATCTCTCTTTTGTGCAGCGATAATCTCCTCCCGCAGGGTGGGGATGAGAGCGAGATTATACAAAGCACCATGAGGGATAATCCTGAGGCTGGGTTCACTAGGGTCGCAACACACGGTATGATCCAATTTGCGAACCACCAGATTATTGCAATGTGACTTCCGACTCAAAGCATCGGCAACCACATTGGCTTTTCCGGGGTGGTAATGGATTTCCAACTCGTAGTCTTTAATCAACTCAAGCCATCTTCTTTGCCTCATGTTCAGCTCTTGTTGCGTGAAAATGTACTTCAAACTTTTGTGATCGGTGTACAAGTGAACCAAATTGCCCAGCAAATAATGTCTCCAAATCTTCAGAGCAAGAACAACTGCGGCCAATTCCAAATCATGAGTAGGATAATTTTGCTCATGTCTTCTTAGTTGTCGTGACGCATACGCAATGACACGACCGTCTTGCATTAGAACACAGCCCAAACCCGTGCCAGAGGCGTCACAATAAACATCGAATGGTTTAGTGACATCGGGTTGAGCTAACACCGGGGCGGTGGTCAAATGTTTCTTGAGAGTTTGAAAAGCTTCTTCGCATTTGCCATTCCACTGAAATTTGATTGCCTTTTTCAGCAGCTCCGTCATAGGCTTTGCAATTTTGGAGAAATTGGGGATGAATCTCCGATAATATCCTGCAAGCCCGAGAAAACTACGGATATCCTTTATACATGCAGGAGCCTTCCAATTCAGCACTTCTTGCACTTTACTTGGATCCACTGAAATACCTTCATCGGAAACAATGTGGCCCAAGAAAGGTACTTCTCTCAACCAGAACTCACACTTACTGAATTTTGCATACAGCTTGTGATCACGGAGCCTCTGGAGTACAATCCGGAGATGCTCAGCATGTTCTTCTTCTGACTTGGAGTAGATTAGGATGTCGTCAATGAATACCACCACAAACTTATCCAATTCCGGCATAAACACCGAGTTCATCAAGTACATGAAATAGGCCGGAGCATTTGTTAGTCCAAAAGACATAACGAGATACTCATATAGACCATACCTCGTAGAAAAAGCCGTCTTTGGAATATCCTCAGCCCGAATTTTAATCTGATGATAGCCGGAGCGAAGGTCAATTTTTGAGAAGACCTTTGCACCCACCAATTGATCAAATAAGATATCAATCCGCGGAAGAGGATACTTGTTCTTGATGGTGACAGCATTCAGCGGTCGGTAATCCACACACAACCGCAGTGTCTCGTCTTTCTTCTTCACGAAAAGTGCCGAACAACCCCAGGGAGAAGAACTTGGGCGAATAAAACCCTTGTCCAAAAGGTCATGGAGTTGTTTCTTTAACTCTGCTAACTCATTTGGTGCCATCTTGTACGGTTGTCGGGATATTGGGGCGGTTCCCGGCTGCAAATCAATCCTAAATTCCACATCCCGGTCGGGCGGTAAACCCGGTAAGTCCTCTGGAAACACATCGGGATATTCACAAACCACTGGAATTTCTTCGAGACATTTACCGGTGGTGTTGTGAACTAGGGGGCCTCTAGTTGGTAATAAAGGCAACCTAAGTACGGCGGGTCCATTGATGGGGGAGTCCAAATGGATTTCCCGCGAATCAATGTGCAGCACGGCTTTATGATACTTCATCCACTTCATACCCAATATCACATCTAAGCCTTGTCCATCCAAAATGATGAGGTTTGTCGGATAGGTCACACCCTCTAAAATAATAGGCAAGGCAAAAATCCCTTGCGTGGCGAATATCTTTCCACCAGGCGAAGTAATTAAATACGGTGCTTTTAGGGTGGTAGGGGTGATATGCAACCTTTTCACACATGCTCTGCTTATGAAATTATGCGTTGCACCAGAATCAAATAGCACAAGGACGGGGTGGCTGTGAGCGGAAAACGTACCCGCAAGCACTGGTTCTCCGTCCTGAATGTCCTCGGCCGTAGTATGGTTGACACGGCCACTCTTGGGATTGTTCACAGACGCCTGAGAGCTCTGCCTGCTGCTGTTGTTACTGCTGCTGGCCTGTGACTTCTTCGGGAATCGGCAATCCTTTGAAAAGTGACCGGTGCGGCCACAATTGAAGCAAGTGTATGGATTGGTTGCCACCACTTGAGAACTCTGCTGTGATGGCCGAGAAGTAAAAGAGCGCTGCTGGCTGGAGCCCTGAGAAACACTCCTCTGCTGATTGGAGTGAGCACGGTGTCCACCACCATGTGGCATGGCGGCTCTATACTGCTGTCCAGTGGGGGATGTGACAGCCAAACGGTACCGAGGAGGAGCGGAACCGGATGAATTCCCACCGACACGCTTTCTTTTCTTTTCCTCCTGATGGGCATGTGTAGCATCCTCCTGCACGATCGCGGCACTCACTAACTCATTGTAGGTGCAGTTAGAGATAAGTGCCAGGCGATCACGCAGCTTAGTGTTCAGCCCTCGGCGGAAACAATCCCTCTTCTTTGCATCAGTGTCCACATGGTAGGAGGCATATTGTGACAGATGGTTGAACCTCCTGGAATATTCATGCACATTACTGTTGCCCTGCTTCAGATCCAGGAATTCACGAAGCTTCCTATCCATGAGACCTTGTGGAATATGGTGCTCACGAAAAGTTGTACGAAACTCTGCCCATGGAACTTGGTAGCCAGCTGGGAGAGTCTCCAAATAGTTCGCCCACCATGCGCCCGCGGACCCACGGAGTTGCTGGGCCGCGAACAGAGTCTTCTGGTACTCGGTGCAGCGAATGAGCCCAAACTTGGACTCGATGGTGCGAAGCCAGTGATCGGCCTCCAGCGGTTCACTTCCTTCGGTGAACACCGGGGGATGAGTAGCCAGAAAATCCGCAAAAGTTGTTTCCGGAGGTGGTCCATTTCGGCCCGCTTGGCGAGCGGTGTTCCCCAGTAGCAGACGGAGAAGATCGTTCTGAGTCGAGAGCAAGTGCTCCATGCTGCCCGGCAGTGGTGGAGGCGGTGGTGCTCCATCACGTTGGGCCGAAGTATCGCCCTCCTCCGTAGGAACCTGTCCGCTACGAGGGTCTGCCATCTGCCATAAAGCATTGCACCATTAAATACAAATTTAATGATCAATAAAATGCTGTAATTAAAATTACAAAGCATGCATGGCATAATTTCAGAATTTAACCCACGTAGACAAACAACGATAAACCACCATTTCTACACAAGCACTTTCTTCCATTAGAAGCATATACTTTACAACGCAACCATCGGATGTTCCCAACTATGTTACATCACAAAAGGGCGGTATGCAGCTACCAAACACCGCACGGGACATCCATCAGTTACGCGAAGGTCTTGCAACGCACCGACCAGTCACCATTAGATTACAACACCGCTGGCAACGCTTTCCAAAATAACGAGCTGCGGGACTCGAAGAGTTCGGTCAACCGACAAGTTACCACTAACCTAAGTCATACACACTAGTTAGCTACTTCAAAGCCTACTCGAAGACCACTACTCGTGTGGCATATTGCTACCCGCATCGGAAAGCACGTCTTCATCATTAGGGTTAGCGGGTGGCTCGTAGTCCACACCCGACGCGCCCTGCACCACGTGCTGGTCATCCATGGCAAGTGGTTGAGGGTTGTGGTGCGCCACTTGGATCTGAATCAGCTCAACAAAAGCATCGTGAGCTGCATCAGCCTCGGCCTGCACGTGCTGAATCTGATCCTGGGCTTGAGCAAGGTTAGCCTGAGCGACGTGCAGCTACGCCTGAAGGTGATTGACTTCCCCGTTATGTTCTGCTGCAATCTGGGCCTTCTCATCAGCGAGGTCCTTCACTAACCCATGGAAGTCATCCACATCCTCCTTCAACAGCTCATTCTGCCGCTGCAATGCCATGCACCGCTGCTCGGACTCCATGAGCTGAGCCTCCAGCTCGGCGATGCGTGCAGCCATAGCGGCGTTTTCCGCCAGGATATCGTTGAACGCCATCTGCGGGGTCAAGTTTGATAAAGTCAAACCATAATGCCCAGCAGTAAAACATGTTAAGGAATTAACATATAGCATATTCAACGATTAACAATTGTGGAATTCAAACCATGGACTTCAAAAACTTGCAACACATAAGTAACCAAATCTGTCAAAAACTGGCAGTGATTACTAAAACGAAAACTGACATGTTTCCAGGCAGAAACAGAAAATTTGGTAGTTACGAAAGTTGTAGATACCTTCAAGAGCTTTCCAACAAGTACTCATTCACCTCAACCAGATCAGTATAGAGGAAGTTATGCTATTTCAAAGTTCCACCTTTGTCTGCTGAAATTCTGTTCTGGACAGACTGAACTCGATTTACTAACTACCAAATTTCGTCAGGTTCCAGGGCGAATCACAGAAAAAGTTACATACCAAACTTGTAGATAATTCCGAGATCTTTCCATAGAGTGCTTAAACACGACAAAAGGATTTAAAACGGAGGAGTTATGGCTTGTTGAAGTTGACTGAAAATTTCGACCGGCGGCAGATTTGGACTTCTTCGTTTGAATGTTTTCAAATTCGTTTGAAAGGATTGTTTCATTACAATTTCCGATATTTACGAACGCAACCAGGTTTCTTTGCAACTTAAGTTCATGAACATGCCAAATGCAAATGCAATGCAACCATTTTTATTAACCTAGTTTATTCGTTCCTCACCAAAAGAAAAGGGTGCCTTTATATCGGCAATTTCGTTTCGGCGGCAAAACGTCTCTCAACCGTGTTAGTCTAGCAAACGATGTGACCTCTAACGTGGTTGGTACCTGCAGAAGATTCACAAACAACAAAATAAAGCATAAACAACAAAAAGGCCATGAGATCAACGATCCATGCCTAACCATACAACATCGAGGCCATGCGGTCATCGACCCATGCCAACCACAAACCTTACCTTTTCATCTCGCCGACATTTCAGAAAAGAAAAGAAAACAATCAACCTATTCAAGCAAGACTCGCTAATTGCCACCTTAAACCACTAACATCCTTATATAGGGCCGACTAAACCGTACCTCACCGTAAGCGCGGTTTTCGAAAATAATGCTCATTAGTGTGGTACAACCCGACTTTGCTCTGGTACCAGCTGTAGCATCCCGCCTCAAATCAATGAGGGGTTAGCTAACCAGGATCTTAATCGGGAAATACTTGGCGAAGCAAGTATGCATAGACCACACATATAAGCATAATTAAAATAATTTACATTGAGTTTAGTTATTACATTGGTTCCATAATTAACATAAGCTTTCCGTTTCGAAGTTCGATTTATTTTACATAAAAGGAGTTCGAAATTCGATTACAAACACGATCGGAAGCGAAATACACGACGATACATATATACAATGAAACCATGTCCGGCCCGTAGACATGATCTCACTCACCTTGCTCCTGGCGGGGAGAAGAGGGAACCCACTCAATGGACCAATCCTTGGGCGGTTCTCCCTCCCACACTACTTTTCCACAGCAACCGCAGAAGTTGCAATCAGGAATACCTGCAGTAAAGTTTTAAACATCGAAACCCTGAGCAACTAATACTCAGCAAGTCTTACCCGTCAAATTGGCCCTCTAAGACCGACTTCTATTATGCAGGGGGTTGACCAAGGGTTGAAATTTAATTGCAAAAACGGCGCTAATATTTGATCCTTATTTTCATGTTTTAGCCAAAATTAAGAGGGTTCTTGCATAAATGTAAATATTAGCAATCTAACTAAGCAATACATGGTTGCAATACAATTAATTGAAATACAACATCATATAAACATCATCATGTGCTCTTTTTACTACGATGTGACGCAGTGAACAAGTGGTACTCAATAACCGCGAGGGACGGCGATTCGAATCGATTTACACCTGCAGGCAAAACCCGAGATACACGACGTACGCTACTCAAAAGAGTCACGCACGGCAACCGTTTACAAGATACCATAAAGTCGAGCCGCTTAACACCTCTCCCGAGTACACGTCTCCCCACGCGATAGCCATGCCTGGTCTAACCGTGGTTCACCCGGGCACCCTCCCTTCAAACACTGTCCCAAATTCCACCATACCATCTTCATCACCAAAAGAGAGGTGGGTTCACGTCCAACAATATAGCATCGAGCTACTAAGTTTACTAGTTCCCATTCTCCTAGCATGCATCCGGTACTGTTCAAACTTGCTCAGCGGGGCCACAACGAACGGTCCTCAACCGACACAAACGGGGCTATGGCGAACAAGGCGAGCCTTGTCACCCCAACCTACACAAGAGCTTCCCCGTTCGGTCTCAAATTCATTACCATCATCAAGTGAGAACATAAAGTAAATCCGACCCCGATTACCGAGCGGTCTCCATACCACTCGATATTCTACCGACGATACTACTTTAATTAAGCATAGCAAGCTAACGAGCGGTAGAACTTAACTTAACCAAACCCATAGGAATATCTGGAGATATATGCAACTAGGTTTTCAATCAAGTCCTATACGTAATGCACATTTCACGACTCGCAGTACATGTGAGAAAGTATAAGACTTTGTAAATATGGGAATGCACCGGGGCTTGCTTCGGGGCTGGTGGTTAGCACACTCAAGCACGTTCAGGTCAGCGCCGGTCTCCTCGGCCACGATCTCCAAGTCCTCGAGTCCGGCGTCGGTTCCTAAATGAATGCAACAAGATATACAAAATCAAAGATAGTTCACGGAACTTCCTTGACAAATATGACATGGTGATGTTATGGTGCAAAGGCAACATGTTGGCAGGACCATTCATTAAGTTTTTGCAGTTTGGTCCAAAGTGATTTATACACAATACTTGGATTTAGGAATTTCCGTACGCGTAAAAGAGATCTTCTTCTAAAATTCGTTAAAAAGGGTTCTGGAAGATCAAAAATTACATTTGTATTTTTATTTAGCATATCATCAACCTAGGTACAGTAACATACCCAAAATTTGGTGCAAAAAGGTGCAGGAATAAAATCAATAAAAAGATTTTCCTAGCAACTGCAAAATGAAATTACTCACAAAAGAAGATGCATTTCAAGATGCCACTTGGTGGGATGTTCAGGGAACCTATTAGGAGTGTGCATGCCAAAATTTAGAATTTTTGCACTTACAGATCTTTTTATAGAATTTATTTCCTGATTTCTCTTCTTTGAATTTTATAAAAATAACTGAAAATAATTCAGATGTTCATGTTGCACCACTGGATAGCTCTCACTTCAAGGATTCCAGAACACTTGAGTTTGCATTTTTACGATTTTTCTACGAATTTCTATCGAATTTACAAGTTTGGCCAAAATCTGGAATAATTCAAATAAAAGAAAAAGACGACGTGGCACTGTAGCAGTGCCAGGGCATGGCGGGGCGCGCGCGACGCGGCGGCGGCGACGACGGCGTTCCGGCTAAACGGCGGCGATTTTCACGAGTTGGTCAGCGGAACCAAGTAGAGGGCAACGAGGCGGTCCTAACGCAGCTGACGTGCACGTGCGCTCGACCGTGGAGGTGAAACGGCGGTGATGGCGGCGGCGGTGAGCGGCGGCGCGCCATGTTCCGGCGAGGGGAGGCAGCGCGCATGAAAACTAACGCGCGCATGAGCATCACGGGATCAAGGTGAAGCTCACCGTAGCGCGTGTGCACGCGAGGGAAGGCCGGAGAGAGGATTTCGTCGGAGGAGGCGGCGTGGTCCGGTGAACGGCGGCGGGGAAGAAGGTGATTCCGGCGATTCCACTGCGCGAAACACGACGAGGTCAGCGGTGTGTGTGCGTGGAGGAGTGAGGGAGACTCGTGCGTGAGGAATTGAGGAGATGCTCACCGAGATGATCAAATTCCGCGATGAGCTCGACGATGGTCACCCGGCGGCCATGATCGGTCTTCGCGTCGATTCTCGTTGCAGAGCGCGGGAACTTGAAGTTTGTGTTGTGTCTGAGGTTGAGGGGGTCCTAGCGCACACTTTCGCTGTTGGGTTTGGGGCGCGAAGTGCGGCGGAGCGGCGGCGGGGCGGTGAGCTCGCGACGGCGACAATGGCGGCTCGGGGGAAAACGGAGAAAGAGAGGGAGACGACGACGACTTGACCGCGGGGAAAGAGGGGATAAGGCCGGGGAGGTGTGGAATTGGTCCTCGTCGCCGTACGGCGCTGACGGCGGCCACAGTCCGCCGGAATGGGCAGAGAGAGGAGGAGACGTCGCCGGCGGCGACACTTGGCGCTACAGTGCCATTTGATCATTTTTCGAATTTCTGGAATTTTCCTCGATTTGAACTGATTTGATTTAAATTCGATCTTCCCGAGCTCCAAAAATCACGAAAAACTCAGGTTTGGAAGATTTCAGTGAGAGGAACAACTTTGTAAATTGGAACTTTTGCTGAATCGGCTTGGATTTCAAACTAAAATTCATTCAAAGTTAAAGTTTGAAAAAAAGTTCATGCATTTAATTGACCCTTTAGATTTTTGCAGAAAAATCTCCAAAAATCTCCAAAATTCTCTTTTAGTCCCTGGATGCTGTGGAATTTTTCATTTGGGTCCACTTATATAGAAAATTTTAAAGTTGCAGTTCAAATGCTTGTTTGAAAGAAATTTCTCCAATTTGAAGTGATTTTGAATTCCTTTTCATTTAACTTTGATTTCTCTTGATCATTTTTACTAATTGAGATTAGTAACTTGATCAGGGACTAAATTTGAGTGGGATGTTACACTGTCAGTTGGCACCTAACTCTGAATGAAATCAGAAAAATTGAATGAATGCTTGTTGAAACGATTTTAATAATTGCCGTGTGAAAAACACCACTCAGCTCTCAGAGCCAATTATGTCCATAGAGGATATTTGAATAATGTCAGCATCCGAGTCTGTCGGCTAGGGCTGATAGCATACTATGTAAATAGTATCCAACTGACTGAGTTGGCTTAGGCTGAAAAGCATGCCTACAATTTTGAGAATTATGAATGCACGATTAGTGCATCATACTGATGTAGCCCTCGAGTTACTGTGTAATTCGTAGAAATGTATAGTAACTCAAAGTGAGCCTGAACCAGGAAATACTATCCTGATCCGAGGTTGAAAATAAAGTCAGCATCCAAGTCTGTCTGTTAGGGCTGAAAGCATACTATGTAGATAGTATCCAACTGACTGAGTTGGCCTAGGCTGAAAGCATGCCTACAGATTTAAAAATTATGAATGCACGATCAGTGCATCATACTGATGTAGCCCCCGAGTTACTGTGTAATTCATAGAATTGTATAGTAACTCAAAACGAGCTGAACCAAGAAATAAGATCTTGATCCGAGTGAATGAATGTACGATCAGTGCATCATACTGATGTGTTAAAAAATAGCATCTATTATATAAGGAACTCATGTTTTCCTGCGCACAAGGCAATTAGAACAGGAAGTCACAATGAGTCTCAGTCAAGAACTTCTCATTCCGAGCTGGTGTCTAGGTCCATCCAGCTAATCAGCCATGGATGATTACAACCCGTAGCCCCCAAGCTGTCTCTCAACGAAAACAATTGAGATACAGAAGAGGATAAATTCTAGGTATTATCCGACTTAAATTGTCAAGGATATAAAACAACCCGTGTGCCTGGCAAGTCTGCCGAGAAAATGGTGGAACTTACGCAATATGATTAATATGATTATGTGCAGACTCAAAAAAGACATAAATCCGAGTAATGACTGATGATACAACTGAATAAAATTAGTGGAACTCACGCAAGTGAGTCCACGTGGACTAGCCCCCGAGTCTGTGGATAATCAGAATGATTATGTGCAAACTCAAAAAGAACTAGAGACACACAGACTGAAATCTGTACTGTTAGACTGAAAAATAACTGAGTGTCATACAAATAATCTGAGAGATTAAGTGTATACTCCAATAATGCATATTTAGATTTTATCCGAGTCATCCATCCTTATCCACCGAGTCACAAGTTTATTGTGATAAGTTTTGTCGTTGATGCAGAAATCTGGACAGGCGCTTTTCAGACCCTGAAGCAGAAACGTCAGATCATTTTCGTCCTTTCAGATTCTTCATCTTGGCCTTTAAAACCAAGTGTTGACGTTGGCGGTTTCTTCATTCTCCTAGCACCAGATCATGACTGGCCGTAGGAATTCCAGGCGTAGGGTTTCATCTGCTGCAGCGCCATCAGCTCCGGGCGACATGCCGCCGCCTCTAGCACCTCCAGCAGCCCCAGCCCCAGCACCACCTGTAGTTCCAGCGCCTGTTCCTGCGCCCTTGGAGATGATCAAAGTGCTCAACGAGCCTCCTCTCGCGATGATTCCTCCTCCCCCGGAGGCCCCGGCACTGTCGGAGTTCATCGCCATCTCGTCCGGGGAAGAGGATGAAGGTGAACCACGCAGGAGGTACCTGCCAGGGCGTAACGATCTCACCAAACCATCCTGTGTTGCTCACAGGACCCGCAGCCGCCGTGGTGGGTAGATGTAGGTTCCTTGTAATAGGCTAGAGCAATGATGCTCGCCTGAGTCTCTTGTAATGCATATTGTTCTTATCTTGTAATGTTCGTCTGCTTCTTCACCTTTTGGTGAAGCGTCTTGTCTGCATTGTGTTGCATTTTGTTTTCAGTGAAATAAAGAGACTCAATTTCTGGTGTGAACTGAGTCATGTTTTAAGTCAACTGAAAAATGCAGAAACTGAGTGATCTTCTTTTTAGAGAAGCAAAGTTGTTCCTGCATGTTTGCCGAGTAATTTGGCCGAGTAATTTTTAGGGCACCAAATTTTTCGCCCATTAGCAGCCCTAGCGTATAGGAGAAGCTAAACGGTTAGTAAATCTGAGCCGCAGAGATAAAACTGGGCGTTTTGGGCCGCCGGATTTATATCACCCGCGTATAAGACTAGATCCTGCCGCAACTACAACTCCTCTTCTTCCTCTCGCCACCGTGCCTCACGCTGTTCATCAAATCCCTAAATCCCGCATAGTCCTCGCGACTCAGATGGCCGGAGAAGGAAATCAGAGAGAGATGGAGGAGATGGCGGCCGCTGAAGCGCAGACATTCAATGCTTCGGCGGGTGCAAGCTCGTCTCGTGAGGCAATCGTTCCGAGGAGCATTGGGGGCGGATCTTCAGGTCTTCTGATCGTTGTTCCAGATGCTGCCGAAGAAGAGAAGGCCCATCCGTGGCCTAGATCAATCTCTTCTCAAAAGAGATTGGAGTTCTTGGTGAAGAAGGGTTGGCTGCCGTGCAAGGAAATCATCGGCTGGCGAGCGGCAGAAGGGGAAACATTCCCATCTCCAGGGCCAGGTGAAATTATAGTGTTTGAATCCTTTTTCAGCGCGGATTTGGATTGCCGACTCATCGATTTCTCAGATCTCTGCTGCATTTCTACAAGATTCAGCTGACGGATCTGAATCCGAATGGCATTTTGCATTTATCGATGTTCATCACTCTTTGCGAGTGTTTCCTGGGGATTGAGCCCCATTTCGATCTTTTCCGGGATTTGTTCTTCCTGAAGCCACATCCCTCGGCCGAGAAGCCACAGTTGATGGGAGGTGCCGGTGTTCAGCTCCGGAGGAAGAACAAGTATTTTGATTACCAGTTGTCCACCTCGAACAAAGGGTGGCACTGTGAATGGTTTTACTGCGCCAATGTTCTTCCAGCCCTGCCCAAATTTGAGAACAAGTATCCAGTGTATGAGGATATTTGGAAAAGTAAGCCGGGCCTTTCAGTTGCTGCAGAGTTGAAAGAACTGTACAAGTTGATTGCGGCTGTGAAGGAGCCGAGTAAAGGAGTTCTCGGTCCAGCCATTGCGCTGAATTTTTATTTGAGGAAGTTCCAACCTTTGAAGGCGAGGTATTTTCTAACTTGGCTGTGGAGAGGTCCTAGTGATCCTAACCAAGAGCCGATTCCTGGGGGATACCGTGAGATGAAACGCCGAGTCATCAGCCCCAGGAATGATTTTTTCATCGTAAAGGATGCTGTCACTTTGCTTAAGCCTTCAGGTGATGAGTATCAGTGGTTTGGCTACTGGCATAATGATCCTCGTCCCGCAGTGAATTTCCTTTTACTCATCACGCACTAGATTCCCGAGTTATTCTCCTGAAGAAATGTTGATCGTCTTGAATTATTTTTCTTGCAGGGTCGTGACATGTTCAGGAACCTTGGTCCTGATCCTCCAGTGATTTCTGACGATAACTTGGCGCCTCTGCGAATCAGGGAACAGAACATTGAGTTGGGCGATGATGACGAAGAGATTACTGATGCCGAGCTCAAGGCCCTGTTTGGGGACACGGATGACGACGATGATGTCGAGGCCGAAGGAGAAGACGGAGCTCAAGAAGGTGGTGACGAGATAGAAGATCCTCTGGCCACCAGCGGTGAAGATGGAGATCAGTCTCCTAACCGTGAGGAGGCTCCGGCTGCTGCTGCTACTCAGCCTGCATCTGCTGGTGAGTTGATTTATAAACGCGAAAGGCGTAGTAAGGCTAATCAGGACCGAGATGCTCGTCGATTAGGTCTTGAATGTGCTGTAGGCCAAGGACCCAGCCAGCAGTTGCCCGAGCGCTCTGTAGCTCTAAAGCGCAAACGGAACCCCTCAATAGTCATCTCTAGTTCTGATGATGAGGAGGAGCATGAGGATCTGGGGGACGCTGATCCTTCATCTGAGATACCAGCCAACACGGGGGGTCAAGAAGGCTAAGAAGACCAAGGCTCAGGTCCGACACCCTTCTCTTGCTGCTCGAATTTATAGACAGGTATTATTCCTCTAGAATAGAAAATACTTTACGTCTCTGTTTTGTGAACTGACTGTTTGACAGTTTCCTCAAACCGAGAAGGCAGCCGAGAGAGAGAGTAAATCTCAAGCCTTGGATGCTAACATGGTTGAATCTCATAGCAAGGATGTTGATGCCAGTTCCGGGCAGGAGGCCCTTAATGCAGCTGTAGATACCCTTAACAAAGAGTTGGTAGCTGTAGATGTTATTGCTGCATGAGGTAGTGACCTTAGGCCAGCTGACCCTATTGAGGTCACTACCAAGGGAGATATCTTGACTGCTGACTCGGCTGTGCAACAGCCGCCAGCCCCCAGCATGAAAAGGATGAAGCCGCTGAAAAGACTAAGAACCTCTGACAGGTAAGTCCTCTTGTTTTGATCTTTGACTTGTTGTCTTTCTGAGTTGTTGCTTTAGCAGACTCAGCATAACTTGTTGTCTCCACCGTGCAGCCTCCCTACTGAAGAGGAGCCAGTGATGACAGCTGAGAAGATCGTCCCTGCAGGAGGGGACGCTGAAGTTGAAACAAGTGTTGAGAGGGCTGCGGCCTCTGAGCCGACGCTTGCCGCTAATGATGATGGACAAGAGAGACAAGAGAAGCCGGTTCATCAGGCCGTCGATGCTCTGGTACTCCACTCTCATCCATCTCCTGTAGCAGAAGTTCAGATGATGGGCCGAGAAGACCATTTGGTCGGCCAGGCTCAAAATCCGGGTGGTGTCAGCTCTTCCAAGCCAGCTCCAGAGATTGAAGAGATTCCAGCCCCCACCATCAAGTTTAACCCGGCACTGTTTGAGTTTCGGGAAAGGCAGGAGAGGTCTGGGACTTTTTCTTTTGAGTTTGGTGGCGAGAAGGTGACGATCAATGAGATGGAAGACGAGGAAGAGTTCAGCCGGGCGGAGAACCAGCTGATTGATTTGATCGGCACTCAGCAGGTAAAATCCTTAACTGACTTCCTTTTTCACCTCATAAAGGATCAATACTTGACGTGCGTGGTGTTTGTAGACCATGAGTGCTAAAAGCCGAGAGAAGACCAAGTTCTTCAAAGTGCTGAAGTCTGTGGCCGACTCACTTCATGTGGACCTGACTGCAAAGAACCTGAAGATACAGGAGCAGCAGGAGGAATTGGCCAGGCTGAACACCGAGTTATCTGCTGCTCGCAAGGAAAAGGCTAAGCTTGAAGTCACCCTTGCAGGTAATGTCTTATAACTATTGATTATCAGATTTTCTGATTTTGTTGACTCACGTAGCTTGTCTTATTGCTCAGCTCGACCCAAACTGACCAAGGATGACTTGGACGAGCTTGACTTGTTAAGGAGGAATGCTCCTTTGTTGAGAGAAAGCATAGCCAAAGCAAATCTCGAGGCTGAGAGTAAGGCTAAGGCTCTGTCAGCAGCGAACGAGGAGAAGGAGAATCTAAAGGTCGAGCTGAACAATTTGAAGACTGACTCGGAGCTTCTACTTACCGAGAAAGAAGAGATTCAAGGTAAGGAACATGAACACTAATTACTGACCAATCATTTATGCTCTTTTGCTGAGTGATTTGAATTTTACAGGTGAACTAGTGACTCTGAAAGGGGAGAATAGTTCTCTCGTTCAGAGTGCTAGAGCTGTCTGTGAGTATGTCTGGTCAGTGCCTGAGGAGATGCCTGAGGGTCCTCTGCATGCAACGCTGGCGCAAGCTCCTGAGGCGCTACGAGTTCACTGCAAGTCTGTTGCCGAGTATGCTGCTCGCCACTCTTTGGGAGTGGTCAAGTCACTGTACCCTAAGGTAGACTTGGCTACCTGCAAGGAAGGATATGCCAAAGGGACGACTTTTGAGCAGGCAACTCAGCTGTCAGCAGATGCAAGTAGCTGTGCTGAGGAGTTGGTAAAACATGTTCCTTTGTCGCCATAGTTAGGGTTGTTAGGGATTCCTGTAAATGAAACAATGAAGTAGTCATATGCAGGATTGAATAATGAGTATTTTGATGCCAAAATGCCTTTGTGGTGACCAAGTGTTTAATGATTTGCTTTTGTCGTTAACTGTCTTATGTTTATGCACTCTTAACTATTCCAGCAATATGTGACCGTGGATCAGCATATGCGTATGGGTTAGCATGAGAGTTTGTCAGTCAGAGCAGTTGTGACAATTTATATGTGGTATGAGATGAGTGTTTGTCAGTCAGAGTTCTCTGTAGACTGTTTTCAGAGACTAGTTGCATCCTTATGTTTATGCACTCTCCGTTGGAGCTTCACAATCAGGATGGGCAAAGCTTACTTAGTCGCTCAGAAGAGATCCGAGACATATACTCATGTATTGATTAGCCCCCTGGCTCTGTTGTGATTAAGGTAATTAATCACCACAGAGTCAAAGATGAAGTAAATAAAAAAGGATTTCATTTTATTCATGTGAGGCATAAATAAGGTTGTACACAAGTATGAGTCACAAAAATGCATTAAACAAAGAAGCGACGTAGCTGATCAATGTTGTGTGTATGTGGAAGAAGATGTCCGTTCTCTCGGCGCAGTTTGTACGATCCGGGCCGAGTAACTTCGTGTACGATGAAAGGTCCTTCCCAAACTCGTGATAGCTTGTGTCGGCCTTCAGTAGACTGGATCTTCTTGAGAACAAGGTCGCCTACTGAAAAGGCGCGATCTCGGACTCGGCGCTGATGATAGCGTCTCAGCTTCTGAAGATATACTGTGGATCTCCAGGACGCGTCTTCGCGCAGTTCTTCCAATTGGCCAACGGATTGAGTTAGCTGTTCGTTAGATGACTCCTCCTGATAGTTGGCTATTCGGGGAGAACCAAATTCGAGTTCAGAGGGGAGAACTGCTTCTGCTCCGTAGACCAGGAAGAAAGGCGACTGTCCCATAGGACGGGTAGGAGTGGTCCTGAGTGCCCATAATACCGCTGGGAGCTCTTGGACCCATCTGGAAGCATAAGACTTAAGTCGGTTGTACAAGCGAGGTTTTAGTCCTTGCAAGACCATACCATTGGCTCGTTCAACTTGTCCGTTGCTTTCAGGATGGTAAGTGGAGGCGTGGCACAATTTGATGCCGACATCCTCGCAGAACGCATCGAACTCTTTGTTCTTGAAATTGGTGCCATTGTCGGTGATGATCCTGTTAGGGACGCCAAACCGGAACACTATGTCTCTGACAAAGTCAATTGTCCGGGAGGCGCTTAAGTCACGTACCGGCACTACTTCGATCCACTTGGTGAACTTGTCCACCATGACTAAGAGGTGAGTGAATCCACCTTGGGCCCTTTTTATAGGCCCGACCATGTCAAGCCCCCAGACCGCAAAAGGCCAGGTGGGAGGTATGGTTTGTAGTGCTTGTGCCGGCATGTGTATTTGCCGTGCGTAAAACTGACAACCTGTACATTTTTGAACAAGGCTGGTGGCGTCAGAGACTGCTGTTGGCCAGTAGAATCCCTGCCGATAAGCTTTCCCGACTATGGTGCGGGATGCTGCGTGGTTGCCGCATACGCCCGAGTGGATATCCTGGAGGAGTTGCTGGCCATCCTTCCGAGTGATGCACTTCATGTAGATGCCGAGTCCTTCAACATCTCTTCTGTCGGCACTTTTTCGGAACAACTCGCCATTGATGACTTTATACGCCTTACTTCTTCTGAAGAGGGGCTCATACTCCTCCCTTTTGCTAGGGAGTTTTCCGTGTTGTATAAAGTCAAGGAACGGGAGCTGTCAGTCTTCTTCTTCCGGGTTCTCAGAGATGTCTACAGCTATGGCTTCCGCATCAGGCTGTGGCTGCAGCGGCTCCTTTGGTGGAGCTTCCGAATCTTTCTTGATGGAAGAAGCGGTAATGACTTCCATGAAGACTCCTGGGGGAACAGGTTCCCGGCCGGAGCCTATGTTGGCTAGTCGGTCTGCTTTTTTGTTATGATCTCGGTGGACATGCACATAATCGAGTCCATCGAACTTGTCTTCAAATTTGTCGACCGCCTGAACGTAAGCTATCATGTCCTGGTGAACACAAGACCAGTGTTTCTTCAGCTGGTTGATGACCAGGAGAGAATCGCCTCGTACTTCGAGATGTTGGATGCCGAGTGATGCGGCTATGCGTAAGCCGTGTAAGACAGCTTCATACTCGGCGGCGTTACTTGAGACCTTAAAACGTAGTTGTAGGGCGTAACTCAACTCGTCTCCACTACGGGAGATTAGCAAGATGCCTGCTCCGCCGCCTGAGAGTTGCAACGAGCCATCAAAATACATGACCCACTCTTCAATCTTTTCAGGTTTGGGAGAAACTTGGGTTTCAGTGTACTCGGCTACAAAGTCGGCGAGAGCTTTCCCTTTCACGGCCGTTTGAGGCTTAAATGAGAGTTCATAGGCGCTTAGCTCAATGGCCCACTTTGCGATTTTGCCGGTCGACTGTTTATTCTTGAGAACGTCCCCGATGCCATGAGAGGTTATCATGGTAATTGGGTGATCTTGGAAATAATGGATCAGTTTTCGGGAGGCCATCAGCAACCCGTAGGTGATCTTGTGGATGTGCGAATACCTGACCTTTGAGTCGGACAGAACCTCGCTGACAAAATATACCGGTCTCTGAACTTTTTGAACTTGACAGGCTTCTTCTGTTTCTACAACGAGGGCGGCGCTGACTACGTGAGTCGTTGCTGCGACGTAGAGGAGAAGAGGCTCGTGTGGGTCCGGGGGGACTAAGGTCGGAGGTGAACTCAGGAACTCTTTTAACTGGACAAAAGCGTTCTGAGCTTCCTCATCCCATACGAACTTGTCTTGTTTTTTGAGGAGTTTGAAGAACAGGGAGGGTAATCTGTCCGACTGGTAGGGCTGAGGTGCCTGGGATGATCCCATGGAAGGGGGAGTTACTCGGCTGGATACTTGACCTTGGGACTTTCATATCATCAAGCGTTTTGACAAATAGGATGTCAAGAGCACTCCCTCCGTCTATGAAAACTTTACTCAGCTGGACACCATCGATGATCGGGGAAAGGATCAAAGGATATCTGCCCGGCTTGGGAATATGATCTGGGTGATCTCGTCGATCAAAGGTGATAGGTACTTCGGACCACTGAAGATAGTGAGGTGCATCAACTGAGATCGTGTTAACAGCTCGGCTGGTGAGCTTCTGCTTGCGTTTGGACTCATATGCGCCTGGACCACCAAAGATGTGGAGGCATTACTTGGGTTCTTGGTAACCATCTTGGTCATCGTCATCCCCAGCCTTTGGGTCTGCCTCGGTCTTCTTGTTGGTGTAGGTCATGTGCCCCTTAAGCTTCATGCAGTCGCGGAGCTTGTGAGAACTCTTTGGGCCGCCATGAAAGATGCAAGGCTCGTCGAGGAATTGCTCGTAATTGGTGGGCTCTCGGGGCCCACGCTGCTTCTGGAACCGGAACTTATCGGCTACGGCCACTAGATTGTCGCCCTTGCGCTTCTTGTCCTTCGAACCTGACCCCTCGGGTTTGTCCGACTTGTTCTTGCCGTCGTGACGTCTGCGATAGGAGTCTTTGTCGCGCTCGGCGCATAACTCATTCCCCGCAGCATACGAGTCAGCCAAAGCCAGCATCTCTCTGACAGAGCCGGGATAGCCTTGACCCATCTTGTGGAGTAAAGGTTGGTCAGTACAACCGTCGATAAAGGCCGAGATGACCTCTATCTCGGTAATGCTCGGTATCTCGTTCTTCTTCTGCGAGAAACGCTGAATGAAATCCCGAAGGGACTCGCCCTCCTTTTGCTTGATCATCTTGAGATCTCTGCTTTTGGCGGGTCTTTGAGCCGTTGGCTTGTATGTATCAATGACCGTGTGGCGGAGCTCATCCCATGAGTTGATAGACTCGGGCGGCAAATTAGCTAGCCAACGTCTTAATGGTGGAGCTAGCATGATGGGGAGGTAGCAGGCCATGACGGCTTTGTTGCCACCTGCAATGTGGATGGCGAGAGAGTAGGTATTCAACCACTCAGCCGGGTCTCCCTTTCCGTCGTACTTCTCGACTCCTGGCAGGCGCATTGACTCGGGGAATCGTGCCGAGTTGCGGAGCCGTCAGGTGAGAGCTTGCAGTCCGTCGATGTCGGCTGAGTCATCATCCGAGTGACGGTCGTTGTGTCGGGGGGCCGTTGCGCCGTGGAGGCATATCTCGTGACGGCGCTTGTCGTGGTCGCGGTCACAGTATCGGTGACGATCATCATAGTGGCGGTCGTCATCACGGCGACCTCTCTCTTGATCGAGGTCTTCTTGGTTGCGGCCGTTTCTGCGTTGGCCGTCTTCTCGGCGATCTTCTCGGCGCCGGTCATCCCGATGCCTGTCGTTGTCGTGACGCCGGTCGTCACGGCGGCCATTGTCGCGGTCCCGCTCTTCTTCTTGTCGGTGGTGTTCTCGCCGTGGAGCCTCGCGAGGAGGTGTGCCCCGAGGTGGGGTTCTCCTTGGTGGTGATCGCGCTAGCGGGGTCGGTGATCGATCAGGGGAGTGACGTGGTGGCGAACGGGTTCGTCTGGGTGACCGCCATCTGGGTGACCGTCCAATTCCAAAGCGATCATAGTCATCCTGTCGGGCGCGTTCTCGGTCTTCTGACCTCTGGCGGCGTACGGCGTTGATGTCTTGGCGAGCATCAAACCCAGGTCGAGCTATCACCTGGCGGTGAAGATTCTGCTGGGGAGGTGCGTCCACGGCTGCCGGGGTTCGTTGCCGGTTGGCACTTAGATTTTCCAGGAGCCTGCGCCTTCTGTTGGACGATGAAGAGCTGGGGGCCGGAGAAGGAGTTTGACTCCTCAAGAGGGTGGCAGCTTCGGCGTAACACTTGGCCTTATCGAGCAGAGGCGTGATAGCTGCTGGTGAGAAGTTTGGATCGTTTATGGCCGCCTCGACTTGGTCGAGGATGGTCCTGTTGGCAACCATGTTCTGCTCCGGTGTCCGAAAGGCTTGATGGCCGTTGACGTCAACGAAAAGCGAACGTTGGAGATCGCGAGATCTGCCGTTGTTCCTTCTTCTAGGAGAACAAGCGTAGTAGTCAGGGTTTTCGTCTTCTTCAGGTATCGTGCCAAGGGCACCTTGATTGTTCAGTCGGGATTGGTGAGCCCGAGCTGCGGCTGCAGCAGAGGACTCAGCGTTCATCGTCGCTAGGGCCGCCGCGGCTGCTTCATCAGCTGCCGTCGTGGTTGCCGGGGCAGGAGCGACGGTGTTTGCTGCCGGTGGTGGTCCTCCTGGCGGGGGTCCGGGTAAATTGGCTGCGTTGCCGTCTTGAGCGGTCAGATCACCGATTACGGCGAAGCACTCATACGGCATGGGCGAGGATGAGCCGTCCGAGCTGTAGCCTGCGTTGGTCCCTTGATCTGTCGGCTCGTACATGGAATCCCAGATTGAGGTATCATAGGTGTCAATGTGATCTTCCCGGATGCAAGCAACCAGGTTGAAGGACATGTCCCCCTCTGATGCTAGTAGATCCTGCACGTCTCCTCGGAGAATTGTATCAGCGGAATTACGTAAACCGAAGGGAAACATAACATAGCCCTGAGCCGGATAGTAAGTCAGGCTCGGCAGATTGGATCTGAAGCGGGTGTTCTCCAGGGCGGCTCTTATCTCGGCTGCCGAGTAGTCCGAGTAGGACTCGACCTGGAGCCTAGAGAAGTCGGACTCTAACTCGGCAAGAGAAGAGTCCGACTCGATCTCAACCGCGCGAATCGGCGAGTTGGTGGGGACGAGGTTGCCGATGGTGTTGGCGACAAACTCCAAGCTCCCGAAGGTGAGCCGGGCGCCTGGAGCGAAGTTGTTGATGAAGCGATCCATCGTACTCGACGAAGAGGATCCCCACGCACCCCCTTCCTGGCGCGCCACTGTCGAGGTTATAGGGCCTCGATAGATTTGTTATGGGGGCGAAGGAACCAAGAATACGATGGTGAACACGAGACAAGGAGTTTAGACAGGTTCGGGCCTCTTGGAGGATAAAAACCCTACGTCCTGTATGAGGTGGTCTGTATTGCGTGTGTTTGAGAGAGGATCCCTGCCCGCCTTATATAGTCGGGGGTACAGGGTTACATGAAAAGTATTCTAGTCGGATACAACATAGAAATACTTAAAGTACAAGTCAAGAAGCCCTTCTAGGTCACGCCGAGTAGTAGAACCTTCCATCTTTGCATCGTGGGCTACTCGGCTTCTTCTGGGCTGGTCCGACTACCTTTATCAGGTTACTCGGTCCTTTAGTCTTGAGGGTACCGGGGGTCACGGTAAAGACAGGAAGAAAAGCCGGTTGCAAGGTTCGCGAAGGAGGGACATCGAGGAGCCAGCAGCCCAGCAGACGACCACTCGGCCAGGCGGGTATCGAAGTTTCTGGTGGAAGCATGCTCGATAAATCGGAAGCGTTGGCTGGAATCTCAACGGTTGAATAAACCAGCCAATCACAGGCCGAGAAACCGCACATGTTTTTGAAAGTAAGAGATATTTGCTCACTGAGTTTAACAGGAAAATTGGGCGAAGGAGTTAGGAGTTGCGTGCCTTTTCACATTTTCATTGACTCAATAGTGCACAAGTACATATCCAGTCAAAATCCAGTGTGGGAACCTGATTGACAGGGACCAGATGGACGCTTTCTATTGAGAATTAGATGAAGGTGAACGATTAACTATTCCCATTTCCTGGCTGGAGCAGACCCGTGGTTCATTCTGCTCATATCCATGTTTACACGCTTTGATTTCTTCATGCCATCGCGCGTCCACTACTTGCATGTCTGATATCCAGGCACTGCCATCTCACACTAAAAGTCTTTCAAACGTTCTTCTATGATACCACCCATTCTCAAACACTAGTTGTGTATATATCATGGACGACCGAAACACAGGCTACACACTACACAGCATATCCTTCCCTTGACGGCCATGCGCCTGCCTTTTCTAGATTGTCTGCATTCCTTGAGAGGAGGATGATCACCATAGGGATGTAGCGATAGAAATAGCAAGAGTCAATTGAGGATTTAAATAGGGAGCGAGATACATGGAAAGAATATATAGCGATAGTAGTAGGTGCCGCCTTATGTTCTGTGTTTAATGGTTTGACGGTTCCTTGTGCTATAGAAATGGAATAAATTACACATGGTTTGACAGTAGTTGTGAGATATATAGCTTTTTTTTAGAATTTTTTTTCGATTGGAGCTTCTTCTATTTTGTGACTTTTTCGACTGGAGTTTATAAGCTTTCGATATGTATGTTTTATTTTAGAGTAAATGGCATGCCAGGGACAGCAACTTGCACGGTGGATACAAATACGTCATTCTTGCAAAATGCTTAAATAAGTCATATATTTTGTTTAAGTTGTGCATTTGACATCAAAAGTTGACTCCACAGCTGATTCGTGATGACATGGCGTCCATATCAACTCCATGATTCTTTGCAAAAAACACTCTCACCCTTAATTAATAACCACGTTTAAAGAGCAGGGGCATCTCGTCAAGTGAATGGTACTCGTCTGTGTCTGCTAGCTGAAGAGCATGGATAGCTGCCTGTGCGCCGACCACCATGGCTGATATGACCTTCGTGAGGAGGAACAAGATGTGGAATTTTTGTGATTGGCTTTCCCCCCTCCTCTTTTTCCTCAAGTAAAATCAAGCGATTGTACCATAACATCAGATTCAGAATGGTATATTGCAACATGAGAAAAAAGAAAGAAATCACATGTATGTGTAAACGTACGTCCTGCTTGCACAAATAAGATCCATCCATTACTTGGGCTTTAGTACTTACGAAAAAGCAAGCCTGTCTTCCTTCTGCATTTCTATTACTGCACTCACGATACCTAGGAGAAGACGACCCTACTGTGCGATGCGCGGGTGCCGTCATGGAGGATCGCGCGCGGCCGCAGCGACGAATCGTCGCAGTGGTGGATTGTCTGCAATTACGAATCTCCTACGACTTTTCCTTCGATTTTTCCGTGGCTCGATCCAAATCAGTTAAAAAGAAGGACATCGTCAGAGCTAAATAAAGAAACATGGTTAATCAAGGGCGAGGGTGATTTTGCAAATAATCATTCACGTTGGAGCTAACATGGACGCCATATCATTGCGTATCAACCGTGAAGTCAACTTTTGATGCCAAATACACAACTAAACAAAATATGACTCACTTAATCATTTTGTAAGAAGTGTGACCGTATTTGCACTCACCGCGGAAGTTGTTGTACATTTACTCTTTATTTTTTAGACCTCATGTTAATATGTATGTTGGCACCAAAATATGCACTATACAAGCAAGCAGCCCATTTAGCTAAACAATGGTCTTTCGCCAGTCGCCCTCCTCTTACACGGCCCAACCCACCATAAGACCGGGCCTGATACCCATTCCACGACATTTTGGTGGAAGCCCGTCGTCGGTTCATTCTCTGCGGCATCCATCTCCTCTCGATGGCCTCTCACTCGCCGCCGCCGCCGCCGCCGGCGGCGGCGAAATCTGCGTCACCACCGATCGCCACCACCATACTTTCGCTCACCGACGACCTCCTCCGCGAGATCTTCCTCCGCCTCCCCTCCCTCCCATCCCTCATCCGCGCCGCCCTCTCCTGCCGCGCCTTCCTCGCCGCCGTCCGCTCCTCCCCGGCTTTCCGCCGCAGCTTCCGCGAGCTGCACCCTCCCCCTCTCCTGGGCTTCTTCTTCGACTCCGATGGCAGCAAGATCTCCTGCTTCACGCCCGTCCGGCGCAGCTCCGACCCGGACCTTGCCGCCGCGGTCCGCCGCGCCGACGTGTTCCTCACCCGCGTCCCCTGCCCCGACGATGCCTTCCCCGGGTGGCAGATCATGGACTGTCGTGGCGGCCGCCTCCTCCTCTGTAACTCGAGGAACGAGCAGATCGTCGTCTACGACCCCCTCACCGGGGCCCTGGATCTCCTCCCGTCGCCGCCGCACAACAAGTTCTCCCACGGGCACCGCGGCAAGTTGATCCCCATGGATTACTTCCTGCTCTGCTCCGGCGATGAGGCCCGCCACCGCGGGTTGTCGTTCCGTGTGGTCTCCTTGTGCCACGACAAGTCGCGGCTGCGCGCAGCCATCTTCTCGTCTGCAACCAAGGAGTGGCAAATTCTCCCCTGGTCGGGTCCCATGCCCGAACAGCCGGCGAGCGGCAAGTACTGGCTGCTGAAGGGCACACAGCTCAATGGGCTCTTGTGCTGGTCACACAGCAAACATTCCTACATGGCAGTGCTGGATTCTTCTACATGGCAGTTCTCCAGGATCGATCTGCCGGAGATCTTGATGGGGCAAGGCCACCTCTACTGCGCTGGGTGTACCAAGGATGGAAAGCTCTGCATCGTAGCAGCACTTGCATTCATACTACTGGTTTGGTTCCGCAAAGCAGATGCTGCCAATGGAAATGTCGAAAGGTGGATGCTTGAGACTGTTATCCCGTTGGAGGATGTGCTTCTTCAGGTTACTGAGGGCTCACGGGAGGATCATGGCGCACTCAAAGTGATGGGCATTCTTGATGGCATTGTGTACCTGTCAACTTGGGAGACATTTAGAGATTCTACATTGCCTTGCTGGTACCTATCCTTCTGCCTGGAAACACGGAAGCTGGAAAAACTCTTCTATACAAAAACTGATGGTTGTTCCCATCCCTACATCATGGCGTGGCCTACTTCTTTGGTAGGTAGCAGTTCGAGCTCTTGACACAGATGCTTGTCGAGGCATGGAATTCAGTTATGGGCGTACGAGGTAGATGAAAATTAGAACTGGTAAATTAGTCTTTATTTATTATACTCTTGGGTTTTGTTTTATTTGTGCCTTCTTACCATAGTGCTTTTTAAAGCTTGTAGTTCATTAACTAATCAGCATATCAATAGCACACTTTCCTGTCTGCATATCGAAATATATTGTTTTGGCATATTCTCAGCATACCACCGGGCCTGATAGGATTCATGCTTGGGTGAGAACTGTAATACTCCAAGGAGCTCTTAGTTCCTGGATAAGCTGGAACACAACACTGAGCAAAGCAACTTGATTCACCCTCTGGCCATTTTATTTATAAATTAGTCCCGTAACTCTAGCAGAGATGTTATTCCGTGAGGTTGAAGGAGCAGAACTGCAATAAACATGCAACTCCGCGAGGTAATGGTTCTACATGTGCTGCATCCGGTGTGGCTGGGCATCTGTATGCTTTCAACAAAATGTAAATATAATAAAATCGGTGCCTATATTTCTTTATTCACGGGAATATTGTGGCCTTGCAACTAGTACCATGCACTCAGATCTGAAATCCCTATATTAAAGTGGCAGCTGCTCTGATGCACACTATATTGTTATTGCAAAAAACTGTGACCAGCCTATAAGCTATGAAAATCTTCAAAATAGATCTCATAGAAACGAGAATTCAATCTATTGAGCAAAACATTATTCGATGGGTAAGACATCTTCAAAATAGCTTCTTGTTATTGTTTCTGACCTCTCTTGAGGCTTTGTACAGTACTAACTCTTCTTTTAATGAAATGCACGTGGAGAACTCCCTCTTTTTGCTTAAAAATTCAAAATAATTTGTATTAAGCATGATGCCTTATTTTCAAATTGAGACCTGGATCAGCGAGCTTTTTGAGCATATGCTTGAAGTTAGAATGCAAGATATTTGCAATATAATTATTAGGATTGGATACATTTATGTGCCATCTAGAACATTTCAGCTTTTATGCCTACTACTATTAAAAATCATGTGAACTTGTTATTATTAAAAATCATGGTGATCTAAAGTGTTTCTGTATAGTTCTTTGTCAATACATTAGTATTAAAAACTGAACTTCTGGAAAAAAAACTGTCATAGTTTATAATAAATTTATACTTCTAATGATATTGTTGACATTGCTGTAAAAATATTTAGATCAAGACCTTTAGGTCATTTATTGAAAATATTACCATCTCACCTAGAAATTTGCAAACCAGTCCTCCCACCATTTCAGAATGAATGCGGAAGCTTTGCCAAACGATTTCTCGTTTCAGCCCAAAACTTTGTTCTAGGTATCTGATGATTGAATTGTAAGGACATGTTTTATGGCACCTGTTAATTTGTTTAATTGTATTAATTTATTATATATATAAAAAAGAAAAGGGTCCTTTTTCTTAAAAAAAATATCATTATGTGAATGGTGCATAGCAATCTTTTGTTTCTATGCCTACCATTTGTTTTGCACAGGCCACGCAAAAGATATTTCTTTTTTTGGTTGTTGTTGTTGTTGTTGTTGCTAGAATTGCTATTTGTTGGCCTTGCAAAATCACTATCCTATGATTCACTACAATTACTTATACAAAATTTACTTTTGCACCCCGTTAGTAGTTTATTTGTAGTCAGCATCTATTGTGTACAAGGACTTTGTGGATTATTTCAGGACTTTGTGGAATTATTTGGCTTATGTTGTTGTTACTCGATTTTATTTCTTGGATGTACTACAAGTTGTAGGTTTTTGTTTCAAATACACACCTTCATTGTGAAATTTACAACACCCATGGCGATGTACGAGCATTCGGGAATGGTTATATGCACTTTGATATTGATAGTACAAAAAAAAAATATTCGGGGAGGATTAGCTAAAAGTTTGACATTTTTATATCATCCTAGAAGCCATTAGAGGGGAAATGTTTGTTGTAAACACGGGAGCAAAAGTACGAACATATGCATTCTGAGACCTCTGGATTGTAATCTAACGTCCAGTGAAAGGTCCCAAGACGACTCCTTTATTCGTTACTGTCTCTTCTATGTTTGTTCATTTTGCGAGCCATTGGGTGATGTTCAACCATAAAAGTGCAATTAGAAATAGCATCCTTCTTTTTGAATATTTGATATTTTCTATGATTCCAGTTCCGGTTTCAGTTTTCCACAAACCTCTTTACATTGTTGTGTTCTGAAAAAAATTGTTCTGTGTCATGGGCTCTCCAATCCTTACGCCAGTCTCAATGGGGTCTTTCATTTGCATTAAATTCTATGCCATGTGTGCATCTTTTGCTGATTTGGCAAGTTAATTATGATGAGAGAGATAGAAAACTTTCATATTTTGTGAGAGATATTTCATCCAAATGTCTCCCTTTTCTAAATCTAGTTTTGGAAAAAGCGCAATGCATTGAGATTGAGATTGGCCTTACATTTACAACATGGGCTCCTAAAGATATCTATTTACATTTTCTTTTCTTTGCAGAGCAATCAACAATCTAAAAGTCAGTTTCGCGAACTTAAAAAATTCAAACATGCTCACGAGTTCAGAAACTGAACTTGGCAGTACACAATTAGACAAAACTTTGCTGGCATATGCATGCACTCTTGACACATCTCAAACTACCTGATTTTTTTTTTAAAGGGACTTCTCAAACTACCTGATGACACATCCATTTCAAGCCCACCATGATACACGTTGATCGCGGCCTTGCCAATCTCTCCTGCCAGGCAGCCCATTATCACTAGTCCGGCTCCTGAATTTTTTTTATTTTTAATCGAATTTTTTATTATATTTTTATTAATAACCGCACGTTTTCCAAAATTGCAAAACTAGTCGACCAGTCGCCCGAAGGAAGGGCGATTGCGGCCAGTCGCCCCATGCGCGGGCGACAATGCCTAAAATTCCCCTAGGGCCCGGTCTGGTGGGGCCTAATCGCCCCACGGGTGGGCGACAAGGGGAAAGTCGCCCACCTAAAGGGCGACAGGAACCAGTCGCCCACTAAAAGGGCGACAAGCAAAAGTCGCCTACCTGGAGGGCGACAGGAGCCAGTCGCCCATCTAAAGGGCGTCAGGAAGAAAAAAAAACATATTTCGTTTTTGTTTTTCATAAAAAAAATTTCAATTGTTGTGGCATAACTTAATAAAATAGGAAACATGGAAACTGATAAAACATCGTACAAAATAAAAACCATGTGCACATGAGTACATATCATACAAAATAAAAGTTATGTCACACACATAAAAGCTTCTACACATGGTATGCTATGCCACCTAATCTTACGGAAATGTTCGATCCCACCGCCGAGACATATTACTGAAGTTAATGTCCATACTGTAGGGGTTGGATGATGGCTGTGGGCGAGGTGGCGCTGAGAAGTCGCTGTTGGAGGGTCGTTCTCGCAAAACAGATTCACTAAATGCCTCGTCGTCAGGGTCTTCGAGTGGAGGCGGAGGTCTTGAGGGTGGCATGGGCATGAAATCGTCGTCTTCATCGTCGTTGGCGTTTGGTTGCACACGCGTTGCCGGAGCGCGTCTTCTTGCAGTGTTTCTTCGACGGGATGTTGCTGTGTTAGATGGCTCCGAAACACTACGGTTGGATGAGGTATGTCGCCTTCTACGTGAACCTGGCATGCAACCTCCACCGAAGAACATAAATAGATAGAAAAAGTTTGGGATAGGGTTGTCGATCAATTCTTTGTCTTCCGGAAATGCCTAACAAAAGAGAAGCAGTCGAATGAGCAAAAGAAATAGAAACCGATAACATAAAAATAAAAAAAAAATTGAGTGTACCTGAACGTGGGAGGCATATTGATCGGGGAGCATCATTATCTTGAATGTAGTGCTAGAGAAACCTAACACTGACGGGTGGTTTGCCAGCTCGCAAACCCTATGATACAACTGCCTTTGATCTTCTAAGAGGGCCCTAAGGTCATTTGTGGTGAGATGTTGCGGCGCCATAGTGTGTGAGGTCGTAGGGATTGTTGCATTTAACCTCGAGACAGCTTGTGCGAGTTACGGCCAGGATTGTTTGTGAATGTGCCAAATATAGCAAACTCATAGATCTCTGCATTCCATGTTGTCATGACTATCTCCTTTGAAAAATATTGCGACACATAACGTTTGGGTGCCAAATTTGTAAGTGGACAAGCTGCTATAACATGCGAGCATGGCCTGTGTAGAAGCTTTGGCTTCATACAGGAGCATGTGCATGACTCATTGCGGACAATGCACTCTTGTACTGTCCTCTCGCGGTTGCCACCACGACGGCCCCTGTCTCTACAAAGAATCTCAAAACGATTCTCTGCTGTGCCCATAGGTCGAGCACGGTGGAAACTTGCCTTCTTAATTTTTTTCTCCATGTAACTTGTCATGAATGACGAAAATACCAATTTGTTGTCGGCCATAGCATGACAAGCAGCTGCATGTCTTTCACGAAAGTACTTGCATATCCCATGCAAAATCCCCTCGACTATTGCAACAAGAGGCAATCCTCTCAAAAAATGAATAACCCAGTTGTACACCTCTGCCAAGTTTGATGTCATTATTCCATACCTACAACCATCTGTATCGTACAACAATGACCACTTTTCTTTGGCTCATGCTCAATCCAATCAGAAAAGCACCTAATAGATGACCCTGATCTCCGGACAACGTTCCTCGGGGCATCCGTGGGAAGGCCACAAAGAGGAACAAAGCTATCATCAGGGTTAGGGTTCGGCCTGTTCGACAGCTCTTCAGTTTGTTTTGTTGTCAACTCATCAAGGCGCTGCCACATTGCATTAAACTTTCTCTGTTGATTCTGGTTGCATAATCTTTTAAACATGTTCATCAGATGCTTATTTTTGAAATGTCTAAAAAAGTTCGCACCCAAGTGCCTCATGCACCACCTGGATTGTATGTCAGGCCAACGAGCTGGAACACCACGCTCAACGGAACCATGTTGCATATCCATTATCGCCTTCCGCAAACCTGGATGTCGGTCGTGTATGACACAAACATTAGGTCTTCCTTGAACCACTGCCAGCTTCACACGCTCCAAAAACCAATACCAGCTATCTGTGTTCTCACTCTCCACAAAGGCAAATGCCAATGGTACAACTTGATTGTTCCCATCGACTCCAACGGCAGTCAAAATCTGCCCTTTATACTTTCCTGTGAGGAAGGTACCGTCTATGCAGAGAATTGGCCTGCAATGACGAAATGCCATGATGCATTGACCCAATGTAAAGAATGCACGGTGAAGGATCAATTTCCCAGGCTCTTTTTGATTTGGCAAATCCATGATATCGTAATACGTACCAACATTCCTCTGCCTGATGGTTTCTAACAACTGTGGCAGGTTCTCATAAGAAGCTTCATATGAACCAAATCTCTTCTCTATCACCTTTTGCTTCGCTTTCCAAGCCTTTGAGTAGCTTATGGTGTACTTAAAATCCTTCTCTATAGTGTTGATTATAGATTTTGGCTCATACCTTAAGTTATCCACAATTCTAGGATACATGTAATCAGCAATGAATTTGGAGGTCAGAGCTGAATTGCACTTCTCCAATTCTTCCAACTGACATGTATGATCCTTCACTATAGAGCATTTCCAGAGCAGACTCCACTTTTGCTCGTAAGCATGCACCCTGAACGGACACTGTGTGAACACACACTTAACGTCATACAGTGCTTGATTTGACAACCACAAAGGACCTTTTCACCGATAGAGACCAGTACTTCACAGCAGTCATCACATCATCTTTGTCTTTGTAAAGAGCTCCCTCTGTCACTTCATTCTCGTGGTACTCTCATAGGACAGAGTACCCTTCATTGATAGTCAAATTTGCAAAATTTTGATTATTCCACTCAGCTGGGACAGGAATCTCATTCTCGTCATCTGAAGAGTCAACATCAGGAAGATTCTCATGCTCCTGGTCCTCCCTCCTCATTTCCTCAACTATATATTCTATCCGTTCTCCTTCGTCTGCTTCACCGGTCGGTTCCACATATGCCGGATTTTGCTCACCCTCCTCAATTTGTGTCTCGCCTTCCTCTTCCTCCTCGCCTTCCTCTTCATCCGCCATGTCTGCACCACCTACCTCGTCGACAGCATCTACCTCGACCACCTCCTTCAGATATGCCCGAGCAAGGAGTACAAGAGGCCACCCACGTTCTACAGCCTTCTCCACATATTTCCTCCATGTCGATGTTGCATTCAAAGGCACTAACTCCCAGTAAAATCCCTCACGTGCACGACTGACCATCCCATCAGGTTCAGTCCGTGTTGGTCTGTATCAAGCTGAAACAGCCGCATCAACCAACTGTGCACACCAGTAATTGTCCTCTCATTTGGCCTTGTGATTCCTCTATAAACTGATGGAAACCCTGACAGATCAACCCCCTCTACCCCATGAACAATATCCCCTTCTCCATAAAAAATTTGAAACACTATCTTATCTGACATACCTGTCAACCACCGAGATTCAAATTAACTACATTTCTTAATTGAAATTGCTTACAGCCTTATAATACATCTATATCTATTAACTACTAATTTTTTAAAAATATTATAACTATCTTACATAGTATTATATGACAATTGTTTCTATTATATCTGAACTATTTATTTAAATGCTACATAATCTACAACTATATAAAAATAACGTTTCTATTATATCTAAATATTTATTTACATAATCAGAAAAACTTTTTATTTAAATACTAGTAAATCTATACCTACAACAGTCGTATTTAAATATAAATACAACTATAGTATGCTACATCTATACCTACAACAGTCGTATTTAAATATAAATACAACTATAGTATGCTACATTATTTATTTACATACTAGTAAATCTAGATCTAGCTTAAAAGATATTACTTCTACTAAAACTACATTATTTCTAAAATAGAATAGTACATCTAAAACTACATTTCTAACCACTGTCGAAAAACTTACCGAAATGGCGACACGTCGAGCAGCACGCCGCAACCACCTCCCCCTCTCTTCTCTTCTCTTCTCCCCTCCCTCTCTCTTCTCTTCTCTTCTCCCCTCCCTCTCTCTTCTCTTCTCCCCTCCTTCTCTCTTTTGTTTTTTTCCGAATTTTTCTGCAATTTAGGCCGAAATTCGCCCATTTATAGGGCTCGGTTCCTGTCGCCCGACCGTTGGGCGACTGGGCCCACCACCCCCGCGCCCCGCGCCTTGTCGCCCGTTGAGCGGGTTATTTGAACCCTTGTCGCCCCGTCGTCGGGCGACTGGGCCCCACAAAACCGCGCGTCGATCTTGTCGCCCTCTCAGCGGGTTATTTGAACCGTTGTCGCCCCGTCGTCGGGCGACTGGGCCCCACAAAGCCGCGCCTCGCCCTTGTCGCCCAACGGGCGGGAGATTTTTTTGTCTGTCGCCCTTCGGATGGGCGACTGGCCGCAATCGCCCGTCCTTCGGGCGACTGGTCGACTAGTTTTGCAATTTTCGAAAACGTGCAGTTATTAATAAAAATATAATAAAAAAATCGATTAAAAATAAAAAAAATTCCCGGCTCCTCCTCTTGCAAAGCCCAACTACCAGACGGCCGGGCTTGAAACCCATCCGAAACATGGTCGCGTGTCCTTTCATTCTCTTGGGCATCCTCCTCCCTCTGTCCATGGCATCCAGCTCGCATCCGCCGCCGCCGGCGAAATCCCCGCCACCACCGGTCCCCACCACCATACTCACCCTCTCCGACGACCTTCTCCGCGAGATCTTCCTCTGCCTCCCCTCACTCCCGTCCCTCATCCGCGCCGCCCTCGCCTGCCGCACCTTCCTCGCCGCCGTCCGCTACTCCCCGGCCTTCCGCCGCCGCTTCCGCGCGCTGCACCCGCCTCCTCTCCTGGGATTCTTCGACTCCGACAGCAGCAAGATCCCCTGCTTTACGCCCGTCCGCCGCAGCTCCGACCCGGACCTCGCCGCCGCGGTCCGCCGCGCCGATGTCTTCCTCACCCGCATCCCCGGCCCCGACGATGCCTTCCCCGGGTGGCAGATCACGGACTGCCGTGGCGGCTACCTCCTCCTCCGCAACTGGAGAACCGAGCAGATCGCTGTCTACGACCCCCTCACCGGGGCCCTGGGTCTCCTCCCCTCGCCGCCGCACAACAAGTTCTCCCACGGGCACCGCGGCAAGTTGATTCCCATGGATTACTTCCTGCTCTGCTCCGGTGCTGAGGCCCGCCACCGCGGGTTGTCGTTCCGTGTGGTCTCCCTGTGCCACGACAAGTCACGGCTGCGCGCCGCAGTCTTCTCGTCGGCAGCCAAGGAGTGGCAAATTCTACCATGGTCGGAGCCCATGCCAAAACAGCCGGCGAGCGGCAAGTACTGGCTGCTCTCGGGCAAACAGGTGAATGGGCTCATGTGCTGGTCACACGATAAACATTCCTACATGGTGTTGCTGGACTCTTTGACGTGGCAATTCTCCTGTATTGATCTTCCGGAGACCTTGAAGGGGCAAGGCCACCTTTACCGGGCTGGGGGAACCAAGGATGGAAAACTCTGCATTGTCGCGGCTATTGAATTCACGCTCTTGGTTTGGTTCCGCAGAGCAGATGCTGCCAATGGTGCCGAGAGGTGGATGCTTGAAGCTGTTATCCCGTTAGAGGATGCGGTTCTTCAGGCTACCAAGGGAACACGGGAGGATCATGGTTCGCTCCATGTGTTGGACATTCTTGATGGCATTGTGTACCTATCAACTTGGGAGACATTTAGAGATGCTACTTTGCCTTGCTGGTACCTATCCTTCTGCCTGGAAACGCGGAAGCTGGAAAAACTCATTTATACAAAAACTGACGGTTGGGCATATCCCTACATCATGGCATGGCCTACTTCTTTGATAGGTAACAATTTGAGCTCTTGACACTGAGATGCTTGTCGAAGCGTGGAATTCAGTTATGATAGCGTCGGAGGAAAATGAAAACTAGAACCAGTTAATTAAATCTTGTGTTTTGTTCTATTTGTGGAGACTATCCTTCTCTAGGAAGTCTAATGTTCTTTCAGATTTGCAGTTCATGAACTTATCTTTCAGTATGTAAATGGCACACCTTACTCTATGCATATTGAAACTGCTATATTGTTTTGGTAGTCTTCGGATACGACCAGGTCAGGTAATTGATTCAAGCTTGGGTGAAGAGAAACAGAAAACTAAAATTACAAAGAGCTTTTAATTCTTGGATAACATGGAACACCTGCACTGAGCATTATTACGTCGAAGTAACAGGTACTAGTTCCACACGCACTGCACTGCACCCAGTGAGGTCGAGCCCCTGTATGCTTTTAACAACTTGTAAATATACTATAAGTTATGCCTGCCTTTTTTTGATGCCTTACAAATTGCGGCTATAATTATTGAAAGACATTTTTTGCCTTGCAACTAGTACCATGCATTTATGTCACTTAGATCAGAAATCCCTAAATTCAAGTTGATGCTGTCCTCGTGCACACAAACATACTGTTTTTATTTGCAAAAATCTTTGTGACCGGCTTATGAGTTATCAAATTTCTTCACAACTCTTATAGATACAAGAGTAATTACTTATATTCGTTGATGTTCAACGCCTGATTTTCATGTTGAGACCTGGAGTAGCAAGCTTTTGAACATAAGGTTGAAGTTAGAATGCAAAGATATGTCGTGACATGATTATTAGGATTAGAAAAAATTATGTGCCATGTAATTTGTAAAACATTTGAGGGTGACTACACCTTTCAGTTTGTAAGCCTAGTAGTATTGAAAATTATGCAACATGTATAACATTGTTTTTCATGGTGGTGTGATTCATGGTAATGGAAAGCATTTCTGTGTACTTCATTGTCAATGCAAAAGTACTAAAAACTGAACTTTTTTGCATCAAATGCTAAGTTTTTAAGGTTTTTATACTTCTTTTCATATTGTTAGCGTTGAAGCAAATACCTTAAGATGAAGACCTTTAAGTCATTCATTGACAATAGATGCAATTTATTGCAAAATAGTTCTCCCACCATGTCTGAATGTTTCCTGAAGCTTTGACAAACAATCTATGTTTTCATGCACAATTTTTTTTCTAGGCACCTGATAATAGAATGTCAAGGACATGTTTTATGAATCGTATTCATTTATCATATAAAAGAAAAAAGATATTGGTTTTGAAATACATCATTATGTTGGTGATGCACAAACCGTGGGATGCTAAGAATCTTTGCTTTCTGGCCCTACCATTAGTTGTCTGTTGGAATTGGTTTTTTTGCTGCAATTTGTTTGCCATATGCTCTCGTTGGCTCGAAGTGTTGTAATGTGCACACTAATTGTAAACAATTTTAATCTTGCTCTTAACTTTATTTCTTTGACTAACGAGATAACATTTTAGATTTTCTTCTTATTTCTTTTGTTTGTATTGAACTATTGTTGATGCCCCTTGAAACCTAGCTATTGGTATACACTTTGCGACATTCCATTTATGTATAAAAAACGATCACAGATTTCGAGGCAGCATTTTGAGGGAGAGTTCTGATTCCTGGGAAGTTCCAGTTAGATGTCGCACCTTATCGTGGATAATCACAAACATCTTCAGGAGGCAAGGTTGATACTCATAACAAACCTGTTTGGGATGCTAAGAATCGTAAGTAGCATTTAATTATCCTGTGTTTTTTTTCAAAAGAAATGAGCGGTGTATCATATGTCATTTTTCTGGGGAGGAGGCAAGGTTGATACTCATAACAAACCTGTTTGGGATGCTAAGAATCGTAAGTAGCATTTAATTATCCTGTGTTTTTTTTCAAAAGAAATGAGCGGTGTATCATATGTCATTTTTCTGGGGAGGATTGGTCGACAAAATTAATATAAGGAGCGGTCATTATAAATTATCTCGAAACTAGAATTATCCCCATTTTCCTATAATACTTTTTTTTTTACAGAATAGAGGGATAGTTTCTCTCTAAAAAAAAAAATACACCAGTCTAAGAGCATCTCCAAGAGATCCCCATAAAATTACCCCCGTAAACTTGTTTTTGTGGGCAATCAAAAAATTATGAGGGACAATTTTCCATCCCTCCTCCAACAGTTTCCCCTAAAAGTGGATTAAAACACTTTTGATCGGGTCACATCAGCATTTAGAGATATAAAAATATTAATTCTATTTAAAAAAGAAGGAAGGGGGCTCAAATTCCTCCCCTGTTTGTAGCTACAAATGAGGGGAGTTTAGGGGCTATGAATAAATTGGGGGTGGTTCTGGGCCCTGTTGGAGATGGTTTTTTCGATTGACCTCCAATATTTTGATTTGAGGGAGGTTTATGGGGTTCTCTTGGAGACGCTCTGACAGTTGGAATAAGGAGAAGATCTAATCGATTGTAACCATTGGACAATACATGGTAAGTATCTCCTTCGCTCTAAAGCAATCGTTAGAAACCCACTCGTGCCGAACCGTCGTCGGACCCAACCAACGAAATAGAGTAAAGAGCCGGTGATTTTCAGGCGATCTCGCCCCGATGCTTGATCTCTCGCTTCCCCTCCCCCTTCGGCCCGGTGATTTTCAGGCGATCTCGCCCCGGCGCTTGATCTCTCGCTTCCCCTTCCTCTCCGGCGGCGCCGAAGGGGGAGGGGAAGCAGGATCTCGTCGCGGGCGGGCTAGTTTTCACTGTAGAATAGGATTTGTTGTCGCCTGTGGCGGATCTGGAGGCGGAGGCGACGGCGGCAAGCTCTCCGGTGAGGCTGTGTGGAGGGTTGTGTTTCCGACAGGCGATGGCGTCGACATCGGCATAGAATAAGTTCTCCCAGGCTCAACCTCGCCTCGTCGGTGCTCTGCTCCGGTGCCGGCGTCGAGCTTGTGGAGCAGGGGCTCCCGTTGTGGCGCCCCTGTACAGGAGTCTTGGGTTAGCTCATTCTTCCGGTCGTGGATGTCTGTCGACGATTGGTGACGACCTTCACATCGGGTACTTACTCCTCTTCTCCTCTTCGTTTGTTGATGGCCGATGATTGTTCAAGGGTGGAGAAGGTCTGAGCGCTGGATTTCGAGGCATTTCCAATGTTTGGAGTTCGTGACGGAGATGGATGGAGGAGTCCATCGGTTTCCCGCGAGCAGCGCCGGCGGCAGGAAGGAAGGATGGAGACTTCTCTCGGTGTAAGGGGTTGTGCGTAGTCTTCAGTGTGTCCGGGGTGTTTACTGTAAACTTCCTGGGATGTACTGTTCCTCTTTCAATGTAATCCCCTTTCGCTGCCAAAAAAAAAAAAGTATCTCCTTCGCTCTACAGATAGCTATAACAAATTTCTTCGCAAAAGAAAAAAAAAAAGCTAAGGCAAATCGTCGCAATAGGCACTTCGCACTCCCGAGTCGGTCTCAAGCCCGTCCATCAATATTGATCGCCGTAGAGCTCTAGCCAAAATCTTCTGCATTTCAGCCCAGTTTTCTCACCAGTCATCCCTCGCCGCCCACGGCCCAACCCACCAGAGACCCGGGCCTGAAACCCATCCAAAGCCTCATCGTCGCTAGTCGCTGGCACCCTTGCTCGACAATGTCGACATGGCCTCCCACCCGCCGCCACTGCCGCCGGCGAAATCCCAGTCACCACCGGAGCCCACCACTATCCTTTCCCTCTTCGACGACCTCCTCCGCGAGATCTTCTTCCGCCTCCCATCGCTGCCATCCCTCTTCCGCGCAGGCCTCGCCTGCCGCGCCTTCCTCGCCGTTGTCCGCTCCTCCCCCGCCTTCCGCCGCCGCTTCCACGCGCTTCACCCGCCCCCTCTCCTCGGCTTCCTCATCGATTACATCGGTCTCGGTGTCTCCTGCTGGATGCCCGTTCGCCGCATCTCCGACGTGCTCCTCACCCGCGTCTCCTGCCTCGATGATGCCTTCCCCGGGTGGGAGGTCCACTGCGAGTCTGCGAGGGTTGCTGCTCCTCAGCTACAACTTCCTCTCCGGCTCCGGGTATCTCGGCCCCTAGCCGCCGCCCCGCTTCCACAAGGTCTCCCACGGACACCGCGGCAAATTCATCCCCATGGATTACTTCTGCCACGAAAATCCCAGGTAATCCTCGCGGGCCACCACGAAGTGGCAAAGTCTTCCCTGTTCTGAACCCAATCCGGCACAGTGGGCGAGCGGCAAGTACTGGCTGCTCAAGTGCACACCGCTGAATGGGCTCTTGTGCTGGTCACACGCTAAACATTCGTACATGGTGGTGCTTAATGCTTCGACCTGGCAGTTCTCCAGCATCCATCTGTCGGAGATCTTGAAGGGGCAAGGCATCTTTACCGGGCTGGGGGTATCGGAAAGCTCTGCATCGTTGCCGTGGTTGAATTCGCTCTTGTGGTTTGGTACCGCAAAGCAGATGCTGCCAGTGGTGTCGAGAAGTGGATGATTGATACTATTATCCCGTTGGAGGATGTGGTTCTTCACTTCTTCATTCAGGCTACCGAGGGCTCACAGGATGATCATGGTGCGCTCAAAGTGTTGGGCATACTTGATGGCATTATGTACTTGTCAACTTGGGAGAAATTTAGAGATTCTACTTTGCCTTATTGGTACCTATCGTTGAAGCTGGAGAAACTCATCAATACAAAAACTGACGGTTGTGCACATCCCTGCATCATGGCATGGCCTACTTCTTTGGTAGGTAACAATTTGACCTCTTGACACTGAGATGCTTGTCGAAGCATGGAATTCTATGGTAGCGTAGGAGGAAGATGAAAACAAGAACCAGTAAATTAAATCTTTGTTTTAGTGTACACGTGTTTTGTTCTAGTTGTGGAGACTATCCGTCTCTAGGAAGTCCAATCATTGTTCTTTTAGAGTTTGCAGTTCATTAACTTCTCTTTCAGCATATCAATAGCACACTTTACTCTCTGCATATTGAAACTGCTATATTGTTTTGGTTTAGTCTCCAGATACCACCAGGTCAGGTTTTTGATTCGTGATTGGGTGAGAAGAGAGGCAGATTGAACAGTAAAAGTCCAAGGAGCTTTTAATTCCTGGATGAGATGGCACACCTACATTGAAAAAAGTAACTTGATTCACCCTCCAGACATTTTATTATGAATTATCCCATAACTCTAGCAGAGATGTTACTATGTTGAGGAACCAGGAACTGAAATATAGTTGCAATTCTGCGAGGTAATGGTTTTACACGCGTTGCATCTGGTGAGGTTAGGCCTCGATCTGTATGCTTTTAACAACTTGTAAATGTAATAAAATTTATGACTTATTTTCTTTATTCACGGAAATATTGTGGTGTTCCAACTCGTCATGCACTAAGACCACTTAGATCCAAAATCCCAAAATTCAATTTGCAGCTGACTTCAAGCACGCTAACATATTGGTTGTTATTGAAAAATGTTTTGTGACCAGCTTATCAGATCTGAGACTCTTCACAATAGATCTTATAGAAATGAGAATTTAAACTATGAAGAAAAATATTATTCTATGGGTAAGACAACTTGTATAACTTGTCACTCGATTTTAATTTTGTTTAGCTTCTTGCCTTTGTTTCTGACCTCTCTTTGAGGCCTATGTATAATATAACTATTTTTTAATGAAATGCAATGTGGGGAACTTCCTGTTTTTGCTCCAAAATTCAAAATATTATGAGTTATTGTCTATATGTAGTAAGCACGATGTCTGATTTTCAAATTGGGACCTGTATCAGAGAGCTTTTGAGCATATGTTTGAAGCTAGAGTGCAAGATATTTGAAATATAATTATTAGGATAAAATTTATGTGCCGTCTAGAACATTTCATGGTGATTACGTGAGACCTTTTTGGCTTCTATGCCTAGTGTTATTGAAAATCATGTGAACTTATTGCTTTGATTTTCATGGTGGCATAATTCATGGTTATCTAAAGTCTTTGTGTGTACTTCTGTGTCAATACATTAGTATTCAAAGCTGAAATTCGACATCAAAACTCTCAAGGTTGTGAACGAATGTATACTTCTATTGATATTGTTAGCATGGCTAAATAAACATTCAGATCAAGACCTTTAGGTCACATATGAACAGTAGTACGATCTTGCCTAGAAATTTGCAGTGGCCATTGGCGAACAATTTCTGTTCAGTCCAAAAACATTGTTCAAGGTATCTGATGATTAAATTGTCAAGGTCCTCAAGGACATGTTTTATGGCATCTGTTAATTTGTTCAATCTAATTTTGTGTCTAAAAGAAAAGCAGAAGGATTGTAGTTTGGGAACACATCATTATGTGAATGGTGCATAGCCATCTTCTGTTTCTACGCCTACCATTGGTTTTGCATATAAGCCATGCAAAGGATTTTTTATTTTTGCCTCCTCGTTTTTTTTTTTAATTGCGATTTGTTTGTACATGTTTCTCTTGGGCTCGAATTGCAATTTGTTGTCCTTGCAAAATAACACCTGTGATGCACGCACCTTGTATTAAGTCACTAATACTTCAAAAGGCATTTTACCCACCCCCGGGGGGGGGGGATGGGCGTTCAAAAGGCATTTTTAGTTGAATGCCTGTATGCCTGTAGAAATGGATAATTTCCGCAGACAGACAAACAAACTCAGGCTAACGAGTGAATAGGACTTCGCCAGAAAGCTGCAGTGACTAACGATGCCATCACAGCAGGGCTTGTCTCATGACTTGGAGTTGAAGCACCTCAACTTACCTCTACGGGACCACAAAACTACACAGCCGTTTCATCCTATTTTGTCAGCACTTATTCCTCCCTAATGCCCCACATTCACAAACACATGCATTCTTTGTAGGATTTAAGTAATGCTTCAGATACCTATCTTCTCTAGCCTTTTTTTTTATTGTGCAATTGATTTAGAGAGGGCAATAGTAAGAGTAGAAAGGAAACCATAGAGAAGGGGCTCAGGGAAGCAAGGATATATGTGGGGTGAGCGTGAGATACTACAAGATAAAGGAGCATATATACGTAATAGTCGGTGAGGAAATAAGTTCCGCTCTGAATGGCAGCGGTGAATGTACCAAGTGCCATTCGATACTATGGCATTTATGGGATTGTAACGTTGAAGTAAATTCAGATAATATGATTGCCGCATTAGTATATGAGTGTCAAAAAAAAGGTTGCTGCATGCTTAAATGTACGAGAGTTACATGTACTTCAGTGTTCTAACATTAGGAGAGACGCATCAATACTCGCTCTGATTTCTGTATAAGTAGACCTTTTAAATTTAAAAATCAACTGATTAATCCACCCAACTTTACATAAAGTAGCATCTTTACAGTCTACACTTTAGGTTTATGGAAGGAGTACTGTCGATCCAATTCGGAGTACTACAATGGACAGCAGCTCACAAGAACTAAGAGAAGAAAAATGAGGAAATAGTATGACAATGATTTTGGCGCAACATGCCTCATGAACGTTAGAGCATCTTCTAAAAAGCCATCAAACCTCTAAATCAAATTATTGGGAATTAGTCCAAAAAAAAATCATCTCCACCCCAAAACTATTCTCAACTTTTTCATTCTTCCTAAACGCTCAGCCTGCAGGCGGGCCTCGTCGTTGTCGTCCGCTGATCCCTTGCCTTTGTGTTTCGCCGGCAGTCGTCGGAGACCAAGCGCCGAGCGGCTGCCACGGAACAGGATTGATGCCTAGTTGTCGTCCGCTCGTCCCTGCTCATAAGCGATTCTGGCAGTGGCAGCCTTCGTACTGAATCGCTCCTTCGCCCAACTTGCGCCCCCATTACCCGAAGATCCATCGGCCATCACTATTCCAGCCAAGGTACGAAAGGAATCAATTGCTATTGAGTGGGTTGCGAAGCTTCGTCTGTCATGAAGCTTGACTGAGCCTCCACATCCTTGCTTGCTCTTGCGGGCCAAGAACGCCCTCTAATCTCTCACGGTACATCGGTACTACTTGTACACCATCAACCTCGGTTCATCAGCAGAGCCTCATCTATGTACAAGTACCTGCCAATTCTTTTGTGAGAACAATCTGTCGAGGCGTTTCAGTGAAATTGCCTTGCCTTGTCACCTGAACAATTACAGGTCATGCACTTTCAGAAAGTATATTGCTGCAATTGAATAATTCCATCCTGTCAATCTAATCTATTGGCATTTCACTGAAACAAGCTAGTGTGCCTTTGCAGAAAAAACCACTTCAAAATATAATGAGTTTGACCTGATGTTTTGTTGGTCAGAATAATCATTGCTAAGTGAAGTGAGATATAAATCAGGAACTTTGGCTAAATCGGTTTTGATTGTGTACTACTACTATCTGAACAATCCGTTCCATCTGTCCATCCTGTTAACATTCACTGAAATTGCCTTGTCTAATTATTGGTCATCTGGAAGTTACTCTCACAAAGTGTGTTGATGCAATTGAATAATTCTATCCTTGCAGATAAAATCACTTGAAACTTCATGAGTTCTTCGTTTCCGGTTGTGAAATCAAAATGTATGCCTCCACTCCAAGGACAAGTATCACTGTCAGTTCAGAGTTCTTTTTTTTTTTGGGAGTAATTTCCTTAGATTTGCGTCAGGCCTTTGCCATTGAGCTTAGTTGGAGTGACTGGGAGCACAAAGTTCAGCAGCAACTATGTGAAGGTGGTAGCTATAAAAAGAACGGCGCCTGCCGAAAAGGGTTATGCATTTTGCCTGCTGCTGCTGCTGCCTGGGGCTGATGCTGTGGTTAATAAAGGAAAGACCAAGTTCCATGAAACACAAAGACATCGGAACTGTGAGACAAAAAATCATCGAAATGGAGGGCAATCTTTTGCTGATGAATAAATGCTGTAAAGGGAATTGGAAACTAATGCATAAGGCCTTTTGTTTGCAGAAATGGTGCCTATTTTATATGACTCGTTTATGTCTCTTCTTCAGAAGAATGGAATGTTTAAAAATGAAGAGGTATCAGGTCACTGACTCCACGCTTTCATTTTAAAAAATGTGATGACTTGTTCCATAATGCTGCACAACTCTGCTAAGAACTGACAAAGTGATGTGAACTAGGGTCCCGATCTTCCAAAAGGTTCAGATAAACAATGATTTGGCGGAGACTTGACACACGTCGATCTGACTTCCAAACAACACGTTCCGAACCCCGCAATCGCAGCACCACGTCTCCTATGGTTATCAACCATGCAAGCACGATTGACCTTGCCCAGAAGGCTAATCCCTGCATGCGAATCGAAGAACACAAGCAAGAACAAGAAAGAATGCAATCAAATTGCAGATATATGATTAAACTCACAAGTTGGGGTCTCACAAACCAATGAACGGCGAAACTGTTCTTGACAGAATAATCTAAGCAAAACCCAACCCTAACTTGGGTGGCGGCGGCTGCTAATAAAGACTTGGGGGCGTGCAAGACCCTCTGGACGCGCCCTTAGTGGGCTCACACAAGATACACGGTCCAAAGGCCAAAGACGGTGGCGTAGCACTGAGATAGATTCTGGATGTCAATTTGTTACAACGATTGCCCATGATTCCGGTCTGATTTGGACCTGAAACTGGCATCATTGAAAAGGTGATCAAATTATCTTTCCGTGCATATGTAGAACATCCAAATCCGAGTCCGTATGCAACATGGACGTCTTTTTTAGTGCAAACTGCTCTTGGACTCCGAAACCTACTCGAAGTCGACTTGGATTGGGCCTCCAACTAAACGTGGACGCCCTTTGCTGGCCCTTCACACCGCCAAACTCCTTCCCAGCTACCTCATCATCATCTGCAGAGTTCCTAACAATAATTAAATCATTAGGTAGTAATTTATTCTCAAAACCATATGAAGAATGCATAAAAAAGAGATAAAAACTCGGACCTGCGCGAACCCCCCTCCCGCCCTTACAGAGGGGCCCGTCACCCCGTGAGTGCTGGGCCGGCGCACCGTACCGTAACCACAGCTGGGCCGGGCCTACAACCTCTGCTTTGGGAATCAGAAAGGGCGAGAATTTTTTTACCCACAGCCATAATTCGTCCCACCAGGTATCGAACCTGGGTCTGCAGGGTGCCACTCAGGCGTCTTGACCACTCGACCAAGAACCCTTAGGCCATAAAAAATGAGCTCACCAATAATTTTGATTGTTGTGCTTTAGCCCTAATGATTGAAACATTAATGTCCAGTGGAGGAGTGTTGGTTGTAACCGAAGGAGTGATGTCCTCATCATCCTCCCCTTCTTGATGAATTGGAGTCATTCTTGACTCAAGCTCATATTCTTCTATCGTGTATGGCCTCTATGCTAGTAGGAATGTGCTCACCTTATACTCAAGATCAGTTGTTGTATCTAGAAGTTTCATGTTCTCATCATTCTCCCCTTTTTGACAGCAAACCGACTTCGGTTTGACCTTTATGGAGACACATGGAGCGATTGTGGTACTTTGTGGTGACAACCAACAATGCTCCCATTCATGTGATTGATCCTGTTTCTTAAAAACAAAACCAACAGCACTTGACAAGACATATTCAATGTTAGTGCAGCAAACTAATTGATTACGTTGTCGCACAACACATGGTTCTTTTATATCTAAACAAATGTAAACTCTATGCACCATAAATACACCGTTCTTATCATATTTACCCATGGCATGAAAATTGTTTCTAGACAACAAAAGTAATTCAGATTTGGAAAATATTCTCCTCTCTATAGAACTTAGATCATAAAGAACGTCAAATTCAATATAACCCAAAGTATTTAGAGAAGACAACAATTTCAGCTGATCATTTTCAGAGGTAATGGAAATCGAATGTTTAATTTCAGCACTAGTACATGACTAAAAAATATAAGTATCATGCACATTCACTAGTTGTGGCAAAGATATAAGTGAAGCATCAGCGCACTACCCCTCTTTATCACAAGGATCAGCAGGAAAATCAACTTGTGACAAAGGTAAATCAAGAGACGGTTCCACTAGATTTTGCTCTATATTAGCACGATTAGTGGAAAAATTCAGCACATTAAGAGAGTTCTCACCTTCCGTGTGTGTAGCACTATGGGCATTACCGTTGCCCTCAAATTCAGCAGGAGTAGTAAGTGCATGATGAAAAGATGATTCTGAATTTGCATATGAAGCTATGAGCTCCTTATGTTCTTCCATGTCATCCTCTTCTTTTTTATGTTGTTGCTGCAAGATATTAGTTCCTGCAGGAGGAAAAGAAAAATGCTCCTCTTGTAACAATTCAGATTTAGATGAAAATGTTGCATCATATAAACCAACCTATTCTTTCCTAAAAGGTTCATTCTTTCTTCTCTCAAATCTTTCTTGATCAGCTTCTAAAATTTCAGCAACAATCATAGGTGCAAGAGTAGTTTTGCTGCCTTTGTATTTAAACGAATATCTATTGGCAATTTTATTGTGCAAAACATTATTTGTATAAATCCATGGTTTACCTAGCATCAAATGACATTCTTGCATAGGCACTACTTCAAATTCTGCACTATCCTTGTAAGAACCAATAAAAAATTCAATGCGAGCAATTTCAGTTACCTTTATCGTATCACAAGAATTTAGCCATCGGATATAGTGTGGACATGGGTGCCGCCATGTGCTCAAGCCAAGCTTCTCAACCAACTCAGAACTTACAATGTTGCGGCTACTCTCGCCATCAATGATCACACGACAACATCGATTCTTCACAACAAAGAAAGTTTGGAACAAATTGTTTAACTGATTTTGCTCCACCTTCTCCATTTGAGAATTCAGCACTTGTTGTGCTAGAGAACGCAACAACTCATCAACTATAGTGGTGTAATCTGTCATTGTTAGTAGAAAATAAGAAAAAATACAAGAGTATATTTTCTTATCATTAGTATATGAATGTGGAGGCTCTCAACAAGCAATTGGAAACGTCTTACCAAGGTCTTACAAGTTTCTTACTAGCAAAGTAAAAGATATCTGGAGAGTGATCCGACGATTGCGAGGGTCAAAAATTGGTGTTGTTCATAAGTATATATATGGAGCTTGGATGGGCAATATTTGATAGCAAGGATTAGCAAAATTTTAATTCAGAATTGCAAAACTGAAAAATAGTCCCAAGCTAATCTATCTATGTCACCGGCCTAAACTTGTCTCGGATCTAATTCAAGCAAGCAATAAAACAACGGACTCAAAGGATGCAAGCAATTCTGAATTCTTTTTCCTTCTTTTCCTTTCTCAAGGCCTTCTGTCTTTTTTATTGGTGCGGCTTTTCTTCTTCTTTTTTTCAGCACCTTCTGCCTTTTCTCCCTTGTTATTATTATTTTCTTAATCAGAATTGCCGCACAAAAAAAGTCTCACGCAAGGAAATAAGCCAAAACAGGAGCCAAAGGATTAACCCTGCCTTTGAAAATGAGTTTGCACAAAAAAATGGCTAATAATGATATGGAATATTGACTGCAGTCCAGACATAATACAAATAGAGTATACCTTGCACACAATTCCACGCAAAGTTGTTTTTCTTTGATCTATGCGGATACGATACAGGATCAGAATAGGAAACTTAGATAAAAACTCCTCAACTATAAAATTTCTTTTCCTATTCTGTATTGGCGTGCATATATTTCTCCTTTAGCCACTTGTACCAAACACACAGCACAAATAAATCTGATTTCTTTTCCCTTTCCTTCTAGTGCACGGCACAAACTCTCTATCTGCAGGACACAAGCTCTAGACTCCACTCAAACTAGATCTGAAAAACAAACACTAGACCAGCAACACAATGACACGGTAGGGACTAAAATTCAGAGAAGCAAACTAAACTGAAAATTCCAGGGCACAAAGGGGATATAGGACAGCGGGAGATGAATAAGTAAACTATTTTTGTAGGGTATTTTCTGGAGGGATAGGACGAAAATTTCAGAAACTAAACTAGGATAAATGCGAACCTGACGGAAACACCTGAAGCTTTGATACCACTTAATGTGAACTAGGGTCCTGACCTTCCAAAAGGGTTCAGATAAATAACGATTTGGCGGAGACTTGACACACGTCAATCCGGCTTCCGAACAACACGTTCCGAACCCCGCAATCGCAACACCACGTCTCCTATGGTTATCAACCGTGCAAGCACGATTGACCTCGCCGAGAAGGCTAATCTCTGCCTGCGAATCGAAGAACACAAGCAAGAACAAGAAAGAATGCAACCAAATTGCAGATATATGATTAAACTAACAAGTTGGGGTCTCACAAACCGATGAATGGCGAAACTGTTCTTGACAGAATAATCTAAGCAAAACCCAACCCTAACTTGGATGTCGGTGGCTGCTAATAAAGAATTGGGGACGTGCAAGACACCCTGGACGCGCCCTTAGTGGGCTCACACAAGATACACGACCCAAAGGCCAAAGACGGTGGTGCAGCATCGAGATAGATTCTGGATGTCAACTTGTTTCAACGATTGCTGATGATTCCGGTCTGATTTGGACCTGAAACTGGGGTCATTGGAAAGTTGATCAAATTATCTTTCCGTGCATATGTAGAACATCTAAATCCGAGCCTGTATGCTACCTGGACGGCCTTTTTAGTGCAAACTGCTTTTGGACTCCGAAACCTACTCGAAGTCGACTTAGATTGGGCCTCCAACTGGACGTGGATGCCCTTTGCTGGCCCTTCACGCCTCCAAACTCCTTTCCAGCTACCTCATTATCATCTCCATGGTTCCTAACAATAACTAAATTATTAGATAGTAATTTATTCTCAAAACCATATGAAGAATGCATAAAAAACGAGCTCATCGATAATTTTGATTGTTGTGCTTTAGTCCTAATAATTGAAACATCAATGTTGAGCGGAGGAGTGTTGGTTATATCCGAAGGAGTGATGTCCTCATCACAAAGATAATCACAAAATTTCTCACAAAACTGAACACTAGCATCAGCCATGAATGTGCCGCCTTCTAGCATCAGGATCTGCAAATTAGCAATCATAATCGGGAACTCGGTTCTGAATGTGTACTGCTACTCTGTCCAGAAGAGGCAACGCATGTTTCAAAACAGAGTATCTCTTCCGAACCGAAACACCACTGGAAATTCAGGAGATGCAAGGCTTCTGCTGCAGTCCTCGACTTTCGCCTGCAAGTGGCGAAAGCTCGAAAGTAGGGTACATCTGCAATTGCAGGGATGGGAAACTTGCCGGTCAGCGATAGAACTCATCGACGGCGAACGGAGCGCGCGAGCTGCAGCAAAATTAAAGCCCACTGGTGAAAAATGACTCTTTCACTCTGAAATTCGGTGATGGATTCTGCTCCACGAAGATCATGACCGTTCACAAGAAATTGGGTGCGATCATTGAAGCTGAAATCTCCTGAAACATTCAGGTCTTGTTCGGCAACACAGTTTTCAAAAAAGAGCAGGAATGCAGTAAGGGCAGTATTCGGTGGATCCTGCCGTTTCACTCAAACCATCTCCTGTCTAAAACCACTCCCTGAATGAAAACTGATCATCAAAATACATGTTCCGTTATTCCAGGTTGTTTCTATTCCTGATCATCAAAACAGCACAAAGAGGCTTGTGCTAATCCACTACTTGCAACAAGGATGGTTGTCACTAGCCTGACAAGTAGGAGCAAAATTTTATCCTAGTACTACATTTCTGAATATGCTCAACGATGTGAACAAACTGAGAGAAATAAAATTATCCACAGCCAACTGATGGAATATTTTGCACAAGAATGATGACCTGAACAGACTGAGAGAAATAAAATTATCCAAAGCCAACTACTGGAATATTTTGTCACTCTCTAACTGACTAGTCATAGAAGAGCACCACCACCTTATAAATTACAACTGCTGGAACATTTTGCCACTCTCTAACTGAGTTTTAAATAGCGGGCTATGGGCTTGTAGCGGCTTGTCTCTAAAACAGCTAAATGAGGCTATAGCGGGACAATAGCGGGCTAAATCAGCTAAGTTGTACGTGAAAGCAAATAGCGACGGACCCCTTAAAACAGCTATAGCGGGCTATAGCGGCAGCTATTGCCGGCTATTTAAAACCTTGCTAGTCATAGAAGGGCACCACCACCTTATAAATTAATTCCATGTGAGTTCGAGTGATATCAAAAGCATGAAACATTACTACAATTTTGTTGTCACAGCTCCCATACAGAAGTCCATGTTGTACTGTTTCTATCGAACACATGGCGATGTGGGCCACAATACATGGTGTACGATGCTATCAGATATCTGTCAAGGATTGTGAAAAGAAATAAAGTGGTAGTTAATAACAATCTCTGAGTATAAACAAATTTTCAAAACACATAGTGATTCACTGCTAGATCGATCAAGAACACAAGCATGTTTCTTTCCCTGTAGGTTTTATCACCACAAAAGAAACCACATGAGTTTACAACTAGTTGACACAATTTGAAATAAAAACAGTAGGCAGTAAACTAGTCTATGCATGTCGTAGAGCCCTCTTGACTAGTTAATTTTTAGTCTACTACAGCTCTGAATATCCAGGCAACAAATACATGTAAAATAAGACACCAGGTCAAGAAATACACGTAATATATCCCTGAGTTATTCCACATTGTTTCTATTCCTGATCATCAAAACAAATGCGACAGTGATGCATGAGCAAGCTAACCCAAGATCCAGCAATGGCGCTACCTCTGCCAAGTCTCCCACGAATCGAATAAAATCAAATCAAATTGGATAAGACAAACCAAGAAACAAGAACCGACGGATAGAAAAGAGGAAGGAAGAATAATGCGACGCTTATTGGTGATAAATACGCAGAAGGGGGGACGACATCAGGTGGTGGAGGGCCGTGTCGCCATTGCTGTTGAGGGCGTGACACCGCACCATCGCACGACAGATCGAGAACGAGTGCGGAGCGCACACGAGCACGTCAAACTCAAGAACAAGAGGGGGAGAAACGAGGGGAAGGAAGAATCCGAACGGCCTTTCCGTTTCCGGCCCGGCTCCAAACATGGGCGGATTGATCCGGCCGGAACAAGAGGCGTTCCAGGCCCGGAACGGCCTTACCGAATGAGGCCACAGTCGGTTTGCTCCCTGCTATGAGGAGCCAGCTTGCCCTCACGGCAACAGCTGCCGATCCCGAATCGAATTCGTCAAAAAAACTGCGTCTTCACTGCGCTTAAATCCCAGGCAATATCCCCCTCGACACCACAATCCAATCCACAACATCACGGCATCCGCCGCGCAACAACACTTCCTCCGTCGCGGATGGCGGCGCCAAGGTCTTCTCCACCACGAATGCCCATCTAGATGGCTGTGCCATCAGGGTTCACCCACCACCATGGACGCCATGTTCTAGAAATTGTTATGCAAAAAAATAATTATCTTATAATATTATAAACTTGAAGAAAACAAGTCATATAAAAAATATAATATATAGGATCAACCATAGAAACATATATTCTCTTTTGAGAGGGCATGATTTTAGAAAAAAAAAGAAAAAAGAATCATCAAATTTGGAGTTCGTATAAGGGACAAAAACCAATTACAAATTTTAATCCCGGATTATTTTAAAAAAAGATGAACCTTTGTTGATGTTCTTCAGCACCTATTTTTAGTGACGGTTCATATGGTAGTCCACAAGGTGACCTGTCGCTAAAAATCAATTTTCTGGCGTCAGCTACCATTTTTAGAGACGGACCACCTTAATATCTGTCGCTATAAATACCATGTCCATTTTAGCGGTGCATTTCTTTTGAACTGCCGCTATTATTATTATTGTTTTGAGCAAAACAGGAGGGGAGGCCCCTACTGATATCTCATTTTATAGATTTTTGTATGTACATATGTACATGGGTATTTGATATTTACAAGATTAACAAATCTCAAACAGAAAATAAGAAAGAAACTAAACTAGAAGCTGTCCAGCCACGTTATCATGTCTCTTTTTTTTTGCGTCTCTTAGCTTTGATCACAGTCAGGGCCATCTCTTCTTTGAATTCTCTTTTTTTATTCTGTAAGGAAACATGCTTGTTGTCAAAGATGATTGTTTTTCTGTGTTTCCATATTGCCCAACATGCAACAATAATCAGTTCTTTGATGAAGCTTAAAATATTTTGTGTGCATAATTCTTCTATTCTGTCCACCACTGGGATGGCACTATTCCATTGCAGATTTAAAAAGGACCAGCACCACCTGGAGATGGTGCAGGAAAAGAAGAGATGTTCAAGGTCTTCTTCAGGTGGAGATGAGCATAGAACACAGTCATAACTTTCCACATTATGATTTTTCCTGCACAAGAGGTTCCTTGTATTTAGCCTGTCCAGCAGGAGCCAAAAAAAGAACTTGTGATGTCCCCTGCAATTTGTCTTCCATAACAATTTCAATGGTTCTGCAGCTGTTCGAGTACCTATAATCTGCTTGTATGCTTGTTTTGATGTGAAAAGTCCATTGCCCCAGATGTAAGTCCACTGGTTATAAGTATTTGATAAGTTGAAATCTGTCAGTTGTTGCTGCAGCATTTCCAACTGATCACAGGCCACTATCGAGAGAGGTAAGTGCATTATGGATTGTAAATCCTTCTCCATGAAGTGCAAAACTGAGATATCGTTATTCTGGCAAAGGAATATAGTTGGGGATAAGAATTTTGCAACATACCAAAGCCCCATTAATCCTTCCAGAACACGCAGGACCGACCATCATTAGCAGTACAAGAGGCCATTCCTCCATAAGTCTCTACCAATCCCATAATATCCTTCCACCAAGAGACCGCTCTTTTAAAATGTAGTCCTGCGCTGTAGTGCATTTTTGTTGTAGTGAAATTAGCTCCCAATTAAATATGCAGCGTGCTCACAAACCATGAGTCGTACCTGCACGTAGCCATATCAGCCCATCACCGTCTCTAAGAATGTTGCCTCCCTGAAGATTTCTGGCGGTCTTAAAAAAAAAAATGGAAGCCTGCTTGCAAATTAAGGTCTCGCGTGCAAGTAGCCGACCATCCCCAAAAACATCAAAACTTAATGACTCTGATTTTGGAGGCGAGTGGATATGTATTATGCAGGAGATGAATTGGAAGAGCAATAGGGCAAGTGGCATATGTGCTATGCGGAAGGAATTGGAAGGGCAATAGCACCATTAAGTGGCACATTTGGTGATGGAAGTTTCTGCAGCATGAACAAATAGAGGGCGAGCAGATGGTGCAAGAGGGATGAGTGAGGGTGAACGGATGGCTAGATGGGCTTAAATATACTATAATCTGACAGTGAAAATAGAGATGACATGGCGCAATGAGGATTGAGCTTTAGAAAATTTATTGCACTTAGTGGGTACTGCTTATATAGACTCCCTAGATTTCACACCTATGGACACACACACACACACACAAGACACTACCGAATGCGGTAAACTTTGGTTTCGAAATTAGAACACCAAAACCGGGGCAAAATCTCTTCTATTTGCAGAATGTGACTGATCTCTTTCCAGCTGACATTCGATTTAACGTCTAATCACCAATTAGCACAAACGATGGCAAAAAGAATTGCACAGTTGTCTACAAAGATGCAAGTAAGATACCCAGGTCCTTGGCACCAGTTCTAAAACATGCAAATGCCTCCTTTTCTATCTTCATCGTCAACTGTGCGCTTGACATTTTCATCTTCTCGTCCATGGAAATCCTTGCATTCCGTTCCAGCCAGAGATGCCAAGTCACTACCAGAAACTCAAATACCCCTGACGGCCATCATCCTTGGCTCACAGGGAAACTCCTCGCATCCCTAAAATCCCCAATCCCACCAACCAGCCGCAATCCGCTCGACCCCGTCTCTCTCTGTCTCTATCACACACACTGCCGCTCCTCTCACACCCACTCCCAGACGCACGAGAGCTCCCGGTGGCTTCACCTTCATCAGCGGCGCCGCCGGCCGACGCCTGTTGTTGGTTATAATGCCCAAACAGTAAATGAGGAATCCTCCTAGGGTCTACCACACTTGGGAGGGACCCTAGGTAGGACTTAGAAGGGAACAGACAAGTGCCATAGGCTAGTAAGTCACACACAATGCCATTGATGAGGGAGGTAAGGGGGTATTTATAGCCATACCCCCTTACAACCCTAGGTTCCCAATTACAATATTGCCCTTGCCCTAAGGTCATTGTGGTAATTGAGTCTTGAATATATAAAGGGAGGAAACCCTAATGGGCCCATGGCCCAAGTACAAAGCCACTTGCTTCAGATCCTATCTACTTGGGCCTTGATGGCCTTCCTCCTAACAGGCCAAGGAGCTAGGGGGAGGGGACACTATGGGCCTCCCCCAACAGCTAGCCCCGCACAGTCGAGATCCTCCTTCGGAAGGGCCGAAACTGTGGTTCTTTGAGGTCCACCCGTCGTCCCCTCACTCGGCGCTCCGAAGGCCTGGATGTGCTGGAACTTGGTCCGAAGGTTCTTGTCTCGATGGCGGTTGCCCGAATTGTTTGTTTGAGCGTCCTTCGTCTGAAGGGTGTGTTTCCGATGTTACTCGTCCGAAGGTGTCCCTCCGGTCGTCGTTGTTGGTCCGAAGGTGATGCCGTTCGACGTTGTTTGTCCGACGGTGGCGCCTTTCATCGTTGTTGGTCCGAAGGTGATGCCTTCGGGGTTGGGTTGTCAGGTTTCCTGGTCCGGCTGATTTTACCGCCGCCTTTACTGCTGGCGTGTGGGCCACGTGGTGTGACGTCGGTTCGCCAGGGGTCGCGATGTGACATGAAAAGACATTTTGTCTTCAAGTTGTGCGTATCTTTGCCGTTGGATTGTGATCAGACGGACGCGCTGCTTCGCCTTTGCCTTATATAAAGGCTAGTTACCCCTTAGGGTTTCACCTTGTGCCTCAGTCATTTTCTCAGCCGTCGCTTTTCACTGTGCCGCCGCCGTTCGCTGTTGTTCGTTTCTGGTGCTTATTGGTTCTCTTTCGGACCCTTTCCGGTTCCTCTGTCCGACACCCTGGCTTCGGCAATGGCTCGCAAGGGATCGAAGAAAGCTTCTGGGTCTGCCGTTCGTGTTCGTGCTGATGACAACCTCCCTGCGTCGCCCTATCTCGGGAAGAGTACTCTGAGCATGGCCGACCTTGATGAGATGGCCCGGAAGGGCTACTTTGAGCGCTCTCAGGCGTTCTTGCCTCGGTCAGACGAGACTTCTCCCTCGCCGATGGACGGGCACGTCGTGTTGTACCGTCGTTTCTTCGAAGGAGGGTTTCGGATGCCGTGCTCTTCCTTCATCTGCGAGGTGCTTGACCTCTTCGGGCTCGAGATCCAGCAGATGACGGTTAATGCCTTGGTCCGCCTTGGCATTTTTGAATGGGCTTTTTGGATGGCCGAGACGGAGCCGCACGCCGGTGCGTTTGCTGCTACGCACTACGTGTCGGTGTACAAGAAGATCTTGAATCTGGGAGGGAGGAGCTTCGTTGGCTCGATGGGTACTGTGTCCTTCGTGGATCGTCCCGACGAGGTGTTGTCGGTGAAGGCATACAAGAACCACTGGGGGAAGAATTGGACCGCCGAATGGTTCTACTACCGTGTCGAAGAAGGTTGTAACCTTCGGTCCTCGATGTCGGAGGTTCTGTTCTACAGGCATCCGCCTGTTGAGGTGGATGGGACTGGTGAGTCCCGGAAGGCTCTTCTCTCCTCGATCGCTCGTGATTTCACGATGCGCGATCTGATGGAGGAGAGCGTTGCGGCCAGGGTGTGGCCGCTGAGTCGGCAATGGTGCGACAAATTTCTTGAGAAGCGCTCCGAGACGGAGTTTGTGATTCACTTTTTGGGCGACGCTCTTCCTGGTATTCTTTCTGTCGGCGTTCATTTTCGCATTTGGACTTGAATGTTATTTTTGCCGACTCATGTTATTTTGCAGCAATGACGAGGGTGGAGATGGAGCGTCAGGCCGTTGACCTCCTCGGGCATGTGACTGCCGAGGAGGTGTCTCGTGCCTCGCGGCTGGTGAGGGGACCCCGTAAGAACCGGGTGTTCTCCTTGAAGTATCCCGATGTGGAGCTCCCGGCCCGTGTCGCCGTCATTCCCGTCGGGAGGAAGGTTGCCGCCGAGGAAGGGGTGGAGGAGGGGGAGGTGGATGCCGATGCCTCTTCATCGGCCGCTGCATCGGTGGGGGCGCATAAGCGGGTAGCTGGAGATGTCACTGCTCTGGCTGCAAAGAAAACCAAGTCTTCTTGCAAGCGTGCTCCGAAGGGGGCTGCTGTAAGAGAAAAGGACCAGCCGGGGGGTGCCAGCCCTGATGTTTCTGATGGGTACGGCATGGATCCGGAAGGTGCTTCGGAAGAAGATGCCCGTGCTGCGAAGACTTCTGCTCCTAAGCGCGCTACCGCTACCGGAGGTGCTGACGGTGCCACCGAAGGAGATGCTGGGGCCAGTCCATCGGTCTCCTGGTATCGTGCCTTCTTCTTGTAATTCCTGTTTTTTCGATCCCGGTAGCCCTTCTAACTCCGTTGCTCCAGCCGGAGGGAGTGGTGGCGCCGAGAAGACTGCAGAGAGAGACACTGCAGTGCCGCGCCTCGGGCATGGTGCCGGCAAGGGCTTCTTCGGACAGCCGCCAATTGCTGCCGCCGGCTCGCCCCCTATTGAGGGGAATCTTGTTTGGGACGACTTCACCGATCGCCCGGAGGCTGCTCAGGCCCTTCGGAAGATGTATGACTTCGCCGGGGCTGAAGACTTTGCGGAGTCTTTGAAGGATGTTTCGCCCGAAAAAGTCTCCTTTGCTCTGTCTGCTCTCACGATGAAGGTGATTCCCTTCGGCTTTGTATTTTGTTTCTTGACTTTATTAAATGCTGATCGTATGTTCGTGCTGCAGACGGCCTTGCTTGCGCATCGTATGGAAGATACTTTCCTGGGCCTCGACGTGCCGCGTCTTCGGGCTCATGCCGAAATTGCTGAGGCTGCCGCTAAGTCTGCGGAACACGGGCGAGATATTCTTGCCGAAAGTCTCGAAAAGACTGAGGCCACCCGGAAGCAGCTTGCTGAGAAGCTGACAGAGAAGGATGAGGTTATCAAGGACCTCACCGGGAGGCTGACCGCCGCCGAGGGGCGATCTCAGCAACTGGAGGTCGACCTCTCGAAGGAGAAGGAGGCGGTCGCATCTGAGCGGTGGACTAAGGAGGCCGCAGAGAAAGGGCTGGTCGAAGCGCAGAAGCTGCTAGGGGCTGGCGCGAGCCTTCGGGAGACCGAAGCGATGGCGGCTTGGTCGGCGCTGGAAGAGATGAACTCGCTGCTGACAAGTTTGGGCGTCGATGTGCTGCCGCCGAAGCATGAGCGAGGGGATCTCGGAGGTAGTGTTGTTCGACTGTTGAAATCGGCCAAGTTGGCCGGACGAGCTGCCGAATCCTTCGGCACCTTCTGCGCACAAACCGCCTGGACCGCTACCTTGGGCGCTCTGCAGGAAGCGGGATGCTCGCACTTGTCCTCCATGGCCTCTGCCTCGGAGCGAGTGGCGGCTATGGCCGGTGGAGATGGGGCTCGCTTTCGTGAGCTGACCGAGAGTGTCGCCGTTTATGGGGACGAACTTGGGCGGCACTTCTGGGTTCCCTTCGGCCTTCAGCTGGCTCGTCAAGCTGCTCTTACTTCGGCCGCGGCACAGAGGTCCCGCCCTGTGGTTGCGACACCTTCGTCGGCCCAGATCCCGGCGGGCGCTGGGAGTGCCAGTACCCTTGTGGTCTCAGGGGGTGGGGACTCGGCACAAGAGCCGGCTGTAGCCTCTTCGGACCAGGCCCCCCCTTAGGTGTGAGTCTTTTTCCTTTTTTAGTTCTGTATCGCCTTCGGGCTTCGGGTGGTAGTTTGTATTAGGTGCCCTTCGGGCGATCCTGTCAATGAAATGAAGCTTTGCTTGATTTATGCTGTTTTGAGGTTTCCTTCGAATTGCCGACATGGAGGGGTTGTCGATCGCGAATGTCGGGACGTTGCTTGTCTTGATGTAATCCCGGAGAGCATTTTGATTCCAGAAGGGCGTATTCCGTTGTCACGTTCTGGTCCTTTTTATGTTAAGGGGACTCAGTGGCGTCGTTGGCTTCGGCGGAATCCTGGTGGTGATTTCACGGATTTTTTGCAGAGCGTGGCTTCACGTAATGATTGGATCTTATCTTCTTTCCCGAAGCCTTCCTCCGAAGCTTTGCTTTGTAGGCGAGTTCGGCGTGACTCTCATCGTTCATCGGCAGGTCATAACCTGGACTGTCCTCTTCTGCTAGCTCCGAAGGTGGAGGTCATTGATGTGTCAAGTGGGGAGGATTCGGGAGGAGAAGTTGACTTGGAGCAACTGCAAGCCGATGTTGTGTCCGCTTCCACGCCACTGGACTTTGCTTCATTGCGCCGTACCCTTGCTCGGGCGAGGGAGGATATCGCGAAGGCCGAAGCGGCTCTATATTCGTGTATGGGTAGAAGGTGTTGAGTTGGGCCTTCGGTCCTGTGTAAACTGAGTAGGGGCTTGTGACCGTTATCTCGGTCTGTTTTCGTTATAAAGGCCTTCGGGCCTTTGTGTCGGCTGTTGTGCCGCTGTATTGGCCTTCGGGCCCTTTGGTGAGTTGTATGAGCCTTCAGGCTTTGTACGATTGGTGAGTTTTTGAGACTTTCGGCAGGAAAGACATCATCTTGCTCGAAGTGAGCGTTTCCTTCATTGTTCAGTTTTTTGGTGATTCATTTCGCTTGTTTGCTAGCGTCATCCCCCTCTTTCGCTTTCGGTGAGACGAGAAGAGTTATTTTAGACGTGACCGAGACGAGGCTCGGGTTTTGATTTCGTCGCTAAGCTTTCGGCGAGGAAGTGAGCTCGAGTTCAAGCGTCGTCCCCCTCTTGCTCGTTGGGAGTCTGAGAGGAACGAGTTTTAGATGTGACCGAGACGAGGTTCGGGTTCTGATTTCGTCGCTCAGCTTTCGGCGAGGAAGTGAGCTCGAGTTCGAGCGTCATCCCCCTCTTGCTCGTCGGGAGTCTGAGAGGAACGAGTTTTAGACGTGACCGAGACGGGGCTTGGGTTCTGATTTCGTTGTTCAGCTTTCAGCGAGGAAGTGAGCTTGATTTCGAGCGTCGTCCCCCTCTTGCTCGTCGGGAGTCTGAGAGGAACGAGTTTTAGACGTGACCGAGACGAGGCTCGGGTTCTGATTTCGTCGCTCAGCTTTCGGCGAAGAAGTGAGCTTGAGTTCGAGCGTCGTCCCCCTCTTGCTCGTCGGGAGTCTGAGAGGAACGAGTTTTCGGGTTTTCATGCCGGAGGCGTCCCCCCTTTGCATGTGGTTGGTGTATTGCGCGCTAAGTGCTGGGTCTTATTGTTTGCCCTACCTTCGGCATTGTCGTCCGAAAGGGGGTTTCGGGCGTGTTCGCCGGCATCGCCTTTCCCCTTAGGGTGTGGGTTCGAGGGCTTATGTGTGCCTCGCTTTAGTTCGCGGAGTTTGTGCTCCGGTGCCCCTACTGGATTTCTAGTGCCGAAGGAGCCATATTTCATTCATTGCACTGATAAGTTACATGGCCCCTTGGGGAATGCAGCTAAGGGGATCATTGTCGCCCTGCTGCCGAAAGAAAAGAAACACACCGAAAAGAAAGGATGCAAATGATCACGGCGCGCAGGCCGGAAGTGTGTGGCCAGTGCCCTTAGGCGAGTGCCAATTTTTCTGACGTAGTAACGTTGGAGAGAATCTGCGTTCCATGTCCTCGGGACGGGAGTGCCATCAAGCTCGACCAGGTGGTACGCTCCGGGGCGAATTGAGTTGTTGATGATGAAGGGGCCTTCCCATTTGCTGTTCAGCTTTCCGACGCTTGAGGGATGGATGTTCCTTTTGAGCACGAGATCCCCTGGTGTGAAGTGCCGAGGATTGACCTTCTGATTGTATTGTTGCTCCATCGAAGCTGTGTAGCGCTTCAGGTTGGCGACTGCTTGCAGCCTTGTCTCTTCGAGTAAATCTTTGGAGACGTCTTCGTCCTTGGACAGGGGGGCTGTTGCCCGAAGGGAACCATTGGTGATTTCTTGCGGTGTCATTGCTTCGGCACCGAAGAGGAGGCGGAACGGGGTGAACCCGGTAGGCCTTGTCTGAGTTGTTCTGAGGGACCAGAGCACGTTTGGCAATGCTTCGACCCATTTTCCCTTCGGGAGACCGAGGAGGCTCTTCTTGATTCCGTCGAAGACCGTGCCGTTGGCTCTCTCGACTGCACCATTTGCTCTTGGATTGGTCACCGAGACGAAGCATTTTCGGACTCCGATGGACTGACAGTATTCCTTGAACAGTTGTGACTCAAACTGTGAGCCATTGTCATCAGTGATGTGCATTGGCACTCCGAAGAGGCATATGATATTCTTCCAGAAGAATTTCTGAATTGCCATGGCGGTGACTTTGGCGAGGGGCTCGGCTTCGATCCATTTGGAGAAGTACTCGTATGCCACCACCGTCCACTTGAGGTTGCCGGGAGCGGTGGGTAGGGGTCCGACGATGTCAATTCCCCATCGGGCCAGTGGCCAGACTGGTGGAATTGGTTGCAGTGGAGTTGCGAGCTGATGCGACTGTCTTCCCATCCCCTGGCAGCTTGGGCAAGTGCGGACCAGCGCTTCGGCATCGCGTACGGCTGTTGGCCAATAAAAGCCGTGCCAAAATGCCTTTGCCACCAAGGCCCAAGGGGCGATGTGTGATGAGCAGAGACCTTCATGAATGTCCCAAAGGAGGGCTTTCCCCTCAGCCTCGGACATGCATCGCAGGAGTGGTTCGGTGACTCCCTTCTTGTACAGGATGTCATTGTGGACGACGTAGCCCCTTGTGCAGAGACGAACCCTTTTTTCTTTCACCGGGTCATCGTCGGAGTATCTTCCTTGTATCTGAGCTCGTATCAGTGCCCGCCAATCACTGGATGACAGGACCATGACTGGTCGCGGTTTCGTTGAAGTTGTGGCTGGCTCCGAGAGGACTTCATGGAGAGGATCGGGGGGGAGTGGTGTCTGGTTAGCTGCTGCTTTAGCGAGGGCGTCGGCTTCTTGGTTGTGAGCACGGTTGATGCTTTTGACGTTGAAGCCGGAGAAGTGTTTCTCCATGCTTCGGACGACCTTGAGGTAGTTTCCCATGTCGGGATCTCGGGCCATGTACTCCTTGGAGATTTGTTCTGCGATGAGTTGGGAGTCGGTGTAGAGGATAACTCGCTTGGCGCCGAGGGCCTTTAGTTTCCGAAGGCTGAGGATGACACCTTCGTACTCGGCCGCGTTATTGGTAGTTGGGAAGGCCAGTGAGGCCGAATACTGAAGCTTCTGCTGGCTGGGTGATACGATGACTGCCGCACATCCAGCTCCTGCGGAGCCCCATGCTCCGTCGGTGTGTACCATCCATAGAGGTTCGGGCGGTGCGGCTTTGGTCATGGGTGCTGGAGTCCATTCGGCGATGAAGTCGGCGATGACTCCAGACTTGATTGCTTTCCGGGCGACGTACTTGATGTCGTATGCGGCAAGCTCGATGGCCCACTTGGCAATTTTGTCGGTTGAATTACGGTTGCTGAAGACGTCCTTTAGAGGGAAAGACGTGGGACAATGATTGGGTGTCTCTCAAAGTAGCGCCGGAGCTTACGCGAAGCCATGAGGACTGCCAGAGCAACCTTGGTGATGGTGTTGTAGCTGAGTCTTGCGCCTGATAATGCTTCGGAGATGTAATAGATTGGTTGTTGTACCAGGTTCCCTTCGACCTCGACCTCGTGTACAAGCACGACGCTGATTGCAGCGGGAGCCGCCGACACGTAAAGAAGTAGTGGGGCTTTCGGCGGTGGTGGTCGAAGGGTTGTTGCCTTGACTAGATGGTCTTTGATTTCTTCAAAGGCTTTGTCTTGTTCCTCCCCCCACTTGAGAGGGCCAGTGCCCCTTAAGCATTGGTAGAAGGGGAGACATTTCTCCGTCGCTCGAGAAATGAAGCGTCCGAGGGCGGCGAGGCGGCCGGTGAATCTTTGCAGCTCCTTCGTGGTCTTGGGGGGTTCCATGTCGGTGATGGCCTTGATCTTTTCTGGATTGGGCTTGATGCCCTTCTTGGAGACGAGGAAACCGAGGAGCTTGCCTGCTCGGACCCCGAAGGTGCATTTCTCCGGATTGAGCTTGAAGCCGACGCGGCGCAGGTTAGCGAATGTCTCGGCCAAGTTAGCGAGGTGGTTGTCGTCGGATGTGCTCTTGATGATGATGTCATCGATGTACGCTACGGCGTTTCTGCCTAGTTGGTCACCTAGTGTCTTCTTGATTGCGCGGGAGAAGGTTGCTCCGGCGTTTTTCAGGCCGAAGGGCATGCGCTTGTAAGAGTATGTGCCATCTTCTGTCTTGAAAGCGGTTTTCTCCTCGTCTTCAGGGGCCATCCAGATCTGGTGGTAGCCTGAGTAAGCGTCGAGGAAGCTCATAATCTTGGAGCCGGCCGTGTCGTCGACGAGCTCGTCAATGCATGCCAATGGGAAGTCGTCCTTCGGGCAGGCGCGATTGAGGGTGGTGTAGTCGATGCACATTCGCCATTTCCCGTTGTGCTTCTTTACGAGGACCGGGTTCACGAGCCAGGTCGACTTGTTGGTCTCTCGGACGACATTAGCATCTAATAGCTTTTGTACCTCCGCCCGAAGGACTGCTTGCTTTTCATCAGTCCAAGTTCGCTTCTTCTGTTTGATAGGCGTCGCCTTGGAGCTGACGTCGAGTTTGTGCTCGATGATGCTTCGGTCGACTCCTGTCAGCTCTGAAGTTGACCACGCGAAGACATCTTTGTTGGCTTGGAGCAGAGTGATCATTCTTTCTTCAAGCTCCGCCGGTAGCCCCTTGCCGAAGATGACTTCTTGATCAGGCCTGTCCGAGGACAAGACCACTGGTTTGGTGCTTGATGGGGTGCACTTTTTTCTGGCCGGGGTTCTGACCGTGTTCGATGCTTCGGGCTGCGGCTTGGTCTCCGTACACTGTGATGATGCCCCTTGGTGCTGGTATTTTCATACAGAGGTAACCATGGTGGGTAGCGGTGTTGAAAGCATTGATGAGCCCCCGGCCGAAGATGGCATTGTAGGGGTACGGCATGTCAACGACGTCAAAGGAAATTTCCTCCGTCCGGTGACCGGCAGGACTGGAGAAAGAGACTGTGACTTTGACACAGCCTATTGCGTCGATGGGCTCTCCCCCGAAGCCGACGAGTGGACTCTCGGAGGTGAACAGCTCCGTAAGGGGGATGCCCAATTGGTTGAAGGCGTCGATGAAGATGACGTCGGCAGAACTCCCGCCATCAATGAGCACGCGACGGACTTCCGTCCCGCGCATGTTGGCGCTGATGACGAAAGCTTCTTTGTGGGGGTACTCCATCGGGCGCAGGTCTCTCAGGTCGAAGGTGAGAGGTACATCAGACCATTTACACTTCGCGAGAGGTGGATGGGCCGCTACGTGGTTCACACGTCGGATGTAATCTCGACGCTGGCGCTTGGAGGAGTATGGCTGGCTGGAGCCCCCTGTGATGGCCATTATCACGTTGCGGCCGGAGGTGTTGTGCGTCGGTGGTGGTGGTATGACTTCGGCTCGTGCGGCAGCCCCTTGTGTGATGTGGTTGACTCCACGGGTTGCTTCGGCGTCGCGGCGTAGTCGCTCTTCACGTAGCGCCGAGACTTGAGCGCACTGCTTCGTAGTATGTCCCTGGTTCGGGCCGTGAACCTCGCAATATGGATCTCGGTTCTGGCGGTTGCTGTTCCGTCGATTCGAGTCAGACCTTCTGGGGCTTGATCTCGACTTTGTTGTCCGGTTATCATCAGTGCGGCGCGGGCTTCGGTCCTGAGAGCGGTCGATGCTATGGACTTCGCGCCTTTCTGACCGGCCGCTTTGGTGGTCATCTGAGCGGTCTTGGCTTCGGTCGTTGTTTCTCTTTCCTCTGTCAGATCTCTTCTGGCTTGCTCTTGCTTCCTTCTCACGCCGAAAATCCTCGTCGGCTCGCGTGTGGCCTTCGAGGATCTGGAGCAGGTGGGTGACGGTCTTCGGTTCTGTCCTTCGGATCTCTGATCGTGCCGGACAGAGGCTCATTCCCTTCGTGACGGCTTCGATGATGATAGAGTCTGGCAAACCCTCGACTTGGCATTTTAGGTGTATGAAGCGTCGCGTGTAGTCCTGTAGAGACTCTCCTTCTTTCTGCTTGTAGGCTTGGAGGTCAGCTGCCGTGACCTTTGCTGCGTAGTTGCCTTGGAAGTGAATTTGAAGTTGGTCCCGAAGCTGCTCCCAGGAGTAGATGCTGTTGGAAGGTAGCTTGGTGTACCAAGTCTTCGCGATTCCACTAGATGCGAGGACGAAGGCTTTGGCTTTGATGTCGTCATTGCCTCCGGCCGACTCGATGGCTGTCTCGTAGCTTATGAAGAACTCGCGGGGGTCCGAAGCCCCATCGAAGATTGGTAGCTTGGCAGAAATGAACTTTTTCGGCCAAGCCACTGCTTGAAGACGTGCTGACAGCGGCTGGTTGTTGTGAGAAGAGCTTGTCAGCCGCCCGCTACTACTTGACGATACGCGTCGTTCCTCTCGGCTTGGCTGGCTTTCCTGGTTGATTGGTTCCGGCACGCTAGTTCGTCGGAGCGTGTTGAGCTGGGCCTGCAGTATTGTCGGTGTTAAGAAACCGGCCGACAAGTAAATTTGTAACTACGGCGCCTAACAATCTTCTATGATGGTGAGGGTTTTGCGAGAGAGGCAAGGTTTATACTGGTTCAGGCAATCGATGCCCTACGTCCAGTTCGTGGGTGGTTCGTGTTTCGACTTGCAGAGGGGAGCTACAAGTGTTGACGAGGGAGGAGGAAGACTCCAAGCCTCTTCGTGTGTATTTCTATGTCTGTGTGCGTTGTCTCTCTGTTCGGAATCCCCCCTCCTCATGCACCCAGCTCTCCTTTTATAGTCAAGGAGTGAGCCGGTTTACAAATGGGAACGGGGCTTTCGAGTTGTGGGCAGCGCGGCTACGCGCCGCACTAGTCTGATCCCTAGCCGCTACTGTGGCTCTAGTCAGGCGGCGTCCTGTCAGCCTGGTCGCCGGGCAGGTGGTCGAGATGTCAACCCAGACTGTCGCGGCCGTCTTGTCGCCGGTCCGGTCTTCGTCCCTGTTCAGGGTGATGATGATGCCGTAGCCATCCCGCTGCTGTACTCGAGGTGTCAGGCGGCGCCGCGAGATGGGACGGGTGTCACTGTGCAGGTCAGATCGCGTGCCTGCAAGTATATGAGTTGCTGGGTAGAGTTAAGGCTCCCCAGCTACTCGTCGTAAATGCCTGTCCTCCTTGCCAGAGGAAAATCTTCTCGACGAAGTCTCCCAACTCGGGGTCGGGCGAAGCGCGGCTTGTGGGCCCGCCCGACTGGGAGTCGGGCGAGGCGGAGTTCGGGGCCCGCCCGACTGGGGGTCGGGCGAGGCGGAGTCTGTGGACCCCGCCGACTCGGGGTCGGACGAGGCGGAGTTCGGGGCCCGCCCGACTGGGGGTCGGGCGAGGCGGAGTCTGTGGACCCCACCCGACTCGGGGTCGGGCGGGGCGGAAGTCGTGGGCCCCGGCCGACTCGGGGTCGGACGAGGCGGAACTTGTATGTGCCCTCGGGGTCGGCCGTGGGCCCCTCGAGCGCTCTGTTGTCGTGTGCCTGTTCCTGTGGGCCCTACACAATTAAGCTGAGACGGTTAGCAGGATTAAGTATCCTAGATCAGGATACCCTGATTTGGGTATCCGTCAGTAGCCCCCGAGCCTGGGCGGCGGCCGGGGGTCGTGGTCGCCGTCGAGGCTTGTCGTTGTCTTTCCGAGGGTATTTTCGTACTACTCCTACCGGTGGGTGCGCGCGAGCGCACCCGCCGGGTGTAGCCCCCGAGCCTCGGTACAAGTGGTTTACTTGTGCCGAGGGTGACAAAAAAGGTTTTCCCGAGACCACGCAGTAGGTCATTGTTTGCGAATGCGAGCCCCCGAGTCCTCGCTCGATGCGCGGATCCGTCCGAGGGTCGTTTCGTCTTTTTGTTTCGTCCGTACCCGCGCGTCTTTACGATAAGACGGGACACGCATGAGCCGGCCACGTCATTCCTCGATGGTTCGATGCGTGGTGCTCGTTTAAGCTGCAAACGGGTGTGTCCGAGTGAAGGCCTCGGCTTGCCCTTCGCGGGGGTCCGATTGAGACTAGCTGGAGTCGGCCTCATTAAGATCCGAGTTCCTGCCTTTTTCGATCGCCGACTCCTTTCGCTCGGAGTCAGTGGGCTCGATGCCCTCCCTCGATGGGAGATCAAGGTCGAGGTTTTTTAGACTCGGACTCGGACGCTACCGTCAGAGGCCCATTGTACTACGGTGTACGGGTTGCGGTCGCTGGGGACCCCTCTTTGGTGGCCCCTCACTTAGTTTTGCCCTGGAGCGGCCGTTCGAACCCTTTCGCGGGGCCGGCCTTCGAACTCCTGGGCCGGAAACTGGGCCGTCGGGGCGTTTTCAGCCCCTAGCCTTTATTACCTGTGGGCCCGGCCGGGATTCCAAGCCCGCCTGGGCCGTCATCGTGCGTCGTGGAGACGCGACGGTTCGCCTTCCGCGCGGATCGAGGCCACGATCTGTCTTCGTGCGGTAGTGGAGCGGGCCATGATGGCGGTTTTTAAGGCACCTGCACCTGTTAGATCGAGAAACAGGGGAGGCGCGGGGAACGATGCGTCGTGTGAACGCGATAACTATAAAAGGGGGATGAGCCCAACCTCATTTGTCTTACCAGGTTTTCGCGACCTTTCGCATCCACCGCCGCTCGCCTTTGCGCAAACCGCTTCGTCTTCCTCGCCTCGCTCGCTTTCCAACCTCCCTTCGTTTCGCCGTCGCTCCGCGTCCCTCGCCCGCATTCGCCATGGCGGATTGGAGCCGGTCCAACAGCACCAAGGGGAGCCTCGATGCCCTGGTTGCGCGCGGCCTCCTGATGCCTCTCACCGCGGAGCGGGAGTGGCTGGTACCCGGGGAGGAGAGGATCCCGTCGCCGCCGGACGGCTACATTGTCTCCTTCCGCTCCTTCCACGAGCGCGGCTTCGGCATGCCGCCTCTTCCCTTCCTCCGCGGCCTGCTTCACCACTACAAGTTGGAGCTGCAGCACCTCAACCCCAACTCCATCCAGCACATCTCCGCCTTCGTCGCCTTGTGCGAAGGTTTTTTGAAGATTCGCCCCCATTTCCACCTTTTCAAGTACTTCTTCACCCTCGCGCTCCAGACCAAGAAGGACGCGGAAGGGAATCCGCGCGCCGTCCCGATCGGCTGTGCTAGCTTCCGGCTCCGGAGCACCCGGGCCCGCGAGTACATCACCATGCCCGTCACCGACACCAACAAGGGTTGGCACGAGAGGTGGTTTTACCTCAAGAACACCGCGCTCGCGCCGCTCCCGGAGTTCACCGGGCGCCTGATCGAAGAGGCGCCCGAGTGCTGGGGTTGGGGACCGGCCGCCCCTGACAAGAAGAAGTTGGCCGACCTCTTGGGTACGATCGACAAACTCAAGAGGGGCGGCGTTGCGGGCGTCGGGGTCATTGGCGCCTACCACGTCAGGAGGCTTGCGCCGCTCCAAGACCGGCGCCTCCCCATGTGGGAGATGGGCCGCGACTTTGCGTGGAAGGGGACCTGCATGGTGGACCCCCACGCGGAGCCACGGATTTCCGTCCGAGAGCTGAAGGCCCGGCTCTCGGAGGCGATGGGGAAGACAGCGGCGGATTGGGATAGCTTTGACTATCCGATCCCGGGCCACCCGCCGATGCTTCCGGAGCAGGGGGCCCTACAATTCGTAAGTTTTTCGGTTTGGTTTCGATCCCGATTCGGCATTGTTTCGATTTTCCCGATTTTTCGCTTATACACTTTTTCTTGGATTTAGACTGGCGTCGCCTTCCTTCCTTCTGCCGCCCCTCTTCCCGAAGTCTACGACGCCGTCCGCGCGAGCAACAGGGAGCAGGCGGAGCGGCAGAAGGCCCGCAAAGACCGCGAGGACGCCAAGAAGGCGAAGCGGGTGAAGAGGGAAGAGGAGAAGAGACGGCGTCGCCGCCGAGGCGACGTGGTCTCCGACTCCGAGGACGACGACGACGACGATGATGACGACGGCGGTGACGACGAGGGCGGCGATGACGGCGCCGACGACGACGATGACGACCAGGTCGACTGGGATCGACTGGAAGGTCGCTCGCCGGGTCCCAACGTCGCCGGTGCTTCAGGCAGTGGGGGCGCGGCAGGCTATTCGCGGCCGGCGGCTCCCCCCGCCTCCGTGGCTTTCACCCTCTCCCCCGCGAGATTGCTTCCCGTGGCGACGGCCATGGCAGGGTCACTAATGGCATCGGCCGCCGCGACGACATCGGTTGTGGTGACCGTGCCATCGGCGGCGACGAGCTCGGCGGTGGCCGCGGCGGTGACGGCATCGACGAGCGCCTCGACCGCGGCCCCTCCCACGACCACGTCCACCATGATCACCACGCTGCCACCCGCCGCGATGATGACGACCGTGGCGTCCCCCACGGCCCCGTCGGCCGTGGTGACTTCGGCATCCGTGGCGGCGGCGGCGACCGCGGCGGCTTCCACGGCAGCTTCTGAAGTTTCGCCAGCCGTGGCGACCGTGGTGGCAACGGCTGCCGCCGTCTCCGCGACGGCGACATCCTCGGCTCTGCCAGTCGCGGTGACTCCTTCGCCCGAGTCGGCGGGGACCGCCGCCGTCCCCGCGACGGCGGTTTCGGAGGCGATCGCCGCGGTGATGACCATGGCGCCTTCTGCGGGGACGACGGCTGCAGCGGCGAGTGCCCTCTCGGGCAAGAGGGCGCGTGATGAGGCTGGGTCGTCCGCCGGCCCGACCCCGAAGCGTCAGCCATTCCGGTTAGTACTTGACTTCGCTGCGTTTCTTTTACTTCTTTATTTCGTTCGCTAACTCTCTTTTGTTTCAGGGGTCCGCTGCAGGTCCTGCCACGAAAGCAGCTGCTTCGGTCCTCAGGGGTTTTGGGGACGGCGCTCGGCTCGGCGGCGAGCGCGGCGGCGCCGGCGGCAAGCGTGGCGGCGCCGGCGGCAAGCATGGCGGCTCCGGCGGCGAGCACGTCGGCAGAGGCGGCTGCAGTGGTCGCCGCGTTGATGGAGACGGGCAGCTCCGCGCTGTCCGGGCCGTCGGGGCCTCGTCTGAGCTCCACCGCGCCTCCGCAGCCGCAGTCGACTTCGGGTGCGCCCACGGACGTCGATGTCCTGCGCGTCCAAGGGCCCGATGGACAGGAGCGGGTCCTCAACGAGCCGGCGGAGCGGCAACTCTGGGGCGTGCTTGGCCAGAATCAGGGCCAAGCCATTCATGCTCTGGAGACCGCGCTCCGCGCGATAAAGGCGATGGGGGCCCCGACTCAGGTGCGTACATCCTCACTCTTTCGCAGAGTCTTTTTCCCGCTTTTGTTTTGCTTATCCCTCTTCGTTGTCTCAGGAACTGTCCAAGTTGAGTCGGGCCAAGTCGAACTGCATTCGCTTTCAAGAGAGCGAACGAGTTCGGCTTGATGAGGAGGGGCAGGCCGTGGTGGAGCAGGCCACACAGGCCATGCGGGAGGCCGACCAGGCCAAGCTGGCGCTGGCCGGGGCAGAGGAGAGAGCGACCGCCGCCGAAAAGAGGGCCGAAGCGGCGGAGAAGAGGGCCGAAGCGGCGGAGAAGAAAGCCGAGAAGGCGGAGGAGGACGCGGCCAAGGCACGCGAGGCGGCCGACTCCGAACGAGTGCTTCGACGGACGTCCTCCGAGTTGGTCTCCCAGCTCACCGCCCGGGTTGCCGGGTTGGAGAAGGACGTTGACGGTAAGGTTGCTGTACCTCTGCCTTGATCCATTCGCCTCGTCGTTCGCTTGTTTGATTTTCTTGTTTACTTGGTTTTCAGCGCTCAAGGCGGACCTGGAGGTGGCGCGGGGCGAGAACACCCAGCTGGAGCGGCTGCGGATCGGCGCCGAGCTTCTCGTTAACGAGCTGCAGGTGCCACAGCCGGACGGGACCACCACCCTGGAGGCGCGCCTGCTCTCCATCTCCAACCGCTTCGGTGCCCTCCGTCGTGAGAGCTTCGAGGCCGGAGTCTTCTGGACATTGGTGATGGAGCAGACGCACTACGGCGACTCCCTCGACCTCGCGGGCTTGTCGCTGGGCATGGTGCCTGGCTTCTCCGATGAAGAGATGGAGGAGCTGAAGAAGAAAGCCGCGCCCGTCGCGGCGACGCTTGCCGGCCTCCTCGCCTCCTTCGCGTTCCCTCTGCCGTCGCCTCCGAGTGACGAGTAGTAGGAGATAGAGTAGTTAGTCGAGTTGGGCCGAGTGGCCCTCATGTAAATATAAAGAACTTGCCTTTAGTTTAGACGAAACAAGTACTTCGTTCTTTAAATTTGTGTTCGTTCGAAACTTATTCGAAATTTTAAGTGTTTTTCCCTTCGTGACTTCCTCCTCTTTCAGACCGCTTGATTGCCTTGGACCTTTCATTCGACTGACTGGTAACCCAGGCCGCTCCTAGCCGCCGAGGCGTCAGAGTCCCGAGTCGGCCAGTCGGGTCGGCCGAGAGATCGTCGACGCTCAAGTTCTGTCCGAGTCGGACCTGCACTTAGGATTTTCATGTAAATTCCTTAGCCATGGACGCGTTGTCGGCGCAATTTTCGCTCTTGGCCTTGACGCTCGTTTGTCATGGGCATTTTGGATTTTACACGGCCTTTTTTGCACACCCGCCGGGTGGAGCCCCCGAGCCGTTAGGGTCGGGGATCGGCGGTCGGCAGGCCAGGACTTGTTGTGAATTTCAAAAAGACAGAAAGAAACGAACTTTCTTTTCATTTCGTCTGCATGTCTTTGAACGATACAAAAGGAAAAGGAGATACAAGCTAAGGGTAAAAACGACGTAGCTGGTCGATGTTCCACGCGTTGGCGAGTATGCGTCCGTCGGCGTTCTTGAGCTTGTAGGTTCCGGGCCGGAGCACCTCCGCAACGGTGTATGGTCCCTCCCACGGCGGAGTCAGCTTGTGCCGACCCTGATTGCCCTGCAAAAGGCGAAGAACGAGGTCGCCAAACTCGAAAGCGCGGCCTTTAACCTTTCGTTCGTGGTAACGGCGCAGCGCTTGTTGATACTTGGCGGAATGCAGGAGCGCGGCCTCTCGTGCTTCGTCGATCTGGTCGAGCGCATCCTCGAGGTAGCGCTCGTTGAGGTCCGGGTCAAACGCTTGCACCCGCGGGGCCCCATAATCCAGGTCAGTCGGCAGCACTGCCTCGGCTCCATACACCATGAAGAATGGAGTGTAGCCAGTGGCACGACTCGGCGTCGTCCTTAGGCTCCACAACACTGCATCGAGCTCTTTTGCCCACCGACCGGCAAATTTCTTGAGCTTGTTGAAGATTCTGGGCTTTAATCCTTGGAGGACCATGCCGTTTGCTCGTTCACACTGCCCATTCGTTTGGGGGTGAGAAACAGTTGCCCAGTCGACTCGAATACCGTATTGATCGCAAAAGTTCAGGAATTTCTTCCCCGTGAACTGCGTGCCATTGTCAGTGATGATGGCATTTGGCACCCCGAATCGATGTACAATGTCGGTGAAGAACTTGACGGCTTGCGCCGAGTCAATCTTGCCGATCGGCCTGGCCTCTATCCACTTTGAGAACTTGTCAACGGCGACAAGCAAGTGGGTATAGCCTCCTGGTGCCTTTTTGAAGGGCCCAACCAGGTCCAGCCCCCACACCGCGAACGGCCAAGTAATAGGGATGGTTTGGAGGGCCTGAGCCGGCAGATGAGTTTTACGAGCATAATGCTGGCACCCTTCGCAAGTGCGCACCACTCGTTGGGCGTCGGCAACAGTGGTCGGCCAATAAAAACCGTGCCGGAACGCGTTGCCGACTAAGCTTCGTGGTGCAGCGTGATGGCCGCACGTTCCGCCATGGATATCCTGGAGTAGCTGCCTACCCTCGTCGAGAGGGATACAGCGTTGGAGGATTCCAGAGCGCCCTTTTTTATACAGCTCGCCGCCGACCATCGCAAATGTCTTGGCGCGCCTTGCGAGTCGGCGTGCCTCAGTGCGGTCGGACGGAAGCTGTTGTCGCAGGAGGTAGTCGATGAAGGGTTGCCTCCAGTCATCGCGGGACCCGGGGTCAGCCCCCGAGTCGGGCGAGGCGTCGCGGGGGTCGGCGGGAGCCCCCGAGTTTTTGTCGCGCTCGATGACCAAGGCCTCATTGGCCTCAATCGGAGCCGGTTCTTGTGCTTGCTCTTTCGTCGGGTCGGCCGACGCAGGATCATTAAAGGACGGCTTGTCTTGATCGCAGGCAAAAATGCCTGCCGGGATTACCTCCCGGTTTGATCCCAGCCTGGCCAACGAATCGGCCGTTTCGTTGTCCCGCCGAGGGACGTATTCAACCTGAAAACCATCGAATTTTTCTTCCAGACGGCGGATTTCGGCACAGTAGGCCGCCATCTTGGGGTTAGTGCAGGTGGACTCATTCATGACCTGGTTAACAACGAGCTGAGAGTCGCCAAAGGCTTCGAGCCTACGGACTCCTAACTCGACAGCTGCTTTCATGCCGTTAAGCAGAGCTTCGTACTCGGCTACATTGTGTGATGCTGGGAAATTGAGCCGGATGACATATTGCATTCGCACACCTCCCGGAGAGATGAGCAGCCATCCACTCCCGGCACCCCTTTTTGTGAGAGAGCCGTCAAAAAACAGCCGCCAACATCCCCTTTCGACAGGAACTATGGGCAACTGAGTTTCGGTCCACTCGGCGATGAAATCTACCAGGGTATGTGATTTTACGGCAGATGGGTGCGTAAATTCTATTCCCTGATCCATTAATTCTAACGCCCATTTAGAAATTTTGACCGACACCTCCGGATTGCCTAGAACCTCAGCAAGGGGGAAGGAGGAGACGACGGTTACCGGATGGGCGTCGAAGTAGTGGCGGAGTTTGCGCCGAGTGATGACCAGCGCGTATATCACCTTCTGGATCTGCTGCCACCTTGTCTTGCAGTCGGAGAGGACCTCGCTGACGAAGTACACGGGCCGTTGTACCTTGAGCACCTTGCCCGACTCCGTCCGCTCCACCACCAGGGCGGTGCTGACCACCTGCGTTGTCGCCGCTATATAGAGCAACAAGGGCTCCTTCTCGGTCGGAGAGGCGAGAATCGGGGCGCTAGAGAGTCTGGCCTTGAGATGATCAAGAGCCTCTTGTGCCTCGGCTGTCCAGACGAAGTTGTCGGACTTCTTGAGGAGACGATAGAGTGGCAACCCCTTTTCCCCGAGTCGGGAAATGAATCGACTGAGTGCGGCTAAGCAGCCGGTCAGCTTCTGTACGCCTTTCAGGTTTTTGATCGGCCCCATCTTCGCGATGGCTTCGATTTTTTCTGGGTTGGCTTCGATGCCGCGTTGTGAAACGCAATATCCCAGGAGCATCCCTTTTGGGACCCCGAAAACGCATTTCTCGGGATTGAGCTTAATGCCATTCTCTCTTAGCCGTTGGAACACAAGCAGGGGCGCGGCTTCTGCGGCCGCTCCGGCGTCCGCCGTCGTTGCGGTCGCTGCAGGGTCTGGCTGCGCCGCCACGTCGTGAACGTTGCGGCGGCTACCTCCGCCGGCTTCCACCACCATGCACTCGCGCGAAGGATGGTGACTGCCGGCGTCGGAGTCGTAGTCGAGGAGGTCATCCTCGTCGCTGTCGTAGTCGTACTCCGCCATACCCACGAGCTCCGCGCCCGCGGACATGGCGAGGGTGAGGGCCCTTTGTGGGGGTGCCGGCGGTTCGACGCGCGAAAGCCCCCCATCCCGGACCACGATGAACTCCAGGCTCCCGAAGTACACGAGAGCGCCCGGGGCCCAATCGATGTCGTGGCTCGCCATCAACTGAAGATGTCAAACGCGCTGAGGTCCCCTACCTGGCGCGCCAACTGTCGGTGTTAAGAAACCGGCCGACAAGTAAATTTGTAACTACGGCGCCTAACAATCTTCTATGATGGTGAGGGTTTTGCGAGAGAGGCAAGGTTTATACTGGTTCAGGCAATCGATGCCCTACGTCCAGTTCGTGGGTGGTTCGTGTTTCGACTTGCAGAGGGGAGCTACAAGTGTTGACGAGGGAGGAGGAAGACTCCAAGCCTCTTCGTGTGTATTTCTATGTCTGTGTGCGTTGTCTCTCTGTTCGGAATCCCCCCTCCTCATGCACCCAGCTCTCCTTTTATAGTCAAGGAGTGAGCCGGTTTACAAATGGGAACGGGGCTTTCGAGTTGTGGGCAGCGCGGCTACGCGCCGCACTAGTCTGATCCCTAGCCGCTACTGTGGCTCTAGTCAGGCGGCGTCCTGTCAGCCTGGTCGCCGGGCAGGTGGTCGAGATGTCAACCCAGACTGTCGCGGCCGTCTTGTCACTGGTCCGGTCTTCGTCCCTGTTCAGGGTGATGATGATGCCGTAGCCATCCCGCTGCTGTACTCGAGGTGTCAGGCGGCGCCGCGAGATGGGACGGGTGTCACTGTGCAGGTCAGATCGCGTGCCTGCAAGTATATGAGTTGCTGGGTGGAGTTAAGGCTCCCCAGCTACTCGTCGTAAATGCCTGTCCTCCTTGCCAGAGGAAAATCTTCTCGACGAAGTCTCCCAACTCGGGGTCGGGCGAAGCGTGGCTTGTGGGCCCGCCCGACTGGGAGTCGGGCGAGGCGGAGTTCGGGGCCCGCCCGACTGGGGGTCGGGCGGGGCGGAAGTTGTGGGCCCCGGCCGACTCGGGGTCGGACGAAGCGGAGTTCGGGGCCCGCCCGACTGGGGGTCGGGCGAGGCGGAGTCTGTGGACCCCACCCAACTCGGGGTCGGGCGGGGCGGAAGTCGTGGGCCCCGGCCGACTCGGGGTCGGACGAGGCGGAACTTGTATGTGCCCTCGGGGTCGGCTGTGGGCCCCTCGAGCGCTCTGTTGTCGTGTGCCTGTTCCTGTGGGCCCTACACAATTAAGCTGAGACGGTTAGCAGGATTAAGTATCCTAGATCAGGATACCCTGATTTGGGTATCCGTCAAGTATGATTTGCTGGCGACGTGCAGCTTCGGTGCGAATGCGGTAATTCGCTTCATCTTGCCCGTAGTGTTCAAGTGCTCTCTGTCTTGCTAGGCGTTCTTGGCGTCGCGGGTTTCCGTAGCTCTGCCAATCGTTGTTCTTCGGCAACCGCCGACGCCAGCTCTCTTTGTGCTCGTGCTTCGGCCTCGGAGCCCCTTGCCGGTCGTTCGTTGTTTCGGATCGGTTCTCCTCGTGCTCGGGTTTCAACATCGTCGGCACTGATTTCTTCGTCTGGTTTGGACGAGTCTTCGTCTGCTTCGGTCGTCTCGGCGATCGCTGGGAGGTCTGTGGCGGTGGCGGGGAACACAGCTGATGAGTCCCTTGAGGTCGATGGAGTCAGACCGATTGGCGGTGGAGTCGCCATCATCGACGTGGTTGTCGTTGTGAGCGTCATCGGGCTGATGGTTTGGCTCGCCGAAGGGTTCGCGGTCGTCGGGTTGATGGTTTGCTTTGCCGAAGGTCCGGTCGCCCGTGCCGAAGGGGGATCCGTCGCGTTGGGATCATTTCCCGAAGCCCTCGCCTTTCGGGACGTTTCCGACGTGCGCGTCATGTTGTTGTGACTTCTTGTCCGTTCCCCACGGACGGCGCCAACTGTTGTTGGTTACAATGCCCAAACAGTAAATGAGGAATCCTCCTAGGGTCTACCACACTTGGGAGGGACCCTAGGTAGGACTTAGAAGGGAACAGACAAGTGCCATAGGCTAGTAAGTCACACACAATGCCATTGATGAGGAAGGTAAGGGGGTATTTATAGCCATACCCCCTTACAACCCTAGGTTCCCAATTACAATATTGCCCTTACCCTAAGGTCATTGTGGTAATTGAGTCTTGAATATATAAAGGGAGGAAACCCTAATGGGCCCATGGCCCAAGTACAAAGCCACTTGCTTCAGATCCTATCTACTTGGGCCTTGATGGCCTTCCTCCTAACAGGCCAAGGAGCTAGGGGGATGGGACACTATGGGCCTCCCCCAATAGCTAGCCCCGCACAGTCGAGATCCTCCTTCGGAAGGGCCGAAACTGTGGTTCTTTGAGGTCCACCCGTCGTCCCCTCACTCGGCGCTCCGAAGGCCTGGATGTGCTGGAACTTGGTCCGAAGGTTCTTGTCTCGATGGCGGTTGCCCGAATTGTTTGCTTGAGCGTCCTTCGTCTGAAGGGTGTGTTTCCGATGTTACTCGTCCGAAGGTGTCCCTCCGGTCGTCGTTGTTGGTCCGAAGGTGATGCCGTTCGACGTTGTTTGTCCGACGGTGGCGCCTTTCATCGTTGTTGGTCCGAAGGTGATGCCTTCGGGGTTGGGTTGTCAGGTTTCCTGGTCCGCCTGATTTTACCGCCGCCTTTACTGCTGGCGTGTGGGCCACGTGGTGTGACGTCGGTTCGCCAGGGGTCGCGATGTGACATGAAAAGACGTTTTGTCTTCAAGTCGTGCGTATCTTTGCCGTTGGATTGTGATCAGACGGACGCGCTGCTTCGCCTTTGCCTTATATAAAGGCTAGTTACCCCTTAGGGTTTCACCTTGTGCCTCAGTCATTTTCTCAGCCGTCGCTTTTCACTGTGCCGCCGCCGTTCGCTGTTGTTCGTTTCTGGTGCTCCTTGGTTCTCTTTCGGACCCTTTCCGGTTCCTCTGTCCGACACCCTGGCTTCGGCAATGGCTCGCAAGGGATCGAAGAAAGCTTTTGGGTCTGCCGTTCGTGTTCGTGCTGATGACAACCTCCCTGCGTCGCCCTATCTCGGGAAGAGTACTCTGAGCGTGGCCGACCTTGAATAGATGGCCCGGAAGGGCTACTTTGAGCGCTCTCAGGCGTTCTTGCCTCGGTCAGACGAGACTTCTCCCTCGCCGATGGACGGGCACGTCGTGTTGTACCCACTCCCAGACGCACGAGAGCTCCCGGTGGCTTCACCTTCATCAGCGGCGCCGCCGGCCGACGCCTGTTGTTGGTTACAATGCCCAAACAGTAAATGAGGAATCCTCCTAGGGTCTACCACACTTGGGAGGGACCCTAGGTAGGACTTAGAAGGGAACAGACAAGTGCCATAGGCTAGTAAGTCACACACAATGCCATTGATGAGGGAGGTAAGGGGGTATTTATAGCCATACCCCCTTACAACCCTAGGTTCCCAATTACAATATTGCCCTTGCCCTAAGGTCATTGTGGTAATTGAGTCTTGAATACATAAAGGGAGGAAACGCTAATGGGCCCATGGCCCAAGTACAAAGCCACCTGCTTCAGATCCTATCTACTTGGGCCTTGATGGGCCTTCCTCCTAACAGGCCAAGGAGCTAGGGGGAGGGGACACTATGGGCCTCCCCCAACAACGCCCGTCTCCCCTCTCCTTGCCGTCCACACGCGACGCTTGGGCGGCCGCCATCCACACGCGAGATCTGCCACGACCTGCCGCCCTGCGGGATGACCAGCGCCCAGATCTGCCGCCGATGGCCTAACACAGAGCTCCGGCAGCCATGGAGAAGGGCCTGGCCCGGAGACCCGTCGACCTCCCTGACTCCGGCCGGCCTCGACCCTGCCCCACCCCCCACGCAAGGCCAGGACTCCACCCCCTTCCCCCCTCAGTATGCACCTCCTGATGAATAGAATGTGTGCTGCATCAGGCTTGCCTCTCTCGTGACGTTCCTTTATAATAGTATGCTCGTATAAAATTGAATGATATATACGAAGAGACTATAAAATTATTTATCATGGCTTAATATCTATATACCAATCCTTTAATTTCATAGAGGTCGTCAACTAACCTGTTGTCTTAATCCGTCGCCAGCTTAAGCCAAGTCGGTGGGAATGATGAATTACAACACTTATATAATGAAAGGAGACCGATTAACTATCTTCTTCTATGAACTGGATATTTCCCACGTTGTGCCGGGTTTCTTGGTTACTACTTCTCAGCTTAATTTGGAGAGACTGTCAATATCAGTCCTTGTCTGAACACTAATCCAGAACAAAACTGTAGGGAGAACAACGCATCTGGCACAATCTGAGAGCTAATTAATGTGGTGGCATACCGAATCGCAAATCCAATCAATTGTGAGCTCAATTCCTTGAGGTCCCTATTCTGAGAGCTAATTAATGTACGTCTGACTGTGGAGTTTCAAGAGCTCTCTCTATCTAAATATATGGTAGTTGAATTAGAATATCTTTAAGTATGGATTGCTTGCTTCATCATTCGTGGGTGTGAGAGTGCTGGGAATAGGTTGTTCTCGTTGAGCAAAGGTGCACGATGTTCTGTAAATACCAATTTAGCGACCAGTCATAGTTTCTTCCCACTGCTTTCCTTGGTTGGTTCCGTAGTGGTCAGTAAGCCTGTTCAATCATGTCAAACTGGAGCAAAACCACTATTCACAACTCCTAGTTGCTTCCCATGTATACTTTATTCTTCTGCTTGCTTGTTTGCCATTGATTACTATATATAAAGCGTATTGAACTGTCCTATTTTTTTAATTTCTCATAACTCAAACCCTTGTAAATTAAAGATCTAGAGATGCACTTCAAAACTTAACACTGAAAAAGAAAAATACACTGAGAATGATAATATTCAGCACCTACGATTAAGGCCCAAAAGAAAATCGTTTAACATATCAGCTTCTGTGGGTAGAACAATGTATTTGGTAAGATATAATGCCAGAGTCGTACGTTGACATTCAGTTCGTGCTCTTCGGCATAACCGAACTTCACATTCTGTTCTTGCGGTGTCTTTCTTATTCGAAATAAACCATACCCTGAAAAGCATAGCCTCATGGTGACCTGTAACCAGCAAAATAATCGGTAGTCACTGCCATCCTGCTCCATGTAAAGACTTGCCGCTCCGGCTACGACGAGGAGCGCGCGCGGCAAAATAGGAGAAGCCGAAGAGCTCACCACCTCCGTGACGCACAGCCTCTCGACCGCCTAACCCGCCGGCCATCATCGACTCCACCGATGTCGCGTTGTTCTATCTCTGCCGCCGCGTGCCACCGATCTTGCCTGAGCCTACCCGGCACGACGCTGTCTGGTGTGAGAAGGTTAAACAAGCCGGCGGGGCCATCGCAGATCCCCTCACTCATCTTCAACGGTGCTCATCTGTTTGTGCGGCAGCTCTTCAGGCGACACGACAAGAAAAAAACAGGCCATGGCGTCCGTGCCAGAGGGCAACCACCGCCAACGCCGTTGCATCGTGAACGTTGCTTGCTTCCCTCCCCTACTGCAACTACGCACGACAAGAAAGTGAGGCACTTATCTTGAGATATTGTCGACAAAAAAAAAATGCACCTGTTTTCACAATGGAATGGCAAAACAGAAACGCTTGAATACAAAGTATTTTTGGAGTTTTCTAAGAATACTACGGTTTTGAATGGCATAGAGGTGTTTGGATATAACAAATTTTGCAGTTTTAAAAACCATGGTATTGCCAAAAGTGCAACCATTTTGGAGTTTTAAAAACTCCACTCATGACCTCTTTTTTCTAAACCATTGTTTTGCTTGCCTTAGTTTCTAAAACCACAGTTTCTTAATACTTCAGTTTTGAAAAACTACCACACCCAAACAGGCCCTAGATCCCTACTTCTGCATATCATAGCTTTAAGAATTTCCCCAAAAAAAAAACTGAAATGTCAAAAGAACCAAATTAATGAAACTTCTAGTTATAATTGTAGTAAGCCAAAAAAGAGTAACTCAAATTTCATTGGCTCATGTGAATGAACAACGAAAGCTTAGTTTCAATTTATTGGTCTTAATTAATTTGCTCAATTTGTTCACTAGGATTTATTTCTTAAGATTGTGCAGCTAAAATTCTGTGCTTGACATTTGGATTGCCAGATGACAACAATGTGGAGACCTTTCTCATTGAGCGCTTTCATGATCTAAGTCCTTGTTTTTATCCAAGGACTATAATGTTACGATAGATATTGATATTAAATGACACATAACTGCATTGTTTCTCTGAAGAACTAAAGGAGAGACATGCGCTTTTGTGCACCTTCAAGAAGATGAACCCACTAGATAGATTATTGAAAGAAACCTGAGTCGATGGAAGTTATTACAATCTTCAACTTTTGCGCAATCTTTGTCTCCTTTCAAATATATACCAAATTAACCCATCCTTAGCATGCCAAAGTGTCCCTATATATTAATGTTCCCAAACAGTCTCATATTGGCATGCCCCTCTAGCTCGGTTTTATCTTGGCGCAAGAAATAGAAGCTTTGCATTCTATAAACTTTGTAGCTTATCATTATACGACCTGCAGAATTAGCTGATGTTTACTTCATCATCAAAAATAACTTTAGATGCACATATATGGCAGACCAGTTCAAGCTTGGGAGACATCAGGATTCACGAGAAAGCATGGCAAGTTGTCAATTTATCGCACGCATGCACTTGAAAAAATAAATATCCATCAGGCTCCCTAACTTTAAAATTTATTCATTAGAGATGTAGTTGACATACATACAAGTGCTGGTGCTTAGTTATGTGGTGTCCATGAGCATTATTAACACGTGCTTACTGGTGTCTTTTTGCAGCTTCGTGCACCTAGAGGATTTGAAGGTGCGTACGCCGATGTGATACAGAACTGGAGTTCTAAGCATCTCCATCTTCGTCAGGCTGAAAATGATTTTCAGCACACAGGAACTTATCGAACCTGCAGAGTACTATGCGGTCACTGCCGTCTTGTTCAGTGCATCATGCCTCTGGCTTCTATCTAGAAATGTTGCGGCTTTTCCGGGGAGGATGATGAGGAGGCTTGAAGCGTCTCCGCTTTTCACAGGATCGAGTCGGTAAAGCGCTGATGAACAGACGCAACAGTACAGTATATAAAAAGCACAAATTTACATCTTTAAGTTATTACAAGTCTTAAATGATTTAAAACACGTGAGTAGCACAGCGGAAATCTACAAATACAACCTCTACTAAACTCGACGATATATGGCCGCACATCGAAGCCCTGTGATGTGGACCCGCTGAGGAACTCCACCAAGCAACAGCGGAAGCAAAATCTATACCTGCACAAAAACATAAAGAGCCAAACCCTGAGTACTAGTTACTCAGCAAGACTTACCAGTCAACATGGCTAACTACAGCCGACTCCTAGAATGCAAAGGCTACAAGGGGTTAGGCTGACTCACTTGCATAAAAGCGTACTAATTACTTGGTCTTTACTTTCAAGTTTTAATTCCAATTAAGTACTTAACCAATAAAACAGTGTTCATATATCTACAACAGGTATAAGTAACAATACATCAACGGTAACAGTATATATAGTAATGTAAATAACAGTAATGTAATAGACTAGCATCATCATCTCATCAATCATATCACACTACGAGGTGACTCAGTGAGCAAGGTTGCTCATGACCGAGAGCGGCGGCATCGATGTACATCCTGCAGGAGAAAACCTGACCACACGCCGCACACACGTAAAGTCGCATGCGGCAACTCTTCGTAAGGATCCCCCTGAAGCTAGGCTGGGTCCAACCCCTCCCGAGAAAGGCCTTCCCGCACAGTCCCCGTCCCAGACGTACGCCCTGATTGGGAAGCTTCCTTTCTCTCCCGAATACCATGATAGAAAGGGCAGGCTTCCGCCGCACACCAGGGCAACCCAAGCTACTAAGTTTAATAGGCCCATAAAAACACTAGCATGTGATCAGTACGTTCGAACTTGCTCAACAGAGCCAACAACGAACGGTCCTTAATCGGCACAGATGGGGCTACACCACCGTGAAGGCCCAACCTTCTCCAACCATCCTATACAAGCAATTCCCCGTCCGGTCTCAACAAATCCTAAATCCAGCTAGAACAATCAAGGGTGATTCCTATCATGCGAGTGGGACCTACCACTCGACTTCTACCGTTCGCTAGTCCCTAAGCATAGCAAGTTCTAACGCAACCTAGACCACATCTACAAAAATAGGACACAAGGTAGGATATAGAAGGTTAATCCTAATGCAGTTCTAAGGTTTCACATCAACTCCTAATAAACCGAATGCATAATCAATTACTAGCCCCAAACAAGTGATAAACAAAATCCTAAATAGGGAGGCATGCACCGGGGCTTGCCTGGCTCAGGAACGACGCTATCACTAGCACAGTCAGCAACGATCAGTCAGTGGCTCCTCTTGAATGGCTCAGCATCATGGTCCTCCAGTTCCTCCTAGTCACCTCGAATGCTACACGTTATGACAAGGAGAACAATGCAAGTTAGATGCAATGAACATGAGACAGTCAAATTAAATTCACTTAAGAACTTGGTTTACATGATTTTGAAATTAATTTATGGTATAGTGACATTTTTTTGGGATTAAGCATTACTCAAAGTGACTTACTGTGGAGTTTGAATAATTATTGCATTCTGTATTATTTTGAACAATATAAAGAGTGCAGAAGAGAAAATAAATCATAAGAAAAGAATTAGACATGATATCATGGTGAATCTTGTTCTGCAAGTTTGTTTACAGCGTATTAACAACCATGCAAGGTTTTAGGATTTATTGAGCAACATCGAATTTATTATGATTTAAACAACTGTTAACACATAAATATTTTTACAGAAAATTTAAAGATGATTTGGATCAGTTTTACAGACTGGATAGGTAGATCAGCGCACAAGAAAGACAGCAAAACGTGTTTCACATTTTTCTGATAAGCATACGATTTATTGTGCATTTTACAATTTACCAGCATTTTCTGTCGATTTAAACAAATTCTGGAAATTGGAAAAAATCGTGAGCCAATCGGAACTGAGCCACACCAAGGGCTACACAATGCGCAGCGCAGCAGATCAAGCCCTGGATGAACCAGAGCTCGGCCATGGCCGCTCGAGCTCGCCGGAGAACGGCGGCGGCTCGCCGGAACTGGCCAAATGGTCACCAAAAATCCTGAAAAAAATACCGAAGCGAAGCACTTCGCATTTCTCATCCGTTTGAGGTATTTGGGATCGACGAGGACCACCGAGAAGTGGCCGGCGGCGAGCATGGCGGCCCAGCCAACGTCCACGACCAAACAGGCATAAACAGAAGCACGAAACGATGGGGGAAAAGGGGAAGAGCTTCACCTCGACTCGCCGGAGCTCGGCACGGTGATGGTTTGGGTCGGGGATGACCGGAAGAGGGAGTTTGCCGACGAGGTGCTTGACTTATTAAACCAGACAATGGGGAAAAGGTCGATCCCGATGACCCAGGCTGCAGGATTGAAGAATGGTGGAGTTAGGAATGTGTGCGGGAACCTTTCAAAGCTCGGAGCGAGAGAAATCATGGCAGGGCTTACCGGAGAGCACGAATTTCGCGGCGGCGCGACGACGGCTCGGAAGGCCGGACTTGGGGAAGAGGCCCTCGATTCGCGTCTCACGGTGGACGAGAGGTGTAGCACCCGCATTTTTGGCCATGTCGATAAACCCTAAAATATGGGTTTTCAAAAATTTTCAAACTTAAAATAATTGACTAGACTCAATTAGGGCTCAATTAAAAATTTTCCCGAATTAAAACCATGCATAAAACACTCATGTGCATATTTGCCATTTTATTGCCTCTATTTAATTGTTTGAGGGAGTGTTGAAAGCCAAATTCAAATTCGAATTCAAATCCCTTTGAATTTCCCTCCAAAATTCGCAAAACAAAAGTTCAAACAATTTTTCTTCTAACTGGGCGACCTTTCCCTTTTTCCCTGCGCGAGGACCAACTTCCCTCTTCCCCTTTCCTCCCGCGCCCGGCCTCTGGGCCGCTCCGTCCGCGCGCGCCTCGGCCCAACTCCGCCTGGCCCGTCCACCCGCCGCGGGACGCTGACGAGTGGGGCTGCCCCCTTCGTCAACCTCGCGCCGCAGCCGCCGCCCGACCTGCCGGCGTGAAACACGGCCATAACGCCATTGTCGCCCGTCTCTTTCTCTCTCCCGCCACCTGGCAAGCCCGCACGCATCTCCTCCTCTCCCCGTCCGGGCCCATCCCCCTCGGCGACAACATCATGACGGCCTAAACCCTAGAGCTCTTAACTCCGGCGAGTTTTTGCGCCGCCCAACCGAGCTCGCTTTGAGACGCCGCACCACGTCGCCGTGCTCACGTCCGGGCCCCCCCTCTCCTCCGCGCAGCGTGGCCGCCATCTCATCCCCGTCCCCCACTCTCGCGCCGCGCACCACCTCGAGCTTCGGCGAAAATATCCCGGCGAACCCGGGATATTTCCCGGCCCTCCACCGCCTCTGCATGGCTATAAAGGAGCGCCCGGCTATTCCTTTTCTTTCCCTCTGTCATTTCGCTCCCTCACTCTCCCATTCCACGCCGCCGAGTCTCATGCTCCACTAGCACCTCCACCGTTGCACGAAGAAGCCTGGCGCCTCCTTCCCCGACCCTCTGGGCTCCAGTAGCGGCCGGCGGCGAGCTTTCCGGCGCCACCGAGCCCTTTTCCCCCGTCGCCGCCGTGCCGGCGCCACCGGGCCCCCGCCTGAGTCACTGACTCGCGGGCCCGCGCGGCCCCGCGCACCCCTCGGTCCACCGGACCGGCTCACGGTGGACCGCAGGCACACCGTGGCTCGGTCCACACTCACGTGGACCGAGTCCACAGCACAGTAGCACACAGGGGCCCCCGGCCCCAGCTGGCCCACATGTCAGCCTCTGCTACACGCACAGAAATGCTAAGGCCACACACTGGTGTACACAGAAACTTATTCCACAGCCTTTTCAATTTCAAAAAAATTCCCAAAAATATCTAAAAATTCCCAAAATCATTTCTAACCCTTTTCCAACACTTGTGCACCTCTGGAAAATTAGGGTGGAGATTATACTTAATTAAAGTTAATCTATCCCTAATTTAATCCTTTTTCCTTTAATTCAAATACTCATATCTTTGCCATTTTAACTCCAAATCAAATAATTCTTGCACCATTGTTCGTCTAAAATCATCCTCTATCAAACCACACCAGAATCATTCCCCCTCGTGTCTTTTTGAAATTTTATTTTATTTTATTTTATTTTAATGATTGTTTAATTGTGTGTTAAACGGTAGATTTAGCTTTTCTTTTATTTAATCGATAGATAACCAAGACTTCGAGGAGGAGCACGAGGACCCCGATTACGAAGAAGGTCTAGAGGAGGAAGATTTTGGTGAAGGCAAGTCCTAACCACCTTGATCATATTTAACCTAGTTAATTCTTACAAAATGTCCTATTTAGAGCTTGTTTACAAATTAAACATGCATGGTCTTTTAAAAAGATTTAAATGCTAGAGTAACCTATTATTGATTAAGCCATGCCTTGTTTATTGCTATCCTTAATCCATTGATAGCCCTAGGCTCCAACATCATTAATCCTTAATGATTTGTTGGATATTATTGCCGCTTAGGATTTATCACACTGTGTTAATTAATAATTTGCTTCACATGCTTTTTGTGTGAAAATGTGTGAGTGTGACTTGGTGATGTGTGTGTGAAATAAAAAGGGGTGGGCTTAGTAAGTGAAACCCATAGTGGGGGTTATGTTTTTAGACGGGAGCAAGCGATGTAGTCCTCAGTGGGGAGGCTATCTCTGGGACGCTACTCCTCGCAGGAGGGTAGCTATTGAAGATGCTTGCTTCGGTCGTATAAGGACCGGTTCATGTGCCGCCTTGCCTAGCACCCTAGTGCAACCACGAGCCCCTGAATGGGCAGGGTTTGGAACCACACCCTACTAGTGATCGCCCGGTACCACCAGGAGGCAGGGAGTTGCAATCGGAAGCCAGGAAAAGATCTTGACGAGATTGGCGTCGGATCCGGCAAGTGAAAGTTATTGGCCATGATATGATTATGTGAGGCCCCTGGTCGTGGATTTTCCGAGGTGGTACCGTGGTGACATTAGGCAGGTACGGGACCATTAGTGTGCGTTTCCAACCCACGACGGTGGGAAGGTCTGGCATGCCTCGTGGGTAAAGTGTACAACCTCTGCAGAGTGTAAAACCTATCCGGATAGCCGTGTTCCACGGCATTGGACAATTGCGAAAGCAATGGCCACACAATGATTAGATTTTCCGTGTGAGTTATCCTTGGTGTGTGTGTTTTTGGAATAACGCCGGTTTGGAGCTGTGTGCTGGTTGCCTGCCAGCGTTAAAACTTGGGAACTGGCGGGAAGGATTTATTCTCCCCCAGGGCCACAACCCCACTAAGACCTTATCAACTTTGACTTAGAGTTTTGCAAAAATGTTTTGGTTTTCAAAATCAAACCCCTGCATTGAAAATTGGCCTTTCGGCCAAGCAATGGAAACCCTCAGCCTATCCTTGGCAATACCGTTGCATGTGAGTCACCCTTGAGTTAGGACTTGTTGAGTACCTTATGTACTCACTCCCCATCTCAATCAATCATTCAGAAGAAGAAGAAGCAGACTATGACTTTCAAGCCGATGGCGAAGAAGACTAGGGTCGTCACGCGCAAGTTTGCTTGTGGAGTGGTTCCGCTTCCGCTGTCCGTTGCGTAGAATAAAGTGTGGCATTGCTGCTTCCCAGCAATGCCCATTGTGGTGTGTTGTGTTGACTTGTAAGGCCCCTGGCCACTTCAAAGACCTTTTATGTAATCAAAAGGCTTGTAATGAGCTTCGGTAATAAACAAAGGTATAACTCTGAGATGCCATTCTGTGACAATGTCCGTATCAGCGTCTGATCCAGGGACTGATACGGTGTATTCAAGTACCTCAGGAATTGGGGTATGACAAGAGGGGTCCGGGGCCATGGTGGAACGGAGAGGACGTCGGTGTGGGGCTTCACGCGCAGCAGCTCGGCCGGGGCTCGCTCGACGGCGGCGGGCGAGCTCGGGCTCGACGCGGCAATGGCGAGAGAGTGGCGGTGGCGCGAGAGGAAAAGGGGCGCAGCTAGGGTTTGTTCCGACCAGAGTGCTCCTTTATATGGCGGCGGCGTCTGCAAACGAGTGGAGGAGGAGGCGCGGCGTGTCTCCGGTGGTCGTCGGCGATGTGGCTGCCGAGTTCTGACAGCAAGCCGGCGACCTTTTCTTTTTCAGCGAATTAAATCCAGCGCACTTTGATGAATTATTCGATGCACTTCCCGAGCTCCAAAAATCACCAAAATTTCTGGGATGAAATATCACAGATCCAGCTACAACTTTGCTTTTGGGTCGATGCAGGTTTGATTTCCATATTTCAAAATAAAAATCGAGGAACATCAGGATTTGCAGGAACTTCTCTGAAGTTTTAGAGGCACTTCTAGAATTTGAAAAATTCTGAAAAATTCTCCAAAATTCTCTGTTCTGATGTTCTTGCTACATAATTTTTGTTTATGTCGAGTTGTTATTGAAAAGTTTGAGTTTCTTCACAAGCATTGGTTTGACATTTGTTTGAACTTTTGATTTTTCATTCAGATTTGGTTTGATCTCAGTTTGGTTCAGTTTTTGTGTGTGTTTTCTGCAGAATTTGGCTGCCATGACACAGGGTGTCACAGCCCTCCCCCCTTAAAGAAATCTCGTCCCGAGATTTAAGGAGAGAGTGGGAAAATCGAAAGGAACCTGGGGCAAAGGAAAAGGTGCAAAACGGAGCAAACTCAACACTCTTCGCGAAGGTAGAAAATCGGGGAAATGGGAGTTTAAGAACTGCTCCTGTTCCCATGTGGACTCTGCCTCGGAGTGGTTGCTCCACTACATCTTATAGAGCGGGTAACACTATTCTTGATGATTCTGCCATCCTGATCAACGACTTTGACGGGCTGCTCTCGATGATCACCACATCCAATGGGCCTTCAAACATTCCTTTAATTGTGCCGTGTGAACGACATTGTGCACACCGGTAAGGTTGATGGCAACTCTAACCTGTAGGCGACGGGTCCACATTGCTCAGAGATCTGGAAAACTCCAATGTATCTTGGCGCTAGCTTTCCTCGGATGCAAACTAACGTACACCCTTCATGGGGAAGACACAAAGGTATATGCGGTCATCAACTGCAAACTGTCCAATGCATCCATCAGCATCTCTTGTCTGCATAGCTCTCCTGTCGAGACTGGTAGCTCTTAAGTCAAACTGAATGGGTGCATATCGTCTCTTCTGCAACTGCTATCAATTCTGGTCCAATGGTGATTCTTTCACGGACTCGACACCGGCGTCCATACAAAGCATCGAACGGTGTCATCTTGAAACTTTCTCGATATTGGCTGTTATAAGAGAACTCTACTGGCGGCAGGCAGCCATCCCACCTCCTCCTGCGAGTCCTGGTATATCTTGTTTCTGTCGGGGGGGGGGGGGGGGGTAGAGCGCTTGGACAAGTGGGCTTCTTCAATAACCTTCCAGCTTAACTCAAAGCCGTTCGGAAAACCATACTATTCTTGAACCACATGTCTTCTTCTACGCGACAATAATATCACCAAACAAGGCTGGAACAAGTGACATGTTGGTCGCGGTACTGCTTTCTTCTGAGTGGCGGTTAGCGGTGAAACAGCGAGGCTCGGAACCCCTTTTCTTCTGTGTGGCAACTAGCCGTTGACTTAATGCGACAGCTCATCGTCCTTGTTCAACTCCAATTATCATTTCTGATGCTTAAACGGTTCTGACCGAGTGAAGATGTGTTGAAACTCTGGTCCTCTTGGTGGGTCTTGATAGCATTCCTTACGATGATTATTGCACTGATAACGATCACTTTGGAGCTGGATCGAAAGTCTTCTTAGAGGGCAAATCAACTCCTTTCACGACGGTTGTTGGGCATCTGAGCTCTAACGGGCCTTGTCATTCGAAGCATTCCCACAACTTACTGAACTAAACCCTGCTCTTCTAGATCGTTGGTTGACATCTCGTGTGGCCTTTCTGAAATTTGGTGTTGCGCTTCTTGAATCTTGAAACCGCGCATCTGAATCTGGTATGCGTACTTGACAAGGGGCGGGGCAACATCAGGCAAGTCGTGAACTACGGGTATCTCAACCACTCTAGCGAATATATAGGCGCGCTAAAGGTCTCGACCGGTCAACGAACGGAGGTAGAACGGAACTTGGTCGTGAACCAACGATTCGAGACGAAGGACACCTGAAGGATATCCAGACAGATAAGAGCACAAGGATCGGTCAAACATCTACCGCTTAGGATCGCTGACGATATATAAGGGAAGAAATCAAAGTCGGGTTCGAGGAGTGGAATTCTAAGGATTTGCAGGCACAAGATTGTGATTAGATGAAGGCAACAAAGGCAACCAAGGTATACGACTTCCACATTCTTGCTCATTAGTGGTGATTATTCATGCATCCAATTATTCTATGCTAGAATGATTAAGATGCATAATCATGGTGCATTACATGCTTTTGATGATGCAATGCACATATGTGATGGTGCCCATGCAATGGTGCAAGTGCATTATGTCCTGTCTCATGATGCTCATTGCATGGTGCATAAATGATGCATATGACGTGATGCAAATGAAAATATTTATGATATGGTGCACATGTTATGGTGCATAATGATGCAATTGCCATGATGCATTGTTCATGGTGCAGATGTGATGAGGCGCTTGGTATGACATACATAAATGAAAGTGCTTATGCGATGCAAGTGATGTATTGCAATGCATATGGGATGGTGCATTGCACATGCCTAATGTTGTCAAATTTTTAATTCTTGAGCAAGAGCGGAAATCCCAAAAGCAAAAGCAAGGCTAAGGAGAAAATTATCAAAGTCTGGCATAATCTTCTCCACATTTGATAGGCAGCTATCAAGAATATCAATCGCAGGGAAAACAATTTCTGGTGTAGGGCTCAATAACAACAGTGAACAGCAGAAAAAGGATGGGCTTCACAAAAACATGATCGAATAGAGTGCAAAAATATTTATGATGAAAACAAACGGGGTCACGGGTCAACATGAATACAACTCCACCCATCCAGGTAAGGCAAAGTCGTACAACTCGATAACGTGCAGCTCTAAGGATTAAAACACTAGCACAAGGGATTCCGACACCTAGCTACGGGATTGCAACGCTAGCTCCAATGGAAAGGCGATGATATGATAATCTAACACCCTACACGACTGGTCTTGTCGAAGGTACGATAGCAGCTTAAGCACTTCCTCCAAAAGCATTCTTTCCATGGTGTTGATGATCTTGACTTGTTGATTGCGGTTGATAAAGCGGTACGCAAAACGGAACTTGATGATATTGACTTGATGTAGTCGTGCTTCATGACATCCATGGCGTCCATCGTAATGGCGTTCTCTCGCTGAGGTTGAACCATGTCTTCAGTGCAAAGATACTCGTAGTCATCGAGGTCCAACGGTTGGAAGGAAAAACATCATGAAACGCTGTAAGCAGACGAACCATGCTTATCTTTTCTTCTTGCTGAGGGCTGCTGAGTAGTAGACAAGCATAACCAGGTATGGGTTGTATGGTGGTCGTCTATCATCCACCAATGCATTCGTGTGACGGCCCCAGGAGTGGAAAAGATTGCACACAAAGTCATCAACATCCATTTGTGGAGAGTTAGAGCGAAAACATTTCAAACTACTCCAAACTGCACCACCATGTTAAACAAAGTTTAACACATGGTAACCAACTTCTGTACGGCATAGCAAGCAGTTTGCACACAGCCATTCGGCAAAAACAAGAGAGCAATGCTCCATCAAAGTAACAGCCTAAAATTTGTCTTTATTGCGAGCAGCAGAAACAAAACTGAAATCTGGCACTTCTGTAGGCGTCAAACGGAAAAAGTCAGAACACCAATCTTGTAGATAACTTCAAGATATTTCCAACGAGTGCTCGAATGCCTCAAACGGACCATCAGAACCCAAGATATCAAATTTTGAAGTTGGCTGACAGTTTCTGGAAAAACTGGTCGAAGCTGAAATTTAATTTCACTTGGTCGACAGAATTGGGGGGGGGGGGGGGGGGGGGGGAGATACTGACAGAATCGAAATGGCAAATCTGAAACAAAGTTTTATTTCATGTTTTAAGCTTTCCAGAAAGTCTTGGTTCATAAATTTTATCCAAGTGGTTTTGGAGTTATGAATTTTTGAGTTAGCTTGTCAGTCTGAATTTTCTGGGTGATCTGAAATTCCTGGAAGTGTTTTAAATCATGAAGATGCAACGCATGTACGACCTATACGTCCTCACAAAATAAAATTTGCCCAAGTATAGCAGGCCGTAGACAGTGGTGGCAACTAAGTCGTACTCATGCACGTTTCTACACGATCTACGCGCAAGTTAGTGTACCTGCAAGAAAAACATACATCGCCACCTCAAGCAACCTACACAGGTGACGTCCATCTATCACCCGCTGATGGACAGCATATAACAGAAATGTAATGCATGGCTCAACCACAATCTCAACACCAACCTCGCCTCCTCATGAACTCGAAGGTTCATAGAACAGAAAATACTCCACCAAACGCCGGAGCCATGCAGATCACTTACCTTCTTACCTTGTCGTCGGTGCGTCGATGCAATGCAAGAATTTAAACAAGCAACTCCAATTACCACCTGATATTATAACATCCTTATACTAGGGCTTTCGTTCCTCACTCGTAACGTGGTTAGCTTTTCAAAAAATAAGCCGTTTATATGATGTACTGTCCCAATACGGCTCTGATATCAGCTGAAGCGTCTCCGCTTTTCACAGGATCGAGTCGGTAAAGCGATGATGAACAGACGCAACAGTACAGTATATAAAAAGCACAAATTTACATCATTAAGTTATTACAAGTCTTAAATGATTTAAAACACGTGAGTAGCACAGCGGAAATCTACAAATACAACCTCTACTAAACTCGACGATACATGGCCGCACATCGAAGCCCTGCGATGTGGACCCGCTGAGGAACTCCACCAAGCAACAGCGGAAGCAAAATCTATACCTGCACAAAAACATAAAGAGCCAAACCCTGAGTACTAGTTACTCAGCAAGACTTACCCGTCAACGTGGCTAACTACAGCCGACTCCTAGAATGCAAAGGCTACAAGGGGTTTGGCTGACTCCTCGTGAACTCGATGGCTCACGGAACAGAATATACTCCACCACCAACAACACATTCCGGAGCCATGTAGATCCTTACCTTCTTACCTGGGCGTCGGTGCGTCGTTACAGAAAAATAACAATCAACTCCTATTACCTCCTGATTACTCTAACATCCTTATAATGGGCTTTTCGTTCCTCACACGTACGTGGTTACATTTTTGAAAATAGGTCGTTTATATGATGTACTGTCCCAACACGGCTCTGATACCAGTTGAAGCGTCTCCGCTTTTCACAGGATCGAGTCGGTAAAGCGCTGATGAACAGACGCAACAGTACATCACATAAAAAGCACAACTTTGCATATTTAAGTTATTACAAGTCTTAAATGATTTAAAAACACAAGAGTAGCACAGCGGAAGTCTCAACTATATCAAATCTACAATACTCGACGATAAGTGGCCGCACATCGAAGCCCTGCGATGTGGACCTGCTGAGGAACTCCACCAAGCAACAGCGGAAGCGAAATCTATACCTGCACAAAAACATAAAGAGCCAAACCCTGAGTACTAGTTACTCAGCAAGACTTACCCGCCAACGTGGCTAACTACAGCCGACTCCTAGAATGCAAAGGCTACAAGGGGTTAGGCTGACTCACTTGCATAAAAGTACACTAATTACTTGGTCCTTAGTTTCAAGTTTTAATTCCAATTAAGTACTTAACCAATAAAGCAGTGTTCATATATCTAGAACATATATAAGTAACAACACATCAACGGTGACAGTATATATAGCAATGTAAATAACAGTAATGTAATAGACTAGCATCATCATCTCATCAATCATATCACACTACGATGTGGCGCACTGAGCAAGGTTGCTCATGACCGAGAGCGGCGGCATCGATGTACATCCTGCAGGAGAAAACCTGACCACACGCCGCACACGCGTAAAGTCGCATGCAGCAACCGTTCGCAAGGGTCCCCCTAGAGCTGGCTGGGTCTCACACCTCCCGAGAAAGGCCTTCCCGCACGGTCCCCATCCCAGACGTACGCCCCGATTGGGAAGCATCTTTTCTCTCCCAAGTACCATGATAGAAAATGCAAGTATCCGCGAGACACCAGGGCAACCCAAGCTACTAAGTTTACTAGGCCCATAAAAACACTAGCATGTGATCAGTACGTTCGAACTTGCTCAATAGGGCCAACAACGAACGGTCCTTAATCGACACAGACGGGGCTACACCACCGTGAAGGCCCAGCCTTCTCCAACCATCCTATACAAGCAATTCCCCGTCCGGTCTCAACAAATCCTAAATCCAGCTAGTACAATCCAGGGGTCCCTATCATGCGAGTGGGACCTACCACTCGACTTCTACCGTCCACTAGCCACTAAGCCTAGCAAGTTCTAACGTAACCTAGACCACATCTACAAAAATAGGACACAAGGTAGGATATGGAAGGGTAGTCCTAATGCAGTTCTAAGGTTTCACATCAACTCCTAATAAACCTAATGCACAATCAATTACTAGCCCCAATCAAGTGCGAAAATAAAATCCTAAATAGGGAGGCATGCACCAGGGCTTGCCTGGCTCAAGAACGACGCTATCTCTAGCACAGTCAGCAACGATCAGTCAGTGGCTCCTCCTGAGCGGCTCAGCATCTTGGTCCTCCACCTGCTCCTGAATCACCTCGAGAGCTATATGCCATGACAAAGAAATGCAAGTTAGATGCAACAACATGATACAATTAAGATTTAATTATGTATAGGTAGTCATTTACATTGCAAGTGCAAATGATTTATTTTCTTAATTACTTTCGTCTGAAGTATTTCCTTCATTGACTTTCAATTAAGTTAATCATTTAATTGGTTTGAGTTGATTAAATAAATAATTTGATTTTGAAAATTAATTTATGTCCAGTGACATTTTTCTGGTGAAAGTCACCACTGGAAGTGATTTATGGTGAAGTTTGACGATTTATTGTAATATGAATTATTTACAATAATTTAAACAAGGCAGAGATGATTTAAATCATAAGTAAATAATTAAATAGGATATGATAGTAGAAAAATATTCTGTAAGTGTGCTAACAGTTTCTTTACAAGCATGCAAGATTTCAGGATTTATGGAGCAACAGATAATTAATTATAAATTAAACATCATCTGTACAAAATTATTTTTACAGACAACAAAGAATGTATTTTGTGTGATTTGACCTTTTTCCTACACAGATCAGAGCACAGGAAGGCTAACAAAATTTGATTTGCATTTTTCTGAGATGTAATCATTTTTCTATCTATTTTACAAGTTCCTGTGAATTTCTGGAGATTTAACAATTTCGAAAATGATTGAAAATGGTGCGGACCAATCAGATCCGAGCCACAAGGGTGGCCACAGGGTCTTGGCCACACCAGATCTGGGCTGTGCCACACCAGATCTGGCCAGTCAGACGCGAGGACACACGGTGGACTACACAGAGGGCCACAAAGGATCATGCGTGGCCACACCGGATCCGCGGTCCCGTAGCCATTGGTGTGCTGGCCGGAGCTTCACCGGAGAAGGGCGGCGCGCTCGCCGGAACTAGGCTCCGGTGGCCCATTTGGTGAATGGTTTACGCGGAAGGGGGATTTGAGGGACGGCGAGCTCACCTCTCTGCACGGTGGCCCGCGGGGATGACCGGAAGATGGCCGCCGTCGAGGTGCAGCGGGTGGCGGAGCTTCGGCGATGGCGCGGGTGTGGGGGAGTGGTCGGAGACGGGCCGGATCTGGACGAGGATCTTCTCCGAGGCGAGAGGGATCCCGGCGCGAAAACGATGGACAACGAGGAGGCCGGGACGACGTAGCTCGACAAAGGAGCTCTTGCGGCGGCTCGACAACGACGATTGGGGAAAAATCCGATTGCGGCGACTCTGCTGCGATTGAGAGAAAATGGTGAGGTCCTAGGGGTGCTCAAACGCGTGGAGAACGACTGCGAGCAACGAATCAAGATAGGTCTCACCGGAGCAGACGAATTTGACGGCGAGGTGACGGAGCTCGGTTTGCCGGGCTTGGAGAAGACGACGCAATTCGAGCTCTTCACCCCGGGGAAACGGCCATGGCAACCATAGCGAGTTGGTGAGGGTCTCCGCGAAGCTTTTGGTGGGCGTGTCTTGGCCGGCTACAGCTCGCCGACGGCCAGCAAGTTGAGCTCGGCTCGGCAATGGCGAGGCGACTCGCGAGAGCAAGAGCAGAGGCGAGCGAGATGGGGAAAATGAGGGGAATAGAGTCGGGAGGGGAGCGGGGCACGGTTTTGGACGACCCGGCGTACGAACAAGCGGTGGGGAGGCTGGGAGCGTGGCTCCGATGGTCGCCGACGACGTGGCGTCGAACTCCTGACACCGGCAGAGAGAGGCGAGAGACTGACGAGCGGGCCCCATGGGGAATCTTCTTTTTCTCAGAATTTTTCAAAAGCAGAATTTCCCCAAAATTTGTCACCTGATTTGAACCTTCAAACGAACTCCAAAATTCGAAATTTTTGTCTTGTTGGAAAGATCTCAACGAGCTCTTTTATCTGCCCAACATGCACATCTGGATTCCAAAAGGATTTCAAATGGCAGGTGGTCAAATTTGGTCGATTTTGGGACTTTGGGGATTTATTTGAGCATCGAAACGAATTTCAGAAATCGCCAAAAATCCTCCAAAATTCTTATTTCAGAAGGGCTACCCACTGGTATTTTTGTTGGTTCAATTTGTTATGCAAAAATTTGAGTTGCTTCACAAGCATGTGTTTGGCCTTTATTTGAAATTTGAATTTCGAATTTGGAACTTTGGTTTCTGTTTGTCTTTTGTTCAGTGCAATGGGATCTTTATGTGAATTCAGTGACACGGGGTGTCACAGCCCTCCCCCCTTAAAGAAATCTCGTCCCGAGATTTAAGGAGAGTAGGACAAACACAAGGACTAGAGTGAAGCACAAGATGCAAAACGAAACAACTCAAAATGCACCTCGAAGGTAGAAACCAGGGAAATGAGAGTTTAAGAACTCTTCTTGCTCCCAGGTGGCCTCAACCTTGGAGTGGTTGCTCCACTGCATCTTAAAGAATCTGGTGGTGCTGTTCCTAGTGACTCTGTTCTTCTGATCATTGACTTTGATGGGGCCCTCAGGATAAGCAAGAATTGGGCTGAAGCCGTCCTACATCGTTGATCACCATATCTGTTGGAGCTTTTAAGCGCTTCCACAACTGAGACATGTGAGAGACAGTGTGCACTCCCGAAAGGTCGTGTGGCAGCTCTAAACGGTAAACAACACGTCCATAATGCTCAGATATTCTGAACGATCCGATGTACCTCAGTGCTAGTTTCTCCCTAACACCGAACCGATATACACTCTTCACGGCGGGAGACGCAAGGATATATGTGGCCCTCAACTGTGAAAACTAACTATCAGTGTCTCTTATCTGCATAGCCCTTCTGTAAAGACTGGAGGCTCTTAAGTTAAATTGAATGGGTACATTATCTCTTCTGCAGCTGCTGTCAATTTGGTCCAATAGCGATTCTTTCCACGGGCTCGGCCCAGTGCAGTAGAGTACAACATCGGTGTCCATACAAATCCTCGAACGATGTCATCTTGATGCTTACCTGATATTCACTGCCATAGGAGAACTCTACCAGCATTATGCACTCATCCCACTTCTTGTTGAGAGTCCTAGTATATCTTGTTGTTGTCGGGGAGGATAGAGTACTTGGACAAGTGTGCTTCATCGGTAACCTGCTGGCGTAACTCAAAGCCCTTTGGAAATACCATCTTGTACTTGATCCACAAGTCTTCTTCTGCGCGGGAACAATATCACCACACAAGGCTGGAACAAGTGACATGTTGGCCGCGGTACCAGGAGGATACGCGTGAACACGAAAGTGCTTTCTTCTGTCCGGCGGTTAGCGGTGAAACAACGAGGCTTGGAACTCCTTTTCTTCTGTCTCGCAATGAGCTGTTGACTCGAGGCGACATGCCAGCATCCTTGTTCAATTCCAACTATCGTTTCTGATGCTTAAACGGTTATGACTGAGTGAAGATGTGTTGAAACTCTTGTCCTCTTGGTGGATCTTGATGGCAGTCTTTGCGGTGATTGTCGACTTCTTCGGAGCTGGATTGAAAGTCTTCTTAGAAGGCAAGTCAACTTCCTTCACGATGGTTGTTGGGCATCTGAGTGGTGATGGGCTTTGTCATTTGAAGCATTCCCACAACTTACTACACTGAACCTTCTGCTCTTCTAGCTCGTTGGTTGACATCTTGTGCAGCCTTTCTGAAATTGGGGTTGTGCCCCTTGAATCTTGATCTTGAAACAACACCTCTGAATCTGGTATGCGTACTTGGCAAGGGCAAGGCATATTAGCCAAGAATCTAACAAACTCTAGCAAACGTCTAGGTGCACTAAAGATCGTGACGCGGTCAACAAGGAAGGCGAAGTAGACTGGGCAACGAATGGTGATGGAAGTAGAACAACACTTTGAGAGGCATCAAGACTGACAAGAGCACAAGGATCAGACAAACAACTGCCGAATAGGGGCACTAGCGATATCAAAGAAGACACAATGGTACCGAGAGAGTAGGGTTTCCAAGGATCGGTAGGCACGAGTAGGGTTTCCAAGGTATACAACTTCCACATTCTTGCTCTTTAATGAGATTATTAATGCATCAATTTATTCTCTGCTAGAATGGTAAGATGCATAATCATGGTGCATTGCGTGCTTTAAATGATGCAATGCACATATGTGATGGTGCCCATGCAATGGTGCAATTGCATTATGTCATGTCTCATGATGCTCATTGCATGGTGCATAAATGATGCATATGACTTGATGCATATGAATGTTTATGATATGGTGCATAATGGTGCAATTGACATGATGCATTGCTCATGGTGCATATGGGATGATGCACCTGGTATGACATGCGTAAATGGATATGTACATGATGGATTGCAAATGCTCGTGCAATGCAAGTGGTAGGTTGCAATGCATATGGTATGGTGCCTTGCTCATGCGTTATGTTGTCAAATTTTAATAATTGAGTAAAAATGAGGATCACAAAAGCGAGGCTAATCAAAGAGAAGATTATCAAGGTCTAGTATAACCTTCTCTACATTTTGCGGGCAACTAGCAAGGATATCAATTGCGGGAACAAATTCTGGTGTAGGGCTCAATAACAACGGTAAACAATGGCAAGTCGAGGGGTTCCATATAAGCAAGATAGATAAGAGTGCAAAAGTATTCATGATGCAAACAAATGGGGTCATGGTTCAACATGAATACAACTCCATCCATCGAGGTAAGTCAAGGTCAGACAACTTGATAACATGCAGCTTCAAAGTACATCGGTAAGATTACAACACGAATACAAGGGATCACGTTGCTACCTACGGTATTACTACACTAGCTCGAATCAAACAACAGGGTACCTCTAAACAACACACTACATGATGGATCTGGCCGAAACAACTACAACTATTCAAGCATCTTCTTCACTGTTCCATTTGCTCTCCATGCTGCAGGTTGATGACATCTGCCGGTACTTGCTCTTCAGGTGGAGCATGAGGAACTTGGGCCGCCATTAGTTGTGCGACCATCTGCTGGGCTGCATCTCGTTCTTCAATAAGTCCCGCGATCTGGTTGTCTTGATTCTGCACTTGTAGCGCTAGCTCAACAATCTGGGCGTCTCTCATGTCAAGTAGAGCATCCTTAGTTTTATCTTGCTCATTGCCAAGTCTCATCGCCCCAAGGTACATGCTTATCTTTTCTTCTTGTTGAGTGTGGCTGAGTAGTAGACAAACACAACCAGGTATGGGTTATACTGTGGTTGTCTACCATCCCCAATGCATTCGTGCGACGGCTCTAAAAGTGAAAAAGATTTCACGCAAAGCCATCAACGTCCATTTGTGGAGAGTTAGAGTGAAAACACCTCAAACTACTCCAACCTGCACCACCATGCTAAACAAAGTTTAACACGTGGTAACCAACTTCTGTACGGTTGTAGCAAGCAGCTGCACACAACCATTCGGGCAAAAACAAGAGAGCAACGCTCCTTCAAGGTAACAGGTCGAAATCTGTCTTGACTTCAGGCAGTAGACACAAAACTGAAATCTGGCACTTGTGGAGACGTCGAACGAGAAAACTCAGAACACGAAACTTGTCGATAACTTCAAGGTCTTTCCAACGAGTGCTCAAACTCCTCAAACGGACAAACAGAACCAGAGATATCGCATTTTGAAAATGGCAGACAGATTCTGGAAAAACGGGTCGAGACTGAAATTTGGTTTCACTTGGTCGCCAGATTTGGAGGGGATACTGACAGAATCGAAAGGGAACATCTGAAACAAAATTTTAGTTCATGTTGTAAGATTTCCATAAAGTCTTGGTTCATCGAATTTGGCCAAACGGTTTTGGAGTTACAAATTTTTGAAGTTAGCTTGTCAGTCTGAAATTTCTGGATGATCTGAAATTCGTGGAAGTGTTTTAAATCATGAAGATGCAATGCATGCACGACCTATACGTCCTCACAAAATAAAATTTGCCCAAGTATAGCAGGCCGTAGACAGTGGTGGCAACTAAGTCGCACTCACAAACGTTTCTACACGATCTACGCGCGAGTTAGTGTACCTGCAAAGCACACAACGTCACCTCAACCAACCTACACAGGTGACGTATCCAATAAAGTGTAATACATGGCTCAATCATATATCATCACCATCCTCAACTCCTCGTGAACTCGATGGCTCACGGAACAGAATATACTCCACCACCAACAACACACTCCGGAGCCATGTAGATCCTTACCTTCTTACCTAGGCGTCGGTGCGTCGTTACAGAAAAATAACAATCAACTCCTACTACCACCTGATTACTCTAACATCCTTATAATGGGCTTTTCGTTCCTCACACGTACGTGGTTAGATTTTTAAAAATAGGCCGTTTATATGATGTACTGTCCCAACACGGCTCTGATACCAGTTGAAGCGTCTCCGCTTTTCACAGGATCGAGTCGGTAAAGCGCTATGAACAGACGCAACAGTACATCACATAAAAAGCACAACTTTGCATATTTAAGTTATTACAAGTCTTAAATGATTTAAAAACACGAGAGTAGCACAGCGGAAGTCTCAACTATACCAAATCTACAACACTCGACGATAAGTGGCCGCACATCGAAGCCCTGCGATGTGGACCCGCAGAGGAACTCCACCAAGCAACAGCGGAAGCGAAATCTATACCTGCACAAAAACATAAAGAGCCAAACCCTGAGTACTAGTTACTCAGCAAGACTTACCCGCCAACGTGGCTAACTACAGCCGACTCCTAGAATGCAAAGGCTACAAGGGGTTAGGCTGACTCACTTGCATAAAAGCGCACTAATTACTTGGTCCTTACTTTCAAGTTTTAATTCCAATTAAATACTTAACCAATAAAGCAGTGTTCATATATCTAGAACATGTATAAGTAACAACACATCAACGGTGACAGTATATATAGCAATGTAAATAACAGTAATGTAATAGACTAGCATCATCATCTCATCAATCATATCACACTACGATGTGGCGCACTGAGCAAGGTTGCTCATGACCGAGAGCGGCGGCATCGATGTACATCCTGCAGGAGAAAACCTGACCACACGCCGCACACGCGTAAAGTCGCATGCAGCAACCGTTCGCAAGGGTCCCCCTAGAGCTGGCTGGGTCTCACACCTCCCGAGAAAGGCCTTCCCGCACGGTCCCCGTCCCAGACGTATGTCCCGATTGGGAAGCATCCTTTCTCTCCCAAGTACCATGATAGAAAATGCAAGTATCCGCGAGACACTAGGGCAACCCAAGCTACTAAGTTTACTAGGCCCATAAAAACACTAGCATGTGATCAGTACGTTCGAACTTGCTCAATAGGGCCAACAACGAACGGTCCTTAATCGACACAGACAGGGCTACACCACCGTGAAGGCCCAGCCTTCTCCAACCATCCTATACAAGCAATTCCTCGTCCGGTCTCAACAAATCCTAAATCCAGCTAGTACAATCCAGGGGTCCCTATCATGCGAGTGGGACCTACCACTCGACTTCTACCGTCCGCTAGCCACTAAGCCTAGCAAGTTCTAACGTAACCTAGACCACATCTACAAAAATAGGACACAAGGTAGGATATGGAAGGGTAGTCCTAATGCAGTTCTAAGGTTTCACATCAACTCCTAATAAACCTAATGCACAATCAATTACTAGCCCCAATCAAGTGCGAAAATAAAATCCTAAATAGGGAGGCATGCACCGGGGCTTGCCTGGCTCAAGAACGACGCTATCTCTAGCACAGTCAGCAACGATCAGTCAGTGGCTCCTCCTGAGCGGCTCAGCATCTTGGTCCTCCACCTGCTCCTGAATCACCTCGAGAGCTATATGCCATGACAAGGAAATGCAAGTTCGATGTAATAACATGATACAATTAAGATTTAATTATGTATATGTAGTCATTTACATTGCAAGTGCAAATGATTTATTTTCTTAATTACTTTCGTCTGAAGTATTTCCTTCATTGACTTTCAATTAAGTTAATCATTTAATTGGTTTGAGTTGATTAAATAAATAATTTGATTTCGAAAATTAATTTATGTCCAGTGACATTTTTCTGGTGAAAGTAACCACTGGAAGTGATTTATGGTGAAGTTTGACGATTTATTGTAATATGAATTATTTACAATAATTTAAACAAGGCAGAGACGATTTAAATCATAAGTAAATAATTAAATAGGATATGACAGTAGAAAAATATTCTGTAAGTGTGTTAACAGTTTCTTTACAAGCATGCAAGATTTCAAGATTTATGGAGCAATAGATAATTAATTATAAATTAAACATCATCTGTATAAAATTATTTTTACAGACAACAAAGAATGTATTTTGTATGATTTGACATTTTTCCTACACAGATCAGAGTACAGGAAGGCTAGCAAAATTTGATTTGCATTTTTCTGAGATGTAATAATTTTTCTATCTATTTTACAAGTTCCTGTGAATTTCTGGAGATTTAACAATTTCGAAAATGATTGAAAATGGTGCGGACCAATCAGATCCGAGCCACAAGGGTGGCCACAGGGTCTTGGCCACACCAGATCTGGGCTGTGCCACACCAGATCTGGCCAGTCAGACGCGAGGACACACGGTGGACTACACAGAGGGCCACAAAGGATCATGCGTGGCCACACCGGATCCGCGGTCCCGTAGCCATTGGTGTGCTGGCCGGAGCTTCACCGGAGAAGGGCGGCGCGCTCGCCGGAACTAGGCTCCGGTGGCCCATTTGGTGAATGGTTTACGCGGAAGGGGGATTTGAGGGACGGCGAGCTCACCTCTCTGCACGGTGGCCCGCGGGGATGACCGGAAGATGGCCGGCGTCGAGGTGCAGCGGGTGGCGGAGCTTCGGCGATGGCGCGGGTGTGGAGGAGTGGTCGGAGACGGGCCGGATCTGGACGAGGATCTTCTCCGAGGCGAGAGGGATCCCGGCGCGAAAACGATGGACAACGAGGAGGCCGGGACGACGTAGCTCGACGAAGGAGCTCTTGCGGCGGCTCGACAATGACGATTGGGGAAAAATCCGATTGCGGCGACTCTGCTGCGATTGAGAGAAAATGGTGAGGTCCTAGGGGTGCTCAAACGCGTGGAGAACGACTGCGAGCAACGAATCAAGATAGGTCTCACCGGAGCAGACGAATTTGACGGCGAGGTGACGGAGCTCGGTTTGCCGGGCTTGGAGAAGACGACGCAATTCGAGACCTGATTTGAACCTTCAAACGAACTCCAAAATTCGAAATTTTTGTCTTGTTGGAAAGATCTCAACGAGCTCTTTTAGCTGCCCAACATGCACATCTGGATTCCAAAAGGATTTCAAATGGCAGGTGGTCAAAGTTGGTCGATTTTGGGACTTTGGGGATTTATTTGAGCATCGAAACGAATTTCAAAAATCGCCAAAAATCCTCCAAAATTCTTATTTCAGAAGGGCTACCCACTGGTATTTTTGTTGGTTCAAGTTGTTATGCAAATATTTGAGTTGCTTCACAAGCATGTGTTTGGCCTTTATTTGAAATTTGAATTTCGAATTTGGAACTTTGGTTTCTGTTTGTCTTTTGTTCAGTGCAATGGGATCTTTATGTGAATTCAGTGACACGAGGTGTCACAACTTGCATAAAAGCGCACTAATTACTTGGTCCTTAGTTTCAAGTTTTAATTCCAATTAAGTACTTAACCAATAAAGCAGTATTCATATATCTACAACAGGTATAAGTAACAATACATCAACGGTAACAGTATATATAGCAATGTAAATAACAGTAATGTAATAGACTAGCATCATCATCTCATCAATCATATCACACTACGAGGTGACTCAGTGAGCAAGGTTGCTCATGACCGAGAGCGGCGGCATCGATGTATATCCTGCAGGAGAAAACCTGACCACACGCCGCACACGCGTAAAGTCGCATGCGGCAACTATTCGCAAGGATCCCCTGAAGCTAGGCTGGGTCCAACCCCTTCCGAGAAAGGCTTTTCTGCACAGTCCCCGTCCCAGACGTACGCCCTGATTGGGAAGCATCCTTTCTCTCCCGAATACCATGATAGAAAGGGCAGGCTTCCGCCGCACACCAGCGCAACCCAAGCTACTAAGTTTACTAGACCCATAAAAACACTAGCATGTGATCAGTACATTCGAACTTGCTCAACAGGGCCAACAACGAACGGTCCTTAATCGACACAGACGGGGCTACACCACCGTGAAGGCCCAGCCTTCTCCAACCATCCTATACAAGTAATTCCCCGTCCGGTATCAACAAATCCTAAATCCAGCTAGTACAATCCGGGGTGATTCCTATCATGCGAATGGGACCTACCACTCGACTTCTACCGTTCGCTAGTCCCTAAGCATAGCAAGTTCTAACGCAACCTAGACCACATCTACAAAAATAGGACACAAGGTAGGATATAGAAGGTTAATCCTAATGCAGTTCTAAGGTTTTGCATCAACTCCTAATAAACCTAATGCACAGTCAATTACTAGCCCCAAACAAGTGATAAACAAAATCCTAAATAGGGAGGCATGCACCGGGGCTTGCCTGGCTTAGGAACGACGCTATCACTAGCACAGTCAGCAACGATCAGTCAGTGGCTCCTCTTGAGTGGCTCAGCATCATGGTCCTCCAGCTCCTCCTGGTCACCTCGAATGCTACACGTTATGACAAGGAGAACAATCCAAGTTAGATGCAATGAACATGAGACAGTCAAATTAAATTCACTTAAGAACTTGGTTTACATGATTTAAAAATTAATTTATGGTATAGTGACATTTTTTTGGGATTAAGCATTACTCAAAGTGATTTACTGTTGAGTTTGAATAATTATTGCATTCTGTATTATTTTAAACAATATAAAGAGTGCAGAAGAGAAAATAAATCATAAGAAAAGAATTAGACATGATATCATGGTGAATCTTGTTCTGTAAGTTTGTTGACAGCGTATTAACAACCATGCAAGGTTTCAGGATTTATTGAGCAACATCGAATTTATTATGATTTAAACAACTGTTAACACATAAAGATTTTTACAGAAAATTTAAAGATGATTTGGATCAGTTTTACAGACTGGATAGGTAGATCAGCGCACAAGGAAGACAGCAAAACTTGTTTCACATTTTTCTGATAAGCATACGATTTATTGTGCATTTTACAAGTTACCAGCATTTTTTGTCGATTTAAACAAATTCTGGAAATTGGAAAAAATCGTGAGCCAATCAGAACTGAGCCACACCAAGGGCTACACAATGCACAGCGCAGCAGATCAAGCCCTGGATGAACCAGAGCTCGGCCATGGCCGCTCGAGCTCGCCGGAGAACGGCGGCGACTCGCCGGAACTGGCCAAATGGTCACCAAAAATCCTGAAAAAAATACCGAGGCGAAGCACTTCGCATTTCTCATCCGTTTGAGGTATTTGGGATCGACGAGGACCACCGAGAAGTGGTCGGCGGCGAGCATGGCGGCCCAGCCAACGTCGACGACCAAACAGGCATAAACAGAAGCACGAAACGATGGGGGAAAAGGGGAAGAGCTTCACCTCGACTCGCCGGAGCTCGGCACGGTGATGGTTTGGGTCGGGGATGACTGGAAGAGGGAGTTTGCCGACGAGGTGCTTGACTTATTAAACCAGACAATGGGGAAAAGGTCGATCCCGATGACCCAGGCTGCAGGATTGAAGAATGGTGGAGTTAGGAATGTGCACGGGAACCTTTCAAAGCTCGGAGCGAGAGAAATCATGGCGGGCCTTACCGGAGAGCACGAATTTCGCGGCGGCGCGACGACGGCTCGGAAGGCCGGACTTGGGGAAGAGGCCCTCGATTCGCGTCTCATGGTCGAGGAGAGGGGTCCGGGGCCATGGTGGAAGGGAGAGGACGTCGGTGTGGGGCTTCACGCGCAGCAGCTCGGCCGGTGCTCGCTCGACGGCGGCGGGCGAGCTCGGGCTCGACGCGGCAATGGCGAGAGAGCGGTGGCGGCGCGAGAGGAAAAGGGGCGCAGCTAGGGTTTGTTCCGACCAGAGTGCTCCTTTATACGGCGGTGGCGTCTGCGAACGAGTGGAGGTGGAGGCACGGCGTGTCTCCGGTGGTCGTCGGCGACGTGGCTGCCGCGTTCTGACAGCAGGCCGGCGACCTTTTCTTTTTCGGCGAATTAAATCCAGCGCACTTTGATGAATTATTCGATGCAATTCCCGAGCTCCAAAAATCACCAAAATTTCTGGGATGAAATATCACAGATCCAGCTACAACTTTGCTTTTCGGTCGATGCAGGTTTGAGTTCCAGATTTCAAAATAAAAATCGAGGAACATCAGGATTTGCAGGAACTTCTCTGAATTTTTAGAGGCACTTCCATAATTTGAAAAATTCTGAAAAATTCTCCAAAATTCTCTGTTCTGATGTTCTTGCCATAGAATTTTTGTTTGGGTCAAGTTGTTATTGAAAATTTTGAGTTGCTTCACAAGCATTGGTTTGACATTTGTTTGAACTTTTGATTTTTCATTCAGATTTGGTTTGATCTCATTTTGGTTCAGTTTTTGTGTGTGTTTTCTGCAGAATTTGGCTGCCGTGACACGGGGTGTCACAACGCTCATGGCTCTTTCATCCAGCGCTAGTGCAAGAGAGAAAACGAGCGCGACGATCGGTCAAGATGCCGGGTGGGGGCGGCTGTCCTTTGTGTCACGGGCCGCGGATGTTTATGTGGACTCTGGGGAAGCGGAAAAGGACCTGCTGAAAGTGTCGCCATGAGGCTCAGTGTGCTCGAGCCCCGGCGGTCATCGCTGGCCACACAACCTGCGCAGGCTCACAAAGTTCAGTTGCTTGTTCTTGGCTGAAGACTCTGAACGTTTATACATCTAAAATAAGCTCAGGTAGAAATTACATTAGTATACATATCTGGTATGATTTCATGGCTCTATATATTCAAGACCTTTTTTCAGTTTTCGTTTTTATGTGTTCCGCCCACCATAGCTACTGCTCATTACAAAAGACCACATTCCCATGTACTTTTTACTTTATTTAGTCACACAATGAATAGAAGGAAATAAAAAGAATTGAGAAGCTCCTATCACATCAGTTATATATGAATGTGGTGTGGATGTCACCAATATGCAGTGTAAAGTCAGCCCTTGAGAAACATGAGCATTATAGAGCTCCAAGAGCTCGATAAATATGATGTACACCAGCTTTCTCACTTATGTTCCACTTGCTAGATCATTCGAATTCAATTGTTGGGCATGAGAGGTACCGGAAATAGGTTGTTCACTAGTCCTCTGGTCTGAAGTCTCACAAGAGCCCCTGTCCAATGGAAATTTGAAGCCGAATTTCCTCTGTTTATCGCTTAACAAGTCTGCATCGGCTCAGCAATTCACTTGCAAAGTTGTTGCTTCCCTGGTAAGGGTAGACAAGCCCGATGCTAAGCAAGTTGCAGCAACGATGTGAGAAGCGCGGTGACAACGGTTTGAAATGGCTGGCAGTTGAGCTCGGGATCTTAGAAGGTTTTTGAGGAGTTGGACGGAGGTGTCCTCAGAGAACATAGGGTAGTAGAAGCTGTACAGTGGACAGTTGGAGCAGTGAGGATCATTCGTTCGTCGTCTGATACCTTTAGTTAGGCTAGAATCCAACACACTTTGCATTTGTAAAGTTTCCAAAGGAGCATTCGCATGTACTTAGGCTTAATGACGAACGCAAATTCAAACTTACCACTCGGTGGTGGACCCTACGAGGCACTGTCACCGGAGTTTTGGTCACGCCCTCGTTTTGGTCATTGGAAGAAGCACACATGCAAAGGCTGGCCGATCATGGCGCCTCGTCTGCCACCAGTGCAAGAGAATGCACAAACCATGGTCAGGTCGATCAGCACGTTGCCTGCGCTGAGAAGTGAGAAGCCTGGGCCAACGTCCTCGCCATCCAGGACCCTGGAGCTCGCTCAGAAAAAAGACATCATTTCGGTAGTGGCGCGTGCCCTGTCACGTTGGGAGCTCAAATGCTGACGTAGTGACGTTCATCTGGTGAACTTGGGCTGAGCTGGAGGTTGCCGTAGTACGGGGCACGTACGTATACACGGAACGGATCTTTTTTTTTTAGATAATGGAAACTGATCAAGTTCCCGGCCTCTGCACAGCACGCAGCCCGGTGTTTGTTTTTTGACAAATTATTACAAAAAAGATGTCAATCATCCGGCCGATTGACCATAGGAGCTAAGAAGAATGTAAAAAAAAATTGTGGAGGACCGAGCCTATTATTAAATCTCCACCCATGTGAGGCATATAGCTCCAAAGCAGCGACCTCCAATGCCGCGCTCACCCCACGAATGTTGTCTCGAACCTCCTCATGCTGCAGCAGCGCCCAATACCGCAACCAATAAGCTCCTCTAAAAAGTGCCTGCATAAACGATGTATGTTTTACATTATCAAAACAAATCTCATTCCTACATCGCCATATTGCCCAGCACATGGCAGCCACACCTACTAGGATAATTTTACGCTTGTCAAAATTAACATGAGCAAGCCAATCCCCTGCAATATGAGTTAAGGATCTAGGTGGGCTAATCCCTGTAGCTGTTTGAACTACCCTCCAAATGGTTTTAGCGTGATGACAGTCAAAGAACAAATGTTGTATTGTTTCATCATGATTACAGAAACAACACTTTTGGCTCCCTGACCAGTTTCGCTTGGAAAGGTTGTCTTTAGTTAAGATGACACCCTTTACCATATACCAAAGGAAAATTTTAATTTTTAAAGGTAGTTTCAACTTCCAAATTAACTTGTGACGAAAAGGAGTGCCTTGATTCATCATGAAAAGATACATAGACCTGGTGGAAAATTTCCCAAACTTATGTAAATTCCAAGACACTGTGTCACGTTCATTAGTTAATCTAAAAGTCAATATTTTAGCTATAAGATCATTGTATTCTGTGAGTTTAATCCCAATCAAGGTGCGTCTAAAAGATAAATTATAAGGTGCACCCCTCATAACCTTAGCAACCGTATCATTTTGGTTATAGGAAACACGATATAGATTAGGATATATCTCACTGAACGGCCTTGTTCCACACCATGTATCTTCCCAAAATCTAATTTGGGAGCCATCTTTAACATTGAAAGATGTACATGACAAGAACTCATCTTTGACCTTTAGGAGACCCCTCCAAAAATGAGAGTCACCTTGTTTGATCCCAACCTGTGACAAAGTATTGGAACCTAAATACTTATTCCGTAATAGGGATTGCCACATGCCTTCCTCATTAAGCAGTTTGAATAACTATTTGCTTAAGAGACATTTATTTTGGATCTCCAAGTCAATGATGCCTAGGCCGCCTTGATCTTTAGGGCGACATAGCAGATCCCATCTGGCCAATCGATATTTGTTAATATTTTTACCACCTTGCGAGTAGAATCTAGACCTATAGTAATTCAATTTGGTGAGTACCACTTTTGGGATTTCGAAGAAAGACATCATGAACATTGGAAGACTGCTAAGAACAGAGTTCAACAAGGTTAGACGCCCTCCATAAGAGAGATGCTTAGCCTTCCAGCTGTTTAGCTTCCTTTCAAACCTTTCCTCGATCATTTTCCAATCACTATTGGAGAGTTTTCTATGGTGCATTGGGATACCCAGATAACGAAATGGGAATTCCCCCACACAGCTCCATATAGTCATTCTCAAATACAGCCGCCTCACCATAGCAGAAAAGCTCACTCTTGTGGAAGTTTATTTTTAGACCCGATAATTGTTCAAAGGCGGTGAGTAATAATTTCATGTTCTTCGCCTTCTCGAGGTCATGGTCCATAAACAAGATGGTATCGTCCGCATATTGTAAAATGGACAAACCATCCTCCACAAGGTGGGGTATAATACCACAAATTTGTCCATCATCTTTTGCTCTTTTAATGAGCACCGCAAGTATGTCGGCAATGATATTGAACAAAATTGGGGACATTGGGTCTCCTTGACGGAGGCCTTTTTTTGTTTGGAAGTATCGGCCAATATCATCATTAACTTTGATACCGACACTACCACCTTAAACGAATTTCTCAATCCAACGACACCATTTTGAGGAGAACACTTTCATACGAAGAGCTTGCTGAAGAAAGGGCCATTTGACTTTGTCATATGCCTTTTTGAAATCAATTTTAAACAGGACTCCATTCAGCTTTTTTGTATGAAGTTCATGAATAGTCTCATGCAAGACTACCACACCCTCCATAATGTTTCTCCCTGGAATAAAAGCCGTTTGAGAAGGTTGCACTACCGGCCCAGCCACGGCATTAATTCTATTTGTACCAACTTTAGTAAAAATCTTAAAGCTGACATTTAACACCCAGATTGGTCGATACTGCTGAATTTGCTTCGCGTCATTTGTTTTTGGTAAAAGAGTAATTATACCAAAATTTAAACTGTGAAGCGGAAGCTTTTCTTCGTGAAAGTCATTAAAAAGGGCGAGTAAATCCCCTTTAATGACTTCCCAAAAAACCTGGTAAAACTCTGCCGGAAATCCATCTGGATCTGGAGACTTATTATGTTCCATTTGGAACACAGCCTCCTTCACCTCTTTTTCTATAAAAGGTGCCGTTAGGATTTCATTTTCTAGCGGTGTTACCTGGTTGATATCTTGTACCTGGTCCTCCCTCAGAGATATGTTACTCATCTCGGGAGGTCCAAATAAGCTTTTGTAATAGCTTGTTACATATGATTTTAATTGTTCATCACCAACAATAACACCATTTTCTTGTTCTAACTTGAAAATGTGTTGTTTGCGATGTCTGCCATTCGCCACTAGATGGAAAAATTTGGTGTTATTATCACCTTCCAATAAGGTAGTGACCTTAGCACGTTCATACCATTTGATCTCTTCTTCCCTCAGCAAAGTGGCTAATCTTTCCCTGAGGTAGAGTTTCATATTAATTTCATTGTCATTTAGAGGAGAATTTTCAGCTTTTTTATCGAGCATATCGATTAAAGCAAGTAATCTTTTCTTCTCCTTCTTGTAATGACCGGCAGTATTTTTTGCCCAACCTCGTAGGTATTTCTGAACAGCTCTAATTTTGTTCTGCCACCTCTGAATGTTGGTGTTTCCCTGATTGGTAGATTGCCAAACATTCGCCACCAAATCAAAGAAACCATCTCTGAGTAACCAACCCCTTTCAAATTTAAATAAGGGTGGGTTAGTGCAATGCGTAGACACACCAGTGTTAATTATGAGAGGTGTGTGATCCGACTGCCCTCTATTTCTCGATTCCACGGTGCATAAAGGGAACTTCTCTTCCCAATCCGTGCTTACGAGTATCATGTCCAGCTTTTCATGTGTTGGATCATCACCGTGGCTGACCCAGGTGTATTGGTGACCCGACATTTCGATCTCTTTTAAGTCTAAAACTTCAATGACCTGATTAAAAAGGTTTGGCCATTTTGGATCGAAATTATCTTTACTCTTGTCCTGAGGACGTCTCATAATATTAAAATCACCACCTATTAAATATGGTAGTGTTTCATGAGAACAAGAGTTTGCTAATTCAGTGCATTTCAGATGAGGGCGGCTCGCAGATGGAGATGTAAATTCCATCTTAAACTACCAGCCAATCATGTCATCGTTATCATTTTTTTCCCTTGAGGTCATAGTCGTCATACACACGTCCTTGGTACACCGAGTGTCTCGATCGTATATACGGAGTATGAAATGTTTCCAAACAATCTCTCATATAAGGAATAGTGTGTTCTCTGGCTTGGCTACACTAGCTTAACCTGCTTGCGTGATTGGTTCTAATCACCCCTCCAAACATTGAAATGAAGGTATGGTTTACCAGTTTAAGCTTGGGAAGCACCGGGAATGGAAAAATTACCAACCAGCACAGGCAAGGTAAGTCTAAGTTTCGCACGATTCTGCTGTCGGAAATATTGATCATGCATCAAAAAACGTACATGCCCATTGCTAATTGACCGGTGATTTTTGCAGGCGCTCAACTGTTGAGAGCATTCGCATAAAGAGCACATTATGTCGATCTCATCGCCATTGCTTGCTGGAGCGCAGCCATGTTTCGAACGACTTCGCCGCCCTTTCCATGCTGTGGGAATCCTGTCGCCGATGCTCCTCTGATGTCCTCGTCAATGACGTCTCCGACCTGCCGCGCCATCGCATCATGCCAGAGGTCATCTATGCAGTCCCCCGTACTTGCTCGCCAGATCCACCACAGTGCCTGGAGTTTGCAGATATGCCAGCATCAAAGACAGTGGGCGGTCGCGATGATGTGGTGCTCGTCTGTGTAAGAGAGATAGAATTATTGTATAATGCGGTGGATTGTATTGTATTGAACTTCTCGGCCGGTATATATGAGAGTACAAAACTTCGAGGGCAAGACACCTCTTCGGATATAGATTAGAGTCCTGTATACATAATATCTAAACTGCCAAATATATTTTAACATCCCCTGCAGTCACAACGGGAGCACCGCAGATGGTGAGACTGGAGAAGAAGCCGACGAACTAACATCCCTCACAGTTGAAACGTCACCGCGGTGCGAATGCAGCGACTGGAGAGAAAATCGGCGAGTACCTCATGCGGATGATAGCCTTTTGTTGACAAAGTAGCCGAAGTCGAGATGTACTTGGTCGTAACAGTGGAGAAGGGCGCTGGTCCAAAGCATCAACATAGGCAAACATGTACACATAATCAGTAGTGCCTAACCGACGATCTCATTGGACGGTGCAGCGCGATGACAAAGGCGCGGGCGCTTGGACGTATCAACAAGTCGCACTTATATCAGCCTATCAGCAACATCTGCAGCGGACGGCGCGACTCGGAGCCACCGCCTAGAAAGACGACGCACCGACGAAGATGGCTCAACCACGAGCATCAACATTGCATATTGGGAGACGCAACCGACAATCTCGTCCTCGGGATGTCGACTGTGAAGCGTCGACGGATTGGCAGGGCGACGCAACCCCGATCAGTGACCGGGTATAAGAAAAATAACTTGCAGCAGAAGATCAAGGTATCTCCGCGTAAACCTCCGGGTGCGTGTAGCCATGGCACTCCATCTTTATCTCTTTGCAGCTTTTCTTCCCTGCCGCACGGGATCGGAGGCGAAGAAGATTAAGGCCCTTTTCGTTTCTTTTAGCCTAAATTTTAGAGGCCTCTAAACAAAGAGAATCTAGTACTAAATAAAGTCTAATGACAAAACCTTTTTACAGATGGGTACATCTTTACGAGACGAATCTAATGAGTCTAATTAATCTATGTTTTGCTACAGTCATGCTACAGTAATGCTACAGTAACCATCGTCTAACCACGTCTTCCTTACCCTCATTAGATTCATCTCGCGAATTAGACCAGGGGTTCTGCAGTTAGTTTTGTAATTAAACTTTATTTAATACTCTTAAATGATAAGATTCTTTTCTTTAGACCCCTCTAAATTTTAGACCCCCATAAAACGAACAGGGCCTAAAAAATAAATAGAGGAAGGCGGTGTGCTTCGGCTCTTTGCGCCATGGTGGTCCGGGCGGCCGTGACCTGGCGTCAACTGTCTCAACAGGAGCGGGTGCTCGTCCTGGCGCTTGGCCGTCCCGGCGCGGCTGCCAGCGTCGTGGCGGCGCTCCAGCCTGGAGAAGCATGGGAATCCTATTGATTCGGCGCCACCATCGCTTTAGCGTTGAGTCGCAGCACCGATTGAAGTTCCGTCGGTCCGTAATTGATTTGATCGACTTTGGGGCGGGCCCAACCTAGCCGCCATCAAGCCGCCTCGACGAGCTCGTGGGCTCCATACCCATCGTCGTCGGCGCTGTCCATCGACACCTTGCAAGCCCCGTGCCATCGGCAAAATCCAACGCATTAGACGCAATCTATTCTTTTTATATGGTATCAGAGCCATCGGTTTGATTGCGGCTGGGTTGGGCCTGCCCCAAAGTCGATCAGATCAACCACGGAGTGACAGAACTTCAATCGGTGCTGCGACTCAACGCTAAAGCGATGGTGGCACCGAATCAATAGGATTCCAGCGTGAAACAGGGGCGCTGCCCCCAGTAGAGATCGTGAAGATTGATCTCTCCGGGGGCGCACGACGCGGAAGCGATTAGGGTTAGGTCACAGGATCGTAACCCTTTTATGATACCATATAGGAGAGATAGAATTATTGTATAATGTGGTGGATTGTATTGCATTGAGCCTCTCAACCGATATATATGAGGGTACAAGATCTAGTGGGCAAAGCACCTCTTCAAATACAGATTAGACTCTTAGTTACCAAATATACTCTAACAGTCTGACACGCTGGCCGTAACAGGCATGCATCGGCCTGCACGTCATGGATGCACGTTCGGTGTCCCGTTAAGGTTGCCTTACCGTGGTCTCGCACGCCCTGACAAAAATGTGTTGTCTTCTGCATTCTCCTGTTACTCAAAATATTTTCATTTTGAGTAAATATTTTCTGAAACGTTTTACAACACAATTTTGCGTGATTGGTTCTTGACTGAACATTTTAACCTATTACTCAAAATATTTTCATTTTGAATCTTCTTGACTGAACTTTACATATGTACTCTGAAGACGATTATACCATAAGCACAGTGCAAGACCATGGTCGATAAGCCTGTAACTCGCAACTTCTTCACGTGAAATACGTTAAAATACTTTGGCTGCAGATCACCTAGCACTGACCCTGTTACGAATTGCACAATCTGGTCTCATCATTCCATTGTGATAAGGAGGAGATGCTCCATGCAGTTTCAGCATTAGTATGTGGTTAGGACAGAGGTTGATGGTTGTTCTGAAATGTATGAAAGTTTCGTTTCATTGTTCTTCGCTACAGATTCTGAAGTCTGAACGTTTATATATCTACAATGACCGTAAGATTTGCAGGCCTCTGCATTCAAGGACTTTTCCTGGGCTGAAATTAACTGTGTTTTTGAGATCATAAAGTAAAGCACCTGCTGCCAGGCACACATGAAGTTGTGGTGACAAGCTTAGCCGATCTAGGACCGACTTATCACTGAACAATGAAGGCTTCAACGACCTAGCTTCATTGCCCGACAGAAATGAGCAGATAGCAAACTACATCAAAAGGCGTTGCAGTTACTGTTGTCCTGTGTAAGGTGCATGTGATACTACCAATGTTTACATTATCGACCAGATCGATAAAACCGACCGCCACCGAAACCTTCGATTTTACCGATTTTCGCGATAACCGGTCGATTTTCGACTGAGAATTCAAATTTCAAATTTTGAATTCGATATCGACCAAACCGGTCGATTTTCACCGGTTACCGACCGGTTTGTGTCGGTAACCGGTCGGTTTGCTCGATTTTGGACGCAGGAACGAAAAATGAGGAAAAAGGGCTTAAAATGTTTGATTTTTTGGCATGATCTTTGCTAAAATATTATAAAAATGATTAGCCACACATTGACAACATAGAATTCATAAAAGATTGCACCAATCAATCTCATACAACATACCACAAGTGATATAAGTCCAACATAAATTGTCCGATACATAGTTCTTGAATAAAAACAACATAGAACATAGTTTTGAACAAATTCCAACAATGGATACAAACAATGGATATCTTTTTTTAGGAAAGTCCATTTTACACCCTGAATAATTCAACAAAATTATGGAGCAATATACCCCTATTGTGATTTGTATATTTTGTTTCTCGACATATAAGTTGAATTTGAAGCTAAAATTTTGCATGATGATAGCTCACACAATAATCTATATCAAAATAATTATAGCATATTTTTTATTTTTTGTATGTATTTATTTTTAATTTCTACTAGACTATGTAAATAGTATTAAAAAATATGTTACGATAGGGGGGCATATTGCCCCAAAATGAATTGTTGAGGGAGTAGTTTAAGCCACGAATTTGTTCAGAGGGTAAATCAGACAAAGTGAATTATTTGAGGGAGTCAAATTATTTTTGTTTGCCTTTTTTTAATTTCTTTTCACACAGAAATGTTGCGCAAATTGTTTCACCCACCAAACGAGCTTGTTTTTGTGTATCGTTTCAACCAATATGCTGCAAATGATGTCTAGTTTATTTACATATTTTTTGTTTCAAATTTTTCCAAATTTTTAAAAAATTTCAAATTTGAATTTCGAAAATCGGTGTACCGGATTTATCGGATCGGACCGATAAGCTCGATAACCGCGATTATCGACCGATAATAGTCGATTTTGAAAGCCCTGGATACTACACCAAGAGGTTTGTGACCGTTCAAAGATTTTCTCATAAAACACTAACTGAAGTGTTAGAGGGAGTTTTTAGTTTGATGCTTCGACCCATTATAGACATTTCTACTGCAGAATACAGTTTGATCACATATAACTATTTATTTATTTAATGGCCAATTGTAAAAGGCATTAAGTCATGTTCTCCTTGAATGAAAGGAAGTAAAAGAAATTGAAGAGTTGTACCTTACACAGTGTACCTCCGACTATGGAGTTTCAAGAGCTCTCTATATATATGATACTTGAATTAAGATGAAACATATTCCTCGATCCGAATATGGATTGCTTACTAGATCATCCAATCTCCATTTTTTGGTATGAGAGGCATTGGGAATAGGATGTTCTCGAGCGGTATGTGTGGATGTTCTCTAAAATTCCACTTTAGCAACGAGCTATAGTGGTTCTACCACGAACTTTTTCGATACAACTTGCACTGCTGGGGCTCTCAGAACTGTAAGCTATTCAAAGACCTAGAGATGCATTTGATCGTATTCAAAGCAGAAACAAAGTTGTAACCATGTTCCTCTACCTGAATTTTTGCTTCTCTGAAATGAAAACAGACTCTGAATCTGTGGGACTTCAAGGCCCGAAAGGAGGCCAACTAAGAGCATATCCAAAAGAATCCCATAAAATTAGCCCCATAAATTTGTTTTTAGGAGCAATCAAAAAATTATAAGTGGCAATTTGTCCTCTCTCCTCCAACAGTCTCTCCCTAAAAGTGGATCAAAACAAATTTGATTGAGCCACATCAGCATTTGGGCGCACAAAAACATTAATTGTAGTGGAAAAAAATGAATGGGGGCCCCAATTCTTTCCCTGTTTGTAACTACAAATGAGCGGAGTTTAAGGGCTATGGAAAAGTTGAGGGTTGTTTTGGGGCCCTGTTGGAGATAGTTTTTTGCATAAAATCCCAATAATTAAATTTAAGAGAGGTTTATGGGGTTCTCTTGGAGATGCTCTAACGTTCTTTTCTTTTTTTTAGGTGAGTTTGTAGGAGTAGTTGTCAGCTTTGGTAAGGTGGACAATTTCAATCCTTGTCTGAACATCAATCCAAAAGATAATTATAACTTGAACAATGCATCTGGCACAATGTCTGTAAGATTTCTATTTGAGGCCTGCCGTGGTACACAGAATCATAAAACTCAGTCAGCTGCGCTGCCTGTAGGGCTGTCAACGAGCCGAGCTCAAGCGAGTCCAGGGAGGCTAGGCTCGAGCTCGATAAGAGTCGAGCCGAGCTCGAGCGAGCTTAAAATTTTCTTCGAGCTTGAAGTTAAGCTCGAACTCGGCTCGGGTCCAGGCTCGCGAATGCTCGAGATCGGCTTGACTAAGCTCGTCAGGAGACGTCTTGTAGATAAACAAAACGCTACCAACTCTAGAACACACAACACCCAAAGAATTGCTCGAAATTCGGGCCAAATAAACAAAAGAGCACACAATTCTACATCTCGTTCAACTGCACACACCATGGGCTTGGAGATTCTCGGGTAGGGATGCTTTTTGGGTAGGACGAACAAGAGAAAACGCAGCGGTGTGGTGGTAGCCCGTCGTGGTGCAGACCCATGGCATTGGCAGCCGGCAGCCAGTGGAGGCGGTGCAGTACTGCGCGTGGATTTGGTTAGAGGCGGAGGAGCCATGGTTGGGGAAAAGAATGGGGAAAGTGGAGGAGTGAGGATAAGGCTGGGGAAGACGAACGTGTGGCCTCACATAGAGCTGAAGCTGTGCGGGACCGGGCCAGGGCCACGTGTACTGCGTGAGGAAAAGTTGAGAACTACAGCGGCAAATAAACGAGCCTTGTCGAACGGTTTGAGCTCGGCTCGGCAAAGCTCGCGAGCTTGACAGCAAGCTCGAGCTTGGCTCGTTTTCTTGTCGAGTCGAGCTCGAATCGAGCTGTTAACGAGTCGAGTTCGAATAGCTCGCGAGCCACGAACTTTTTTGACAGCCCTAGCTGCCTGCGCACTCAACTAATTTACCACGCCTTTATAACTTGAATGAAAAATGATGGTGCATCTGTGGAAGAGTACGTCTTACATTGGCATTCAGTTCGTTATTGCTAACTGCCCAACATTCTGTTCCTGTCCTGCTCTGCTCTGTTTTCCGTATTGCCCAACCATAATAAGCAGAGTGCCTTACGACAAGTTGAAGCATGACCAGTAAGGTTTCCGAGAGTCTCCGGCTAGCTAGGCACTTCCATCTCGTGCTCCAGGAGACATGCCCAGACGGCGCTGGACAAACCAATCACGGCGAGCCCGGCTGTGAATCGCCACAGCGCCACGCGCTTCCCACCTTGACTAGTCGACTCCCATCCGGACCACGCAGCCAGGGTGGTCGCTATTTGGAACAGAGACCACACCCTGGTTTCGCGACCCATGCACGCGGCACGCTGTGGCTCGCAGCCGAGTTCTCCACATTTGTCGCTCCCTTCCATCTCGTGCTCCAGAAAACATGCCCTACTCATCGAGTGCAACTCCTCAAGAAACTGCATGCCCCCGTCGTTATGGTGCTCCGCCTCGGCCGGAACATCAGGCTTGCCATGGCGCGTCGCGCCAGCCATTGCGTTGCGCTACCGCCCGCCGGCGTTCCCCATGATCTGCGTGCTCGCGTGCCACCGCATGCACGCGCACACCACCAGCGCCGCATCATCGTCCTGGAACACGCAGCAGCATAACGCCTATCGCCTCGGCCTCCAGCTTTTGGCGCAGCACTGTTCCTCTGTCCCGACCAAAGTTTTAAATAGCGGGCTAAGGGGTTTAACGGCATGTTTCTAAATCAGTTAATAGTAGAGCTAAATCAGGCTATAGCGGGAGATAGCGGTTGATTTGTACATGAACACAAATAGCGGTACACTGCTTCAAAAATCTATAACGGGCTTTAGCGGGAGATTTAAAACCTTGGTCCCGATGCCCTCACCTCTGTTCTGTCTGGCGGTGGCGCCCGCCTCCCTAACTCCGGTTCGCGCCGTGGATGACGCCAGCGGCCTTCGCCTCCCACTATCACTCCCGAGGACTACGACCGCCGACCAGTCAAACAGCGACCACCTTCGGTCCGCGTGAGGACGTTGCCGCATCCGCTCCTTACGGTGTCCTACTTCACTTGCCACCCGTTCCCGTTGTCCTCTGCAACGACGTCTCCAATCGACCTGTCGCGCCACCGTGTCATGCCACCAGTCCTCTGCACAGTTAGCGTACTTGTACACCATGCCAAAGCCACCACGGCTAACATTTGCAGCCATGAGAGCAACAAGACAGTGGGGGAAGACGCGATGACGAGGCACTCGTCCAACACGCTGGCCGTGACCGAGATACATCCGTCCACACGTCATGCAAGGTTTGCAGCCCAACAAGCTTGCTGAGCCACGGGACTCGTATTGCCGGTGCGAGTCGTCCGCTTGCTCCTGCGCCAGGCTTGAACCGCCCAAGGCCTAGGCCTGGATAAACAAAATGACAGAGCAGCATCCCGGTGGCCGACTGGGCGGACGCCGTGCGAGAGGAAACCCGCAGCCCGACGACGTGTTCCATGCTCTGCTTTCTCCCCATAGGCGCTTTGGCTCATGACCCGATCCTCTGCTTGTAATCGGCCGTCCACATCCTTCACTTGAGAAATGGAGCTTGGTCTTCCAAAGCCAGCTGGCAGCGAGGGAAAACGTGTTATTTTGATCCTCAAGCACTATCATATGAACACATCTAGCTTCTCTCATATCATGTCTGTCTTGCAAACAAGGTTAATCATTACGATGGTTAGAAAAGAAATAAAACAAGCAATGGAAAGAGAGGCTTGCAAGGAAAGGCTCTTCTCTTCATTTCTGTTTTTTGTAATCATGCTACCAACGAAACAGTAGCCTCTCATCTCTCTCGCTCTGCTTTCTCCCAGAGCCGCTTTGGCTCATGACCCCAATCCTCTGTTCAACGTCCGTCCATATACTTTGAGAAATGGAGCTTGCCTGTCCAAAGCCAGTTCGGGGGGGCGGGGGGGGGGGGGGGTCGTGTTGGGCGGGCGGGGGATGTGTTACTTTGATCCTACCTCAAGCACATGCATACGGACACACCTAGCCTCACGCATATCCTGTCATCCCTTCCAAACAAGGCTAATCATGAAGACTGTTAGAAAACAAAATAATGATATAAGAAAACAAACAAATGGAAAGCCAGACTTGCAAACGAAGGCTCTTCTCCCCGTTTCTTTCTTGTAATCATGCCAACAACAAAATAGAGGACTCTCATCGATCTCCCTCCCTCTATCTAAATGGATGGGATCTATGTATGCTTTTTTTTTTTTTGTGGGAGCGAGAACCATGTGCCAACGCGTTTGCTTCCACGGAAAACGAGCCATCCGTTTCCGTTTCACCTTCTCACACAAATCATGCACTGTCTCACATCACTTTCCCCTCTCCCTAGTATGATTTAGATTATAAAATTCAGTCCCCAGAAGACAACTGAAATTAAAGCAAATTAATTAGTCAAATATCTAGAGATGCCCGTTGATGTCCATATATGTGATAGGCTAAGTATAGAAAACTTTGTGTGTATGTTCCTCAACTTAATGAAAAACAGTGATGGTTAACACTCAAGGACCGAAAGAGACCAGCTAACTTCTTCTTTTTTTCTAAGAGCAGGAAACGGTGACCAACTTTTGATTACTACAGCAGTTCTCGGCATTGATAAGATGGCCAATCTCAGTCCTTGTCTGTACATGAATCGAAAAGATAGGGGAGAACAACCCATCTGGCACAATATCGTTGAAGGCAGAATCCCATAATTATGTCAATTGCGCATTCAACTACTTGATCATCAGGTCCTTGTCACATGAATGAGCATCTGTAGCAGATCCTTACGTTGACATAGAGTTCTTGCCCCTGGGCATAAGCCAACTTCACAAACTATTTGTTCTTGCTCTGTTTTTCTTATTCAAATCCAACCATGATGAGCAGAGCTTACCATGTAAATCAAATCAGAGAACCATACGGGAGGGCTACTTGCCGGCCAACACCTTTCCAGGCTCTGGTTTCTCCTAGAGGCCTTCCGGCTCAAGAACCCGATCCTTCTGCTTGCAACAATAAATCAATTGTCACTTCAAAAATTGGTTTCATGCTGATGTTGTGCATGACATCTGCAATGGAGTTCCACAGACAAAAATGCGGTTTGTCTTTTCCATTCCCCTGTTTACTGGGTTTCGCGACCCCTGAGATTAATTACTGAAGGAGAAGAAACTTGAAATATTTTCATTTTGCAGGCTGCGGGCACACGAAGGAACGGAGCGCCGGCGGCATGGTTTGGGTGGCTCGTGCAGCTCTGCGCCTTACAACTTGCTGACTATGACGAGCGACGACCGGTCAACTCGCCCGATCTGAACCGCACGAAATGGATCGCACGAATCCGAGAACCAGGGGTGGCCACTTTTTCAAATAGCGACCATACCTTGTTGTCAATTTGCTGCACGCCATGACTTCAAATATTTTCAGTCTGGGCATAGTTTTTTTCCTGGGTTGTATTAGATGGAGTGTCCATGAATCCTTCCTTTTAGTTTTGTTGTCTTAAACATGCAACATTAGAAAAACACAAAGCGAAATGAAAAACTTCCATTTCAGTCTTCTTCCCTGAACATTACAGCAGGACAAGAAGCAGTTACTAATTCCCCAATCTGTCTCATAGTTGCCTTGTGATAAGAAGGAGAAAATCAAGGTAGTGATCGTCTCTGGATGGAGATGGAGGCGTAAGCCAGATGGAAACTGTCATGTTCTTGAGAATGTGATCACAATGTTACCTCAAAAATGGCTAAGCAAGAGGCACCAGCTGCAAGGGACAGTTGAAGTTGTCCTGACATGATCGTTGATAACCAATTCTAATGCTGACCTATATATGACTGAACAACAGGACCCTTCGACGACCTACATCCATAGCCCCATCGAGGTGCCAGGATGTGGAGCAGACATATAGTTGCAGTTCACCAGCCACACTCTTGTCACTTTACATGAAAAGGTGCATAGGGTACATGAGGACCTTTGTAATCTCAGCTTTAAGTTTGATCTTTGAGTTTTTTTTCTCCACCCACCATAGTGATACATACTGTATTGTACAAGAGATCAGATATACCTTTTTATTTCTTTACTGCCACATTGTACCTGGCACTAAGCCTGCACTCCTTGAAACAAAGGAAATAAATAGAACTGGAGAATTGTCACCACATTTGTACCTGTGAACATGAGAACATTATGGAGTTTCAAGAGCTCTCTATACATGATACTTGAATTAAAAGATGGTACCTATTTCTCAAAGTATGGAGTGCTTGCTAAATCATTCAATCTCCATTCGTAGCAGTGAGAGGTATTGGGAATTGGTTGTTCTCTACTAGTAGGGTTTGATGTCCTGTGAGTGTCACTCCGTCGACGAGTTATGGTGGTTCTTCCACCACTTTTCTTATTAGGACATGAAGTTGTTAGGGTCTCATAACTGATTTCCTCAGACTCGGAGTCTGTGGGAATGATCAGTTACAAAACCCACAATTAAGGACCGAAAAGAGGCCAATTAACCTTACTTTTGTGAGTCTGCGGGAGTAGTTGTCAGCTTTGGTAATATGGCCAATCTCAATCCTTGTCTGAACATGAATCCAAAAGAGAACTCTAAGATGAACAAAGCATCTGGCATAATGTATGTAAGATTTCAGTTTGAGGGCTACTGTCGTGGTAGACAAAATGGTAAAATTTAGTCAGCTGCACACACAACAACATATCACGCCTTGCGAACTGCCCGATACTGTTCCTTTCCTGCGAACTGCCCGACGCTCTGTTCCTTTCCAGTTGCATCCGTGCCAGAGTCCTACAGTTACATTATTCATCGACCGAGTTGTTTTTATCCCGTTGTATCTTTCAGTAGTATACGTTCGTTTCGGACGTAAATGTGGTATACTACTATACTCTTTCACCACGTGCTGTACACCAGTTTCGTTTGTGTCAGCAGAGTACCTTTGCCATGCAAGCACCAAAGCAGTTGACATGCTCGATCCGAAGACAAGGTTGTTGTAGCCTTGCCACCCAATCTGGGTGCGCCCCTGTGTACTACTAACGAGCCGTCAACATTGTGTACTACTAACGAGCCGTCAACATTCGTTCGATCGCCGCATGCACACTGAACTCTAAGCCTAGGCCGGTGCTCACGAAGTCACGATTGACGCCCCTGTTTAGAAAGGTGGTGAGAAACAGCAGTCATCAGCTTAAAGCATGCTGGAGAAACAAGGCCAGCCGCGTCCGTCGTCCACATGCTGGAGGTGGCCATTCGAGAGTGAAGGCCCTCCACGCCGGCGACGCGGCGGCAAAGCAGCACACGTCCAGGAGACGACCTTCTTTTTTTTTCTTTTTTCTTTTTTTTTTCTTTTTTTTGGAAACGTCCCCGGCGACGGGTGGGGGTGTTCTGCTCAGACGAGAAGTTAAAAGGCTGTCCTGGCCCGTGGCCCGTTCATGTGACGCGCCGCGTCCATTCCAGGCATTGGCGGGCCTTGTATTCGGCCCTGAGTCAACCTGCGGTTCGTGGCCTCAGCCCATAGTCGAGGGTGGGCCCAGTATTAAACTGCCCGGCCCCCACGGCCTGCTAGCTGCTACCGACTTTGCGCGCCCTCCTCGCTGACCACACCAACTACAGCCCACTAGCCCAGGGACGGAATTAGGCTAGCCAGCCCAACCCCCACCCGGCGCCTGCTGCTTCAGCGCTCCGCCGCCGCCGCCGCGTTCTACCGTGAACTGAAGCGCGGAAGGTTCAGCAGGACACCACGATGGACAGGTTTCAGTCAGCACCAGCCCGGCATGAGATTCAGTTGTCATCCACAAAGAACGGCACAGATGATATGAGAGAACACGGATTTCATAAAGAGCAGGCACGCAGATCTTACACGAGCCCAACGAATGCACGCAATACAACTGCACAAGCATCTAAAATGGCGCTACATCACTGAGATGTGTCTACCTCAGCAGTCAGCACTCATCATTTGACATTCTTCCACTACTGATTAGAAGAACATCATTTCACTAGAGACTAGATAGAAGTTACCACACTAGTAGTACTTCTACAATAAGGCATAAGCTTTGTACAGATTGATTGAATTTGAATCAGACTTCCTACTGTACGTACGAGCTGCTTTGGGAGCCGTGGTTGTCCTGCTTCGACATCGACAACGCCTCGGCGACGCGAATGGGCCGCACATCCGTCAGCTCCTTCACGACGTCCACCATGGACGGCCTTTGGCTCGCCTCCTTGGCCGCACACCGGATAGCCACCGACAGGACCTTGCGCACCTGCTCCATCTCCACCGTGCCGAAGATTTCTTCCATGAGGTCCGGGTCGCAGACGGCCTCGATTTTGTCAGTGCCGTTCAGCATGAAGGACACCCAGCTAACGATGTCCAGGTTGTTCGGGAACGAAGGGTCCACTGCCATCTTCCTGGTGAGCAGCTCGAGCACCACGACGCCGTAGCTGTACACGTCGGACTGGATGCTGCTTCTGGTGGAGAACGCCAATTCTGCATGACAGAGCACAGCCATTAGGTAACCAGTGCGTATTCTGAAGTTCATACTTACTGCAAGCAACATATTTTACAGCAAAATCTTTCAACATAAACAATGACAAGCTAACAATATGCATATCTGAACTGGTATACAGGAAAATTCTACAGAGATTTTGACAAGTTGCTTCACACTACCATATACATTTCACAAACCTTTTTTGGACGGAACTGCAGCAAGGGAGGCCCCTACTGTGCATTTCACAAACCTTAAATCTACTATCAAGCGTACATGAAACTGTTGAAAAAAAAATTATGCATCATGATTTGTTTCAACCATACCTGGGGCCATATATCCAATGGTGCCAACGATTCCAGTGGTCTGTGGAGCTGAAGTGGACTGATCCATGAGTTTAGCAATGCCAAAATCAGAAATATGTGCCACCATGTCCTTGTCCAGCAATATATTACTTGGCTTGATATCTCGGTGAACAATTGCAGGGCGGCAGTCATCATGAAGATAAGCCAACCCATGGGCAATGCCGAGCGCTATGTCATACCGCACACACCAGTCCAAAGCTGGCGCTGGCTGAATCACATGCACAACATCGTGAAGGCTGCCTTTTTCCATGAAATCATACAGTATGAACCCATAATTACCCCTCAACCAAAATTCTTTTAGCTTTACCAAGTTCCTATGCCTAATTTTACCAAGCGTCTTCAATTCTCTGACCAGGCTTTTGTATAAACCTTTGTGAGCAGAAATCGCAAGCTTTTTTATAGCATACACTTCTCCTGTCCTCAGTGCTGCCTTGTAAACAGTTCCATGGCCACCCGTACCAATGATATACTTGTCATCAAAATTCTCAGTGGCCTCTATAAACTCATTTAACTTAGAAGAGGCGCCTTCGAACATAGTACTGACTGATTCCACACTTTTCTTCTTTAGATCTTGAAACTTCAAGAGGATGCAACTTAGTATAAGTACCACAACAGCTCCCACAAACAATGAACCAAGAACTATAAGAGCAATCTTGACTCGGCCGTGCACTCCTCTCTTCCTTGATCCTCCACAAGGTTTCAGGACATTAGCTCCCTTGCAAGAATCACTACTGCAAGTTATACAGAGGCCCGGATTTCCATTAAAGGAACTTGGTGTGGAATCCACAAACTTCAGAAGATTACCTGGCACAGGTCCAGTAAATTGGTTGTAGGAAACATTCAAGGTATGCAGAAACTGTAGACTACCCAACGTGTAAAGACCTCCTGTGAGATTATTATATGACAAATCTAAACTTTGCAGCTCCACTAAATTACTCAATTGTGGAGGAATATCACCCACTAGACCATTGCTGCTAAGATTCAAGGCGACACTCAGTTTTAGCAACCTTCCTATAGATGATGGGATACGGCCTCCAAGAATGTTGCCACCTACTTGCAGCTCAATAAGCATATCCAATTGCGAGATAGAATCAGACAAGCCTCCACTGAACTTATTCTCTTGTAACCGTAGATATGACAGAAACTTTAGACTGCACAATGTTGTGAGAGCCGAACCATTAAAGGAGTTAAAACTCAAATCAAGTGCATACATCTTGGAGCAGTTGGCAATCTGCAAAGGGAGCAAACCATATAGGCTGTTGTGTGAGAGGTTAAGTCTTCTCAGATTCACTAACTTTCCAATTTCAGTTGGTATTCCACCAAATAGCTTGTTCTCTGACCAGTTTATTTCAGTAATATTTCCACAACTGCCAAAGCTTGCTGGAATGTAACCACTCAATGAATTGTGACTCAGGTCTATATAGCTTAGATTTTCACAATTTCTGAATTCCGGGATAGGCCCATCAAGATTATTGTTTTGGAAAATGACACGTTCCAAACTTGGGCAGTCCGCGACACTGGAAGGGATGCTACCATTAAGATGGTTAAACCCCATGACAAAAATTATCAATGCTTTCCCAGAACAAATGTTTGGTGGGATTTCACCAACAAAACTGTTGTTTGTGAAATCTATCTGTTCTAAACGGCTATTAACACCCAAGTCTGCTGGTATGACTCCAGTGAAGAAATTATCAAATAGTGTAAGGTTCTGGAGGAATTTCAGCTCAGCTAACACTGAAGGAAGTTCCCCTGTGAAACCGTTTCCATAAATAAGGACACTCTCCAGGCTTTGAATACTCCAAATATTTTTCGGGAACTCTCCCTTGAGCCGATTATCAAATAGAAATAGCTTCCGCAGGTTCTTTAAGTTTGCCAACTCTTTAGGAACAGTGCCCTCTAGTTGGTTTGCATCCAACTCTAGCCGCCCCAGCAACCGGCAGTTACCAATCTGAGGAGGGATCGGCCCAGACAAGGAGTTCTCAGATAGTATAAGATCTGTGAGACTGCTCAATAAGCCGAGAGATGCTGGAATTCGACCAGAGAAATTATTTCTCACAAGTGCAAGTTTTTGCAAGCTACTACAGTTCCCGAGCCATGAAGGGATTTCATCACTTATCTGATTGTAGGACAAGATGAATCTTTCCAAGTTGCAGTTTTGAAAGCTGAAAGGAATCTTGCCAGTGAAGCTATTGTTTGTAGCATCAAACCTCGTAAGGCTTTTTATCTCACCCAAGGTTTCCGGAAGGGCACCACTTAATTGATTATCGAGAAGATAAAGGTCCTCTAAATTGGTGCAGTTGCCAACTGAACCAGGCAGAACTCCAGATAACATATTCCCACCATGCAACCACAAGGCCTCAAGGCTTGTCATCTCACCAATCGTAAAGGGTATTGGACCACTGAGCTGATTGTAGTGGAGGTACACTTTCAGCAGGAACTGGTTCTTGAACAACTCCACTGGTATTGTCCCACTCAGAGAGTTGAAGCTCAATGAGATATATGTCATTTTCTTGAGGTTTCCAAGTGATGCTGGTATTTCACCAGAAAGAACGTTATCAGACAGATTCAAATAATCAAGTATGCTGCAGTTCCCCAACGCTGGAGGAATCAAACCAGATATGTTGTTGCTTGACAAATCAAGGGTATTTAGGTATTTCAGAAGTCCAATTTGAGGTCCTAGTGAACCTGAAACTCCTGATGAAGATAGGTCGAGAGAAATCACATGACTCCTGTTATTGCAAAGAACTCCATTCCATTTACAAGGAGTAGAGTCAGAAGCATTCCAGTCCGAGCTTAAGGATCTTGGTAGTATGAGGTTTTCGGACAGAGCAAGAAGGGCCAGACCATCTGAACTCAAACTCCATGCTGATGAAACCGATGTCAGGAAGAGAAATAACCAACGCCACAAAACGAGCCCCATTTAGTCCTGAAAAGGTTTAAATATGAGTTATCAGTTGAATATTTTTCAATTATACAAGTATGTCAGCGCACCATTGCACTTGTCTGCCGAACAATTGCATTGTTTCTTTGGTCACTTTTCTACTAAAAGCAGTAGTATATGCGAATTTGAAGGATACTAGAAGGACCATAACTTCTTTCCTAAAACCAAACACTAGTATTTCTTGAGGACTTTTACAGTCCCCCATACTAGCTAGTATTATTGAAAAATACTAGCTAGTATTGTGGAGGGTAGTTTTGGAATTATAATTTGGTTGGATTAATTTAGCACGAATCCCAAAGCAGCCTTATAAAAAACATATTTTCAATTATATGTAATATTTGGGCCTCGCTTGGCCCAGCCCTGCCCATTTTGCCTCAGTTCAGCCCTGCTGCAACTTTCGGATCGAAACAGGTTAGTCGGCGGCGGCGCTCGCAGTTGTTCATTGCTTGTCACGTACCTTGCCGCCACAACTCGATCCGCATGCGCGGCTTTGGTCTCCACTTATGTCGTAGCTGATTGACCAATCACGGCTTCTTTGGTAATAAGGTTGCTAATTTGATTAATCGGCTCCCTGATTTCATTGTTGCAACTTTCAATGGGGAGAAGTAATCGCATCATTTGAGAAGTTGTGTTCCTGTGATGAAGTTTAAAACTTCATGAAGCTACGAGCATGCGGAGGTGAAGGAAGGCCTCTAACGACTGGAATTTGGCATGCCGGCAGCGACGATGTTCATCCTTTTCTTTTCCTGTCTTGGAGAGAGGGGAAGGCAGAAAGGTGTTGATCAGCTACGATAGGGTTTCATCCTAAAATCCTCTAACGATAGGGTTTCATCGAAAAACAAGGCTAGGCTGGATCGGGATGGACTCGACAGGAGCAGGCTGGACTCAGAGATTATCAAATTAAAAATGTTAATTAGACTGACTGCTTTGGGATTTCGATTTAGCCACATCGTGACAATATAATTACTAGTATGCCATGAATACTAGTTAGTATTGGTGAGTGAGAGTGAATCGATATAAACCGTCAGATCATAATACTAGCTAGTATTTTTCAATAATACTAGCTAGTATGGGGGACTGTAAAAGTCCTCTATTTCTTTGGTCAATTTTCTACTAAAAGCAGCAGTGCATGCGAATTTGAAGGATACTGGAAGGAACCATAACTTCTCTCCTAAATCCAAACACTAGTATTTCTTTGCCCCCAGTGTACTAGAGTTTACTAATCAGTTGATAGGATCATATAAACTATTTGTAATTCAAATAATCAGGAGGTAAATTTCTTTCAATTGTTTGGTGAAGTTGCCCTTTTGTAGCAGAGACAATTTCCCCAAAGCACAACAAGGTGGCTAACTAATACTCCCTCCGTTTTTAAATTGTTGTCGCCATTGACTTTTTTATTTACGTTTGACCGTTCGTCTTATTCAAAATAGTTGTTCGAATATACAAAATTATAAGTTAGGTTCACACTTACTTTGAAGATAAAACAAATCATCACAAAATATATGATATTTTTAAAAAAATTTTGAATAAGACGAATAGTCAAAGATAACAAAAAAAGTCAATGGCGACAACAATTTAAAAACGGAGGGAGTACCAAATTGTACAGAACTTCGCGAGATGGGATCTGAACTCTAACGCAGAAGCATTTCTCTCTCCTATTCTAATCCGAAGGTAAACGCGTACGTGCTCACACCACAGTCGCACATGGGAACTATGACCCCCTAGCTAGGAAGTTTCATACGCAGTAGCAATGAAGCAGTTCTGGGTGACAGAAGCGCCCTGTTCTAGCAACCGCACAATTCAAGCGCAAGAAATCGGTACCCAAGAATGCTAATTTCAGTGAGGTACGACGGAAACTAGCATCGAATCAACTCTGATTTCCCCATTGCTCTGAAACCTAGCAGTCAACCGCCAAAATTGAAAGGAAAAAACAAGAATACAGGAGGAGCCAAAGGCAACGCGAGCAAACTGTGCGAACAAGAAACTATACCCTAAAGAATGATTCCGAGAGCCATCAAGAACAGTCTAGGAAGTCGCAGTTCCTCAGGAACAAAGATTCCATCACTAGTTCACGGACAGCAACTGCAAGCAAGCAAAGGGAAGAGCGGAGAGAGCCGCGCGTACCAGTGAGTAACCCCGCTGCTCGCCGAATGGTGCCGGGAAGGGGAGGCCGCGGTGCCGCGCTATCTAGCGTTCGCTCGCACCATCCATGGCGGAAGAGAAGAAGCACAGCGGGAAGTGGGAGAGGGGCCGCTGCGGGGAGGGTGGTAACCGAAATAGTGGAACACACGGCAGAGCCCGTGAAAGTAGCAGTTCACACTAGTAGAAGAAAGAGCCTGGCCCTGATTCGAATTTGGGCTGCCTCTGCTTGTACGCCTGTTCGGACGAACACGACGACGCGACGCGTTCTGGCGTCCAAACTCCGAAGTCCCTGAACCGCGCAACGCGCGTTCATACGGCGATGGGGTTTGACCGTTTGACTGTTTTTTTTCTTTTCCACAGATTAATTCGAAAGTTGAGATGCTATCTAACCTCGTTGCAAATTGCATCCGGCTGAAGGCGATCTATTTTTTGACCTTGACCGAAAGTTAACCTGCCTTTTTTTTTATGTTTTCTATACGTCACTTAATTAGCAACCTCATTAGTAAGATAGTTTAGTGCCAATGGAGACATTCTCTATTGCTATATATACTTATGTTTCTTTCACTTGTTCTTTTAATTAACCTCGTAACTAACTTTGTTTCGTTGATTACGCTTCACGTCACATCAGACATCAGCATGCAAATAAACAAAGGGTTTGCTCCATGTAAGTCGACTTAGATTTTGTATGCGTGTAAGTCGAATTTTGTAACCGTTAGATTTTGATCGGACGGCCGGCGTGTTTGTGTACGTTTGTATTTTTGTAATTTTGTAGCCGTTAGATTTTGTATGCGTGTAAGTCAAATTCTAAGTCGAATTTTTTGTTCTATCTTGTCCGTTGAATCCAACGGCTACAAAATTTAACTTACACGAATACAAAATCTAATTCGACTTACGTGAAGCATCTCCTAATAAACAAACCCACATCACGGTCAAAGAAACGGATGCACATATGACGCATGTAGGTAGGGAGGAGTGATTACGAACCTGCTATTTTAGCAGGGGGTGGAGCTACACCTTGCCGCTGGTGTCAGCTGACACCGACGGATTCCTGAAAAGGTAGAGTGAAATGCTGCTCAAACACCGGCAAATCTTCAGACTGGCTTCGCCCCTAATTTTAGTGAAGCTTGAGCTTATCGAATCGCAACTGACAATAGACAACGAGTACCAAACAAACGCACTAACGGCATAACGGTTGTTAATTTCTTTTCCAGAAGAAGACGGTTGTTATTTATTGTCACCGCAATCTTTTTGCACATACTGTTAAATCAGAGTATTGACTATTTCTTGGTCACCGTTGTTAATTACCAATGGCGTCTGTACGCAGTTGCACTAACGACATGATTGTGGCGTTAAGGTCAGTCTCAATGCAGTCTTTTATTTGCATTAAATTCTATGTCATATGTGCATTTTTTGCTGATATAGCAGTTAATTATGATGAGAGAGAAGATAAATTTTCATATTTTATGAGAGGTCTTTCATTCAAATGAAAGAAAGCATGCTCATTTTTCTAAAACTAGCTTAGGAAAGAATGCAATGAAATGGTGCATTTGAGACTCATTTAATAAAAGGCTTTTTTTTAAAATAAAAAAACGGAGTCGATGGACACGGTTTGATCCTGGTCCATCAGGTTGTTCTGGCTGAGCCCATTCCTGGTTCCCGAAGCTGCAAGGATTCTCAGCCCATGTTCTCTATCCGCCAAATCATACAGGGGCATGTTATTTCGTTGGGCTAATCTACGCATGAAATGGCCTAGCCCACCTTTGAGGCAACAATGTCAGTGGGCTTGCAAGTCCTTGTTCCAACGTTCATGAAAAACATAGCAGACCTTTGCCTCTTTTTCTTGTTTTTTTATCATAATAAGATTATAGTTTTTCCCGGCGGGCCCCATGCTTCTACTGTTGGTTACTGTTACCCTGTAGCAATTGCTATCGTCCGTCCAATTGTGTCGGTGGAATTCATCCAGCCGTCCGTGACGCACGGCAGGCGAAGCGTTTCGCAAACATCGATCCCCTTCCAGATTCTTCTTCCCCACCCCGCTCCGCTCGGCTTCCCCACCGATGGCAGCGGCCATCCACGACGCCTCTCCTCTCCAATCGGCGACATCTCGCCGGGCGGCTCCAACTTTTGTCGTCACGAGTGGAGGGTCGCTGGCTCGCTGCTTCCTCTCCTTCAACTGCGGTTCCTAGGTGAGAGGATGGGAGGCTTCTCGCTCTGCCTCGCCGTCCCTGTGCACCGAATGAACCCGGCCTCCCTTGCCTCTGCACTTCCGCCGGAAGCCCCCCAGTGCATCACCACTTCTCGTCCCCATCGCCTATTCGCTTCATGAACACCTGCTTTGCTACATCAAGACTGGGTAGCTCGCCCCGAGATCCCAGGTGGCCGGGTAATCCTTCTTCTACGACACATCCAGCAGGTACGTACCAGCATCCGTTCCCCTTTTCCACATCACTTTCTTCTCATCCAACCTCTTTTATGTTCCTATTTTTGTTTAGTTTTATTTGATTTCATCTTTTTGTAATGTGTACAGAGCTCCAGCATTCCTGGATCAACTTTCCCAATGATCTATTACACACCAAATCTATGACCTTTTTACTGCACAGATGGGTTGTATAATTTATTCTATCATAACTTTCAGTGTTCACGTATCCGTAGTTTGCCGGTCCAGTATAAGGCTTTAACATGGTGATGCTTGCATAAACCTGAATGCAATCTGCATATGGTGGATGAAATACTGCAGTATGCATATTGATGATCAATTCAAACACTTCTTTTGGAATTTGCATTTTTGTAACACCTGATATACTCGCATTCTCACATCCGAATGTTTCATATGTCCTGAGTTTGATTCAGTACGGACAAGATTATATGTCATGATATAAAATTCAGTCTTATTTTCAGTTTAATTCTCGGCTTCATATCCATGTCCAGTTATTCCTACCACACCAATTTTCAGTTTATCTACATCATATCGTAGTTAACTTATTTTCTTAATTTGCAGATGATTCACCATTTCGTTCTGTGAGAGGCCTCTCCTATAAATTTAGAGGCCCATCACCATTTTCCATTTTGGCTTACCAATGACGCATCAGTATACTGTACCCAAAATACATCAACTGATCATCATGTGATCTTCGCTTGGCTCATCCATGTTTTATGTTGTCTGGCAAGATAGATCAATTGCCCAAAAAAGTGCATCAGGTGTTGCTAACTTTACTCATTATCTAAATCTGTATTGTAACTTTTTTTTATGGAAAAATCTGTATTGTAACTAAAGATTAGCTGATGTTTCCATATATGTGCTCTTCTCTAGGTTCATTTTGATTAATGCTTCCAACTCATGTGGTCTCTATTTAATTCCTCTACAAAAGAAGCGTTTCCTCTAATTAATTACCATCTGCCATTTTTTACTCTTTGTTGCTATTTTTATATGATTTGACAGGGGTAGGTCCATTTGGCTTGACATATAAAGAATGAACAGATGAATCTGGTATAACACGGTCCCATTATTGTTCTGATTTTTAAATGCTATCTTTTCAGTTTTGGCTTATCAGTGAAGCATCAATGTAGTACTGCGAGTTGATCTTGCTCATTACATTTATATATTGTGTGCGGGAGGCAGCTCAAATGATCTGCAAAATAAAGACTGCACATACTACTTTTGCATTTGCAGGTCAACGTGTGGGAGACTGGTAAGTTATCCTTTTGCTCTGCCCTTCTCATGTTCAGTTTGGTTGATACACATCTGGGTCATGCGCAACCTGTCTTATTTATAAGCTTATGTTTGCAGGCATGTCTTGGTACAGAGCTGAAGACATGAAAAAAATGCAGTTTGAAGCCTGAGAATTTAATTGAAAAGGCAAGATTTGAACAGAAAACCCATTAAACTGTTGTTATTATATATGTTGGTTCAATTGTGTTGTGTATGGATCAGCTATCTGAAATTCTTAATGTTCTGCATATACCATTCTATTTTTTCTTAATGACTGCAATGTTACTAATTTGTTGGGTTCAAGTAATTTTCTAATTATTCTAGATGTCTTATACATTATACAATCCAAAGTCTTTCTCACATCTCTTATTTTCTTTACATTATTGTAGAGTGGATGATCTACCCGTTTGTGAAACTGACTCCACTTATCAGGAATTTACTCACGTTCTCTATCAAACTTACTTGCAGCTATATTAATCTATTATTAATTTGTAAAGAATGTTATATGAGGTATTATGAAGTTGCTTTATCTCTGTTTTGTCTCTATAATTGACAGGACTTCTTTTTCCTGGTAGTAAGCAAGAGCAGCACGAGGAGGCCATTGATCCACACCAAGAGACTTCGAGGTGCTTCACGTTCTTCTTCCTGGTAGCAAGCAAGAGAAGCACATGGAAGCGCACTGCAGATTGATGATCATTTATTGGACTGGTGCTTATTGTCTGCGTGCAATATCTAGATTAGAGGTTAATTTACACGTGAGGCCCATCATGTTACTGTGCATAGAGGTTAATCAATATCTATTAATCAGTTTCAATTTTTTGATGTCACATACAAATATGAGTATGACAAGCTAAAACCCCCGATTGAGTGAGCTTGCGCCCGCGGCAATTTTGCCGCGGGGTTCTGGCTAGTTTTCCATACTGATACGTCAGCTAGATGCAAATGCTAGCAGCAGTAAAAATAAAGTGCATGAAAAACCAAGTGCTGGACTCGTAGCCTAGATGCATATGCAGCAGTAAAAATAAACAGGCAGAAGCAAGTGAAAAGAGACCGGAGGGCGTACCGTGGTACAGGGCAAGGGCTTGGACCTAGTCGGCTGAAGATGGCAGGTCTTGTATGATCAAACTCGATCTTTCGGCGAGCACAACGGAGAGCAAGCTAGTTAACTTGTTGCCGCTCTGACTGTTGGCCCTTGGAGTATATAAATGGAACGCGGAACGATACTGACAGTGATTTTTAGGAATTGACTCATAAATTTCATTTCAAGGAAGTCAAGAGAAAATTGTTCACAGAATGTTTGCGCCTTCGTCTGAACTCCAGTTAAGCTGAAAAACAAACGTAACGACCCCTAAGCAATGACTAGTGTTTGACCCAAGGTTCACAAAACCGGTGGAAATCATATACGGTGAACTCTTCTCGAACTTGCCAAAACTGCCATTGTTGCGAACTGCCCAAAACAAATATATAAGAAAACAAACAATGGAAAGAGAGGCTTGCGAGGAAAGCTGGTGAGTTGGCATTGCACTGTGCGTGCCTGTCCATATTGTTTGTTCTCTCTGTTTCAGTTTGATGTAATCATGCCACCAACAAAACAGTGGACTCGCACTTCTTTTGCTCTATCTAAATGGATGGGATTCATGTATACTGACCTGACCATGACACTTTTTTTTTGGGTGAGAGCGAGGGGCATGTGCCAACACATTTGCTTCCACGGAAAACGAGCCTTCCGTTTCGGTTTCACCTCCTCACACACACCATGCACTGTTCCCCACCATTTTCCCCTCTCCTTAGCATGATTAGATTATAAAACTCCTCTCTCTCTCTCTCTCTCTCTCTCTCTCAATTGACATAGCATAGCAGAGCAAAGTTACATAGCAGCGTGGAAATCAGAGTCCGTCATCCAGCCGTTTAGGTAAGCTCTCTCCTTCCCTTAGGCACATACGCTACTCCTCCGATCCATCTTTACAAGTTTGATTGATCCATCATTGTTTTATTTTTTTGTCTATGAGGGGCATGTGCCAACACGAAAGTAGCAGTTCACACTAGTAGAAGAAGAGCCTGATTCGAATTTGGGCTGCCTCTGCTTGTACGCAGTGCTCTGTTCGGACGAACACGACGACGCGACGCGTTCTGGCGTCCAAACTCCAAAGTCCCTGAACCGCGACGCGTTTTCATACCGCGATGGGGTTTGACCGTTTGACTGTTTTTTTTCTTTTCCACAGATTAATTCGAAAGTTGAGATGCTATCTAACCTCGTTGCAAATTGCATCCGGCTGAAGGCGATCTATTTTTTGACCTTGACCGAAAGTTAACCTGCCTTTTTTTTTTATGTTTTCTATACGTCACTTAATTAGCAACCTCATTTAGTAAGATAGTTTAGTGCCAATGGAGACATTCTCTATTGCTATATATACGTCTGTTTCCTTCACTTGTTCTTTTAATTAACCTCGTAACTAACTTTGTTTCGTTGATTACGCTTCACGTCACATCAGACATCAGCATGCAAATAAACAAACCCACAGCACGGTCAAAGAAACGGATGCACATATGACGCATGTAGGTAGGGAGGAGTGATTACGAACCTGCTATTTTAGCAGGGGCGGAGCTACACCTTGCCGCCGGTGTCAGCTGACACCGACGGATTCCTGAAAAGCTAGAGTGAAATGCTGCTCAAACACCGGCAAATCTTCAGACTGGCTTCGCCCCTAATTTTAGTGAAGCTTGAGCTTATCGAATCGCAACTGACAATAGACAACGAGTACCAAACAAACGCACTAACGGCATAACGGTTGTTAATTTCTTTTCCAGAAGAAGACGGTTGTTATTTATTGTCACCGCAATCTTTTTGCACATACTGTTAAATCAGAGTATTGACTATTTCTTGGTCACCGTTGTTAATTACCAATGGCGTCTGTACGCAGTTGCACTAACGACATGATTGTGGTGTTAAGGTCAGTCTCAATGCAGTCTTTCATTTGCATTAAATTCTATGTTATATGTGCATCTTTTGCTGATATAGCAAGTTAATTATGATGAGAGAGAAGATAAATTTTCATATTTTGTGAGAGGTCTTTCATTCAAATGAAAGAAAGCATGCTCATTTTTCTAAAACTAGCTTAGGAAAGAATGCAATGAAATGGTGCATTTGAGACTCATTTAATAAAAGGCTTTTTTTTAAAATAAAAAAACGGAGTCGATGGACACGGTTTGATCCTGGTCCATCAGGTTGTTCTGGCTGAGCCCATTCCTGGTTCCCGAAGCTGCAAGGATTCTCAGCCCATGTTCTCTATCCGCCAAATCATACAGGGGCATGTTATTTCGTTGGGCTAATCTACGCATGAAATGGCCTAGCCCACCTTTGAGGCAACAATGTCAGTGGGCTTGCAAGTCCTTGTTCCAACGTGCATGAAAAACATAGCAGACCTTTGCCTCTTTTTCTTGTTTTTTTATTTTCCATACTGATACGTCAGCTAGATGCAAATGCTAGCAGCAGTAAAAATAAAGTGCATGAAAAACCAAGTGCTGGACTCGTAGCCTAGATGCATATGCAGCAGTAAAAATAAACAGGCAGAAGCAAGTGAAAAGAGACCGGAGGGCGTACCGTGGTACAGGGCAAGGGCTTGGACCTAGTCGGCTGAAGATGGCAGGTCTTGTATGATCAAACTCGATCTTTCGGCGAGCACAACGGAGAGCAAGCTAGTTAACTTGTTGCCGCTCTGACTGTTGGCCCTTGGAGTATATAAATGGAACGCGGAACGATACTGACAGTGATTTTTAGGAATTGACTCATAAATTTCATTTCAAGGAAGTCAAGAGAAAATTGTTCACAGAATGTTTGCGCCTTCGTCTGAACTCCAGTTAAGCTGAAAAACAAACGTAACGACCCCTAAGCAATGACTAGTGTTTGACCCAAGGTTCACAAAACCGGTGGAAATCATATACGGTGAACTCTTCTCGAACTTGCCAAAACTGCCATTGTTGCGAACTGCCCAAAACAAATATATAAGAAAACAAACAATGGAAAGAGAGGCTTGCGAGGAAAGCTGGTGAGTTGGCATTGCACTGTGCGTGCCTGTCCATATTGTTTGTTCTCTCTGTTTCAGTTTGATGTAATCATGCCACCAACAAAACAGTGGACTCGCACTTCTTTTGCTCTATCTAAATGGATGGGATTCATGTATACTGACCTGACCATGACACTTTTTTTTTTTGGGTGAGAGCGAGGGGCATGTGCCAACACATTTGCTTCCACGGAAAACGAGCCTTCCGTTTCCGTTTCACCTCCTCACACACACCATGCACTGTTCCCCACCATTTTCCCCTCTCCCTAGCATGATTAGATTATAAAACTCGGGCCCTGGCAGTCAGCATCTCTCTCTCTCTCTCTCTCTCTCTCAATTGACATAGCATAGCAGCAAAGTTACATAGCAGCGTGGAAATCAGAGTCCGTCATCCAGCCATTTAGGTAAGCTCTCTCCTTCCCTCAGGCACATACGCTACTCCTCCGATCCATCTTTACACGTTTGATTGATCCATCATTGTTTTACTTTTTTGTCTATGAACTTTTTCTCTTCATTTGGCAGCCGTGCTTTGTCCTAGGAGTACTCAAGCGATTAAGCTTTTGGGTGGCAGGTCTATGGACACGATGGCGACCTCTAAGAAGTCCAACAGCACCGCCACATCTGCTCAGCACCAGCAACAGGTAACTCACTTCTTTATGGGATTTCTTGGATATATGATCAGCACTACTTTTATGGACCACAGCGGTTGTTCCATGTATAGATGATAGATCCATGTCGCTTTCATCTCCATGTTTATTACTCTATGGGTGTCTATCTATGTGACGACCGATCTTTTGAGCATAGCAAGTATTTCCGACTAAGATCGACGAGTAGATGTTAGCTTTTGTGTTCTTCATGCGTGCGCAATTTGCCATCTCTTGTGTGCCATGTGTACCATAGCTAAGAATTTAAAAGTATCTTTGTTTTGTGAGTGCATTAGGATTAAAACAATCCAGTCTCTTGATATGTATGGGGAGCTGTCAGTGATGTATTATATCATCAACTTGACCACATCTGGAAAGTTAAAATATCGAGTATCTTATATGATTTCAATTTTTACTTTTCTTTGTACCATTATTGTTCTACATGACCAGATTGAAAAATATATCCAATATATATATATATATATATATATATATATATATATATATATATATATATATATATATATATATATATATATATAGCAAATGGTTTGAACGTATGCATTCACACTAGAAAATATTTGAAACACAAGTTTTAATAACACACAACATAATAATTCTACTTTCACATGCATGGAGATATCTAATTATATATGAATGGTTGCGTGCAGGATGTGGTTGACACAATAGAGGAAGCGAGGAACGTGAAGCAAGCACGGCAGCAGCAGACGGTGAGTGGTGATGGGGTGCAGATGCCTCGACCTCAGCTGGAAGAGGCGCTCAGGTGCCCGCGTTGTGACTCGAACAACACGAAGTTCCGCTACTACAACAACTACAACATGTCACAGCCTCGCTACTTCTGCAAGACCTGTCGTCGCTTCTGGACCCAAGGTGGCACCCTCCGCAATGTGCCCATTGGCGGTGCATGCCGCAAGAACAAGCACTCTTCTTCTTTGTCGTCAGCATCACCCTCCAGCTCCAACACCACTAGTAGGGCGATCAACAACAACATGCCTACATTGCCGGGATTGACGAGCATCTCCAATGTGCTCCCCGCATTTATGTCCACCGGGTTCGAGTTCTCCCTGCCCTTCGCGCCGCCACTATCCTTGTCCGACAGCATGGTACCGGCACCAGCAATAGCTCCTGGAGGTTCCTCGATGACATCGCAATCGTTCTTGGACCTACTCAGAGGAGGAGTTCTCGACCATGAGAGCAATGGTGGCAGCGGGATGGAGATGGTGCTGCCACCTTCAATTGGATTTGGTGTCGTGCATGATGGCATCATTGGTGACCGCCATAGCGTGGCACCGATCGATGGTGGCAGTGCAACTGAAACTACACAGCTTGGAGGGCAGGGTAGTGGGCAGGGGCACATCATGGGCATAACAAGGATGATGGAAGTGCAGCGGGATCAGATGTGCTGCAACAGGTTGGTGGAGATCAACAGCGGAAGGGTGTGCGGAGTAACAGAGGCAACAAAAATGGGTTGTCCACTAGTAGAGACAACCACTGGAGAAATGGTGGGAGTATGCTAGGCATAAGGGGAGAAGGCCTCATCTGAGCCCAATGTAACGGCAATGGTGGGAGACTGGGAGTGTGGACGAGGAGGAGAGCATTAGTTGTGTGTGGTTGTGTGCACCGCACATTTTAGTTATGTTCAGCTATAATTTATATGCATGAATCGAACATGAGTCCATCCTATGAGCGCAAGCATATCATTTTGTAATAAACCTAGTTATACTTCATGTCATAGTGGATTTCATTATTTCCTCCCTTTTTTCTATATTTATTTTTTGCGTCACCTCTTGTTCTCTAATTATTTTTCTGGTCTCATTAGGGGTTTTTGTTTCTTCGAACTTAGTGTTGGTAATCATTTGACAACTAGGATCATATGGTACGCTTATGCAAAATTAAGATAATTTATGGCAGTGATTATAAGAATTTAAATGGACTAATTTTTTAGTCTCCTTCAATGTAGTCAAGATTGCAAGAGAACACACAAAACTATGGTCAGCATGTTGCCAGCACCGAGAGGCCGACCTCGTCGCGGCCGGCTGCCGACTAGGGCCTCAACGTCATCGGCGTCACACAGGAGGTCTCTCTGGAGCCAGCGGACAAGGACCTGCACCTCACAACTTGGACCCAGGAGGTGACAGAGCCCACCATCCAGCATACCTCTCGGCCACCGAACCTGCCAGTTATCTTCCCCGCATGCATACGGATCAGCGACAAGTCCACGGCGAGCTGTTCCAGCTCGATGCCAGTGCTCGCCATCGAGCTCTGCCGCACCGCACTCTGCTGTCGTGGCACGTCGCCTTATGACTAGTTTGACTACAACCGGCGGTCAGTCAACTCACCGATCTATGACACACGAGTCCAAATAGCGACCACACCTGCTCCAAATAGCGACCAGACGACCACTCCTGCTCCTCGCGTGGATGTCTCCTCCTCTGCACGCCATGGCTCGCCGGCGGCTGCCATGTTCCAAATAACTTCACTATCCCATCTTAAAATCCTATCGCCGATGCTCCTCTATTGCCACCTTCTCCCGTCTTCCTCCGCAACAACGTCTCCGACCTGGTGTTGTGTCCCTCTACGGCACCATCGCGTCCCCGGTCCCGAACAATGAATCAGATGGATTGAAAGATCTCATGCAAATGAGCGGCTCTGTGTTTACATCATCAAAATGGGTCAAAGGAAGGCCACGTTGGATAGGGAGATGAGTGAATTTAGCACAATTGCTTGTATACATGTACCTATCCATATATATATACTCCCATGAATTCAGTGAGGTCCGCCACGCCATGCTAGAACAGACCGAGGCCGGCGTCCGGGTCACCGAAATGCCAGAGACGGTACGTGCGGGAGATGGTGCATCGGGATGGCCAGAGACTGGGAGCCTACTTGCCGCCTGACGCATTCCATGCTCTGCGTTTTTTTGGGGTCGCTTAGGCTCTGCTTGCAACAATCAAACAGTTGAAAATTTTCTTTCATGCTGATGCTGCGCAGCACATACCAGGAGGCGTTCTGTAACAGCGACCACTGACAAAAATGCGTTTTATCTTCTGCATTCTCCTATTTACCAGTGACCCTGGAGATTAGTTACTGAACGCACATAAGCTTGAAATATTTTCATTTAGAGTAAATATATATTTCCTGAAATGCTGTACCACATTTTTGCTGGACACTATCCTCCGTTTCAATCTTGTTCTCTGAACATGTTAAATCAAACACTTTCATTTCAGTCTTCTTGTCTGTCCACTACACCTATGTACTCTGAAGACGATTACAGAATAAGCACAGTGCCAGACCATGGTTGATAAGCCTGTGAGTCGCAGCTCCTTCACGCAAAATTCGTTAAAATATTTTGGCTACGTATCATCTATCACTGACCCTGTTACGAATCGTCCAATCTTGTCTCATCATCCCATCGTGATAAGGAGGAGATGTTCGATGCAGTTTCAGCACTAGTATCTTCGGTGGCGTGGCTTCTCCCCCACACGGCGCGCGCCGGCGTTTGCTGCAGGCACCTTCGTCGATGGCGTAGCCGAGTACGGCGCAGATGCGGCGGCGTTGAGAGCAGTTTTCCTTTGGATTGGGCCGCACTGGGCCGCTTTAGGCACACGATAAAGAGGCTGGGAACGTGCGGGCGATCGTTCAATTTGAGATCGACGGACGCACTGCGCGCTGCCGTTCGTCAGACGATCGATCCCGTTCCCGGCGGGCACGGGCGGGCGGCGGCCAAGCGTGATGCGCGGCGATGGCGAGGGTGGCTGTGCGGCGAGCAGCCGACTAGCCGCGGCCGCAAGTGGGGGAGGCCGGGAGGGGAGGGGACCGGGTACGCGCAGTGCAGCGCCGCCACGCCAGGGCATAGACTTCGTAGCCAAGTGAGAGCAGTGATGATGCGACCACGGCGTCCGGCTGCCGAAGGTTATCCGAATCCAGCATTTTCTTAGTACATTTTAAACGAGTATTTGGACTGCATGTTCCTTCCATGTTTGGTGTGATGTGAATTTGGACTGCTCGGCTCCGTATTTGTATCCCATTCGAACGGGAATCATACTGAAGGTGGAAGAAGCAGTTTAGAGAATGTGTAGTTCCGTACTTCGCACCTAGAACAGAACAGCCTTTAGAAGATTTGTCCCTTTCAGGGGTAACTTTCTCTGTGTGCTTAATGTTTGACACTTCGACCACGAGTCCCCTACAGCCTTAACCTTCTTTGCATGATTAATTGTGCTGAATCGCACCTAGCCCAATTTTGCTACATGCTGACACACAATGTGTACAAGAACAGAGGAAATGCAGTAATCGCACGACCTATGCTCCTGCTGCCATTTGTTTCTCGAGCGGAACTTTTTGCTTAGCGTAGTAGGTCTGCAAATGTCTCAAGCTGTAGGAAAACATTATTTTTCAGAGTTTCAGGCCACGACTGCACATATCCATTGAAGATAGATCTAGGTGAGGCTCTAGGACAGCTTATGTCAACTTTAGTATGCGTCCATGACAACCGGTACAATACCTTGTTTTGGTATCTTTCCGCAATGATATTGTGTTTTTATCCACCCTTTTTTTTTAAAAAGAAAGTTAAGTAACTGGTGTTAAATATTGAATATGCAGTCATGGATCTGGTAAGTATATTTTTTTTTTATTAGACATACGTGGAGTTTTGGCTGAAAGTTATTCTCTTAATTTTTTTTATCTTATGTTGCATATATTTACCGTGCGATACCTTCTTGTGCATTGTTCTGGTATGATTTTTTTGCTACTGCTAAGGCTTTTAAATATCGAACAATTTCTTTGGACTGCGTGAGAACATTGGTCATCCCTAATAAAAGTTTACTATGTTTTATGCTTGTGTTAGGTAGAACACCTCTGTACTACGCAATATACTATGTTATGGATCTAAAACTGTTGTAGAGTATCTTGTCAAGCATGGCGCTGATCCAAATAAAGCAACCAGGCATGGGAATACTCCACTCCACTGTGCAGCAAAGCGAGGTTTTCTCTGCCAATGCATATGTGCGTTTTGGAGTTTAACTGTTCGTTGAGCTTTGTTTTCCTGGCAAATCTGTATTGCTTTCACACAGTGGGTTCATTCCCCATATATCTTTTCAGATGGTATTACATACCATCTGAAAAGATAACTATAGCAGTGCAAATGTCCATGTGCATGCTTAACTTAACTATTTCCTCTCGAACAAGACATACAAGTAAAGTTACGCAATATTCACACTGGCACGTGGCTAAAGAAAAAGGCACAATTCCTTTTTAGTTGCTTCAACCTGACATTACCTGTTGTATAGTAACTATCCGAGGACTTATACATCAATGCAAAACTGCTTTTATGTTTCATTGTTCTTAATTTAACTTTAGATTCTAGGTCTATAAAGATGCTAAAATGATCAATTCTTAAAATATTAAGCTCTTCGAGATGATAGACTTTTCGTTAAGGAACACATGTTACTGATATATCCTAAAAGTTAATTTATGTGATTATTTTCATGTATTTCATCCAGGTTACTGTGAAATGGCAAAATATTTGTTATCCGAAGGAGCTATTGTTTATCCCCTATCTCAAGATGGTGAAGCACCACTACACTATGATGCTCATGGTGAACATGCAAGAATGGTGAAATTATTGTTGGAACGTGGTGCAGATGTAAAGTTTCTCTCTCCTGCTCTACTTTCCTCATGTTCATCAATGTTATATGTGTTGGAGTTTAGTACTATATCCATGACAGCTGAACAACAGATTCTTGCCTGGCTGAATTCAGACCGGCCACCTTTTTTTCTTTAATTTTCTTGAGGCTCTTTCGACGTCCCAACACCTGGAAGATCAGTATACCAGCTCTTGAGTACTATTTTTATTTGCTTGACCGGGCTGAGCTGGAAATTATGTTTTATTAACTGGCTCAATTGTATTCCCTTTTACTTCTATTTTCTTCTCCTATCATGTGACATTTGTGGTTAGGCCCTCCCCTTGCCTACAATTGATGCCTTTGTACCAGATTGCTACGTAATAATGTAAAACCTTAATTCCTTTTATAACCATCCTAAAGTAGTAAGGTACGTCAGTTCATAATTCATGCCAAGAGAATCTACTGCTCATATTTGATGAAAGTTGTGTGCCTTCCCTGCTTCTTTCTGCCTTGCCCGCACAACTCCTTACGTGTTGGTATTCGAATGGACAACTCATCTGTACATGGTCTTGTTATTAGCTTACATGCATGGAGTCAGAATGGGCGTAAAAAATCATTTATAACCTTAAATTATCTTGGTTTTGCTGCTACATTGTTGGAGTGCTAATTTATTTAGGAGGGAACAGTTACATAGAGAACCTTGTTGATGAAAGCTGGAATTTTAATATGAAAATGTTTGGACATACTTTTTGTTCAGAAGATGACATGGTACATATTGGTATTATGGCATCCCATGTTCATGCTATCAATTTGTCTATTTAATTTTATTTTATAGGTTGAATAAAGTGATAAGGTGTCCCCCATCTTTAACCTTTTGTCTTCTTATAATAGCTTGCATACTACGCTGCTTGATCCTTTCTTTCTGCCTGAGTGTCATAATGCGTTTGTTTCCTTTTCCCCAGCGTACCAGACTTTCGTATAATCACCACACACCACTGGTGGCATCCCTTTTCTGTTCTTCATTGGAATGCTTGAAGACATTTATTAAGGTGCAGTAACCTGTCCCTTTAGAGCTAATGATCGCCCCAAAAGATCTGTTGCCAATCAGGCAGAACAAATTTGATTAAGAGCATGAGTTGCATCATGTTTTAAAGAGCTTTCTTCAACACTACATATCATGTATTCCAAATTGCAGTTTGGTGCTGATGTCAATATCGACAGTACTGTAATAACTCCATTATCAGTAGCTGCTCATCCAGTCTTAGCAGACTGCATCACTTGTTTGTTGAAAGATGGCGCTGATCCTAACGAGCGTGATGAAGTGAGTTATCATTTTCACTTGTTACTTGTCACTCTTGCCTTGCTTCTGGACTTTATATCTATTATACTTACAAAGTAATCATTAGTTGAATATTATTGCAGTGAATGCTTTGTAGCATGCTAAGACTTAAGACTTTTAGGGCATTTTGTTACATAACCTGCTTCGTACTCGAGCAAATTTAGGGTAATTAGCCATGGTTCTTGCATGTGGCAAAATCTCCCTCTGCGAGGATTGCTGTTGTGGTTTCCAAAAATCGATTTTTGGAAGTATTGTGAGATAAGGCATTAGACATACAAATGTATTCTTAAATGTGGGGATTTTAGCCTAAATTTATTATGAAAGAACTCCATTATTGAATTTGTGAATGTTGCATATCTTGCTAGTCGGAAGTTAAAATGATGCCTTCGTGCAACAACAAGATAAAAGGAATTGATCAATGTTCGTGCACTTGTTCATCTTTCTGTTAAAAAGACCATTCACTATTTTCACATCCCAGCGAATACATATACCCAGTTTAGACCGCCAATGTACTACTACACAGTATACACAAGTACCATGCATGTCCTGCTCCTGTAGTTCCTTATCTTATTTGTGATCTTTATGATAGGTTTGTATTTTGGAGTATAATGCCTGTACATGTCCACATTGTGCAACAGAAGGCCTCTAATTTTGTTATTCCTCATGCTCTCCAATGTTCATTTCTAATTTTCTTGCGTGGTCTCATAACAGGATGGTAAATTGCCAATAGAAGTTGCTGCATCCAGAGGATGGGACAAGAGTGTTGAGATCCTTTTGCCTGTAACCAAATCTTTGCCAAAATTTGCAGACCTGAGCTTCGTTCAAATGATTCAAAATGAAATGCCTGTGAGTTCAGAGACACAATTGGAAGTATTTCCCATGTTTCTTTCTAAATATGATGGTTGGATCGATGTTGGAATTGTTGTTGAGACTGCAATATAGATTTCTATACGCTACTGATTTTGTGATTTTTTTTTTTTTTTTGACTTTCGGCTGTGGATGAGCTGTAGGCACACCTACTCGAAGTACTTAGGGCTATTGAAGATGGAGATGCTGCATACTGGGGGAAGGATTACGCTGTAGCATTGCGATGCTACACTAAAGTAAGTTTTTGCATATCTCCTAATTATATCTAACCTGCATATATAGTTGCCAACATATCTCTTATGCCTTTGTTATTGTCAAGCGACTTCATTTCAATGAATCCTTTTTGTGTCTTTGAAAAAAAAGAAAGAAGGGGGTCGATTTAGGCTCCTTCCCTTCCACTGCATAGCTGCGCTATCAGGTACTACGAGCCCTCTGCCCCACGCATCTAACCATCTCGCGTGGTTCACCGGTTCCACCAAAAACTCTCATTTGTTCAAGCGGAGCATAGTGCGGCGCCGAGCGAGAAAGGTCTCTTTTTTGGTTTATTCACTGATCTGAAATGAAACTTAGCACTTGTTTTTTTTATTGATTCCTGGGGCTAGGCGTTCGCAGAATCAGTCTATCCGAACCGCAGACGCACTTTTCAGATCAGTGACGGCCTCTCCAGCGGAGCTGGGCGCCGGGGCCCTGGATGCGCTAGCGATCGGCACATTAGGGGAGTACTTGCCCGGGTTTCTCGGCCTGGTATCCTTATCCTCGCGTTCATGAATTCAGTAACTAGTGCTGCTTTAACTTAGATATTATGATTTGATTTCCCTTCTCTTTAACAATGTGCACTCTCACACATTAGAGTTCCAAGGAAGCACACAAAAGTTTCATCCAGACATGCTATGGAACTGTGTATCTTATTGTTAAACCCTGCTTTACCTCCTTTCAAATGCCACCTTCCTGGTAGAAGACCATTTATGCCTCCCTGCATGCATATCATCTAACCTCCTGCAGTCCTGCCTAATGTTTATGTTCTTATGACAGAAAGTTGTGTCAATATATGGCAAACTAAGGATATGCCATTTCCGAATCAAATTAAAGTTTGGTTTGGTATCATTGGTTAACTACAGGCATTGAGGATTGGCCACGATGATCCAACATTGTATGCAAAGAGGAGCATTTGCCATCTGCATACTTATGACGGAGATAGATATTTGGATGACGCGTTGGCCTACGTGACTTTGGCGAATCCAAATTTATCAGCATCTCTCTCTGATGATGAGGCTAAGCAATTCGTGCTGGTGAATTTTGCTAGAAAATCACAACGACACAATGTGTAATATTCACTGTTCATGTGTTGACTGTTTCTTCTTTAGAGTTATGGTAAGCAATGGAAACCACGCGCAGCCTGACTGAGGAAACTGACAGAGCATCCAGGTTTGTAGCCCTCTGCTTTAGTTGCTTTTGATCTTTGATTTACAGATCTTTGGTCGGATAACCTGAGTTAGATGCCTTTTGAATAGTCTATATACTGTGACCTTATTCAATCCGAGAATACCTAAATGTTAGTTCCGGTTTCAGTGATTTCTTTCTGTTCGGTCTGGGGAGCCTATCGCAACTCACTACAACAAATGAATTTTTGCATGAATGAATTGACTTCTTATTTGATTACTATGATTACCATGTGTCATGTGTGTCACTAAGTTGCTGATGTACATTTAAAAAAAAATTTGCTGATGTAACCTTTCAACCATACTTTGCATCCAGGGAGGAGGGGCATTTGTTAAGCGAGGTGGGTTCATTGCTAATGTGCAGACGAAGATCACGGTGGCATGCAGTTGCTGGGCGTCCATGGAACTTGTGGGCTGTTTGTGACACCCCGTGTCACTGGAGCTAGATAGTACGCACATCACCATCTGAACCTAAGACAAAAAGAGACCAAGTTCAAAATTCGAAATTCAAATTTCAAACAATGGCCAAATTCAAGCTTGTGAAGGAACTCGAATTTTTGCATAACAACTTGGACAAACAAAAATACCAGTGGATAGCCCTACTCAAGATATAATTTTGGAGAATTTTTGGTGATTTTATAAATTCATTTGACAGGTCAATAAAATCCCCAAAGCTGAAAAAGTGATCAACTTTGAAATGTTGCCATTTGAAATCCCTTTGGATTCCAGATGTGCATGCTGGCCAGTGGATAGAACTTTTCAAGATCTTTCCAATGGTACCAAAATCACAAATTTTGGAGTTCATTTGCTAGTCCAATTTGTGTGCACAAATTCAGGCAAATTCAGATTTTGAATAAATCGGAAAAATGAAAAGATGCTGCTGGGCCCACTTGTCAGCCACCTCTCTCTCACTGCGCTCGCCCGACGTCGCGCGCCGCGTGGACGCTGGCGTACGGCGCGATGCCGCGGCGCCCCGGCCCGCTTCCGACCGGGTGACGGCGTCAAAACGCGCTCCTCTCCCTTGTCCGAAGCTCCCTCCCACTCGCGCTCACTCTCCTCCGCCATTCACGACCTAAACTCTAGCTTGCTGCCCGCCATTGCCGCTCGCATGCTCGAGCTCGTCGTTCCGCCGTTCCGGAACGTTGCCGCGTGAGCCGTGTTGCGAGGAGGTGCCCGACGCCCCTTTTCCTTCTCCGCGCACCTAGCCTGCGAATCAACGAGTTCTTCCCCATGACCGGCGGTTGAACCTTCTCAAGCTCGTCGCCGTTTCCGCCTCCCACGGTGAGTAATTCTTCGATTGTTCGCGTATGGAGGTAGGCCAGCTCGTTGCGCACACCCGTGACCTCACCCTCTCCCTCCATCCGCAGCAGAGCCACCGGGTTTGGTCTTCTCCCCGCCGCCGGACTTCTCCGCCGCGACGAGCTCCCCGCTCCAACCCCCTTCCGGCCATCCTCGTCGTCAACCTGTTGGACCCCGAGGTGCGCGTCATCTCCGTGAAGCTGGTGCGCGCGCCATCTCCTTCCCTCGACGCTTCCACCCACCGGAACGCCGTCGTCGCCATCGCCGCCGTCCGCCTCCTCGTCGCCGACCGCTTCCCGGCCTACCTCGTCGTCGCCTTGCTCCCCGCCGTGAACCGTGCCACCGAGGTGAGCCTTCCGCGCCCGCGCCTCGACCTTCTCCCCCACTTCCGTCGCCGGAACGGCGACCATGCCGCGCGCCGCCGCCGCCGCCGCGCCATGCGCATCGTGCGCGCGTGCGCAGTGGGCGCTGGGCCGAGACCCAGCCGAGATCCAGCCCGCGACCTGCCCAGATCCTTTTTCCTGGTTTTTTCGAATTAGTTAAATCGCCAGAAATTGTTTTGAACTTGTGAAACCGATAGAAAAATGAATACATCTCAGAAAAATGCAAATCAAATTTTATTAGCCTTCCTGTACTCTACTCTGTGTAGGAAAAATGTCAAATGACACAAAATACATTCTCTGCTTTCTGTAAAAATAAGTTTGTACAGATCTTGTTTAATTCATGATAAATTCTCTGTGGCTCAAGAAATCATGAACTCTTGCATGCTTGTTAAGAAAATTATTACACACGTACATAGAAGTTTCTACTATCAGATGATGTTTAATTATTTTCTTATGATTTAATTCATGTTCTGCACTGTATAAATTATTATAAATAATTTATATTTCGATAAATCATGAAACTTCACTGTAAATTACTTCCAGTGGCACTCTTCACCAAAAAAATGCCACTGGACATAAACTAAATTTCGAAGTTCACTTCTCTAATTAATCAACTTGAATTAAATTAAGTAAGTAACTTAAATGAAAGTCAATAAAGGAAATACTTCAGACGAAAGTAATTAACAAAGTTAATTGATTTGCACTTACAGTATAAATGATTGTCCTATCAAGAAATTAATTCCTTAATTGCATCATATTATCATTGCATCTAACATGCATTATTTATCCTTGTCATAACGTGTAGTGACAGAGACGACTCCGGAGCCGCTCGACTTCCAGCTGCCGGAGGAGCAGACCCAGAAGGTGCAGGAGGAGCAGCCGCAGCAGGACACTGACCCCACTGACCCTGTTAGCTACGCTCCTGAGCCAGGCAAGCCCCGGTGCATGCCTTCCTATTTAGGATTTTTATTTTCGCACTTGATTGGGGCTAGTCATTGTTTGTGCATTAGGTTTATTAGGAGTTGATGTGAAACCTTAGAACTGCATTAGGTTACCCTTCCATATCCTATCTTGTGTCCTATTTTTATAGATGTGGTCTAGGTTACGTTAGAACTTGCTAGGCTTAGTGGCTAGCGGACGGTAGAAGTCGAGTGGTAGGTCCCACTCGCGAGATAGGTTCACCCTGGATTGTACTAGCTGGATTTAGGGTTTGTTAAGACTGGACGGGGAATTGCTTGTATAGGATGGTTGGAGAAGGCTGGGCCTTCACGGTGGTGTAGCCCCGTCTGTGTCAATTAAGGATCGTCCGTTGTTGGCCCTGTTGAGCAAGTTCAAACGTACTGATCACATGCTAGTGTTTTTATGGGCCTAGTAAACTTAGTAGCTTGAGTTGCCCTATTGCGCGGTGTAAACCTGCTCTTTCTATTATGGTATTCGGGAAAGAAGGGATGATTCCCAATCAGGGCGTACGTCTGGGACGGGGACTGTGCGGGAAGGCCTTTCTCGGGAAGAGTTGGATCCGGCCTAGCTCTAGGGGGACACTTGCGAATAGTTGCCGCATGCGACTTTACGCGTGTGCGGCGTGTGGTCAGGTTTTCTCCTGCAGGATGTACATCGATGCCGCCGCTCTCGGTCAAGAGCAACCTTGTTCACTGAGTCACATCGTAGTGTGATATGATTGATGATATGATGATGCTAGTCTATTACATTACTGTTATTTACATTGCTATATATATACTGTCACTGTTGATGTATTGTTACTTTATACCTGTTTTAGAGATATGCACACTGTTTTTCTAGATAAGTACTTAACTTGAAATAAAACTTGAAAGTAAGAATCAAGTAATTAGTGTGAGTTATGTTATTGAGTCAGACACCCCTTTGTAGCCTTGCATATTAGAAGTCGGCTGTAAATAGCCACGTTGACGGATAAGACTTGCTGAGTATTAGTTGCTCAGGGTTTGGCTCTTTATGTTTTATTGCAGGTAGCACCTTTATCCCTGACTCTACGGTGGAGGTGGACAGTGGGATGGCCAGCTTCCCTTTGGTTGGACAGCCCACTGAGAGACTGAGGAGCGATCTCCTCTCGAGTCCGCATCTTCATAGCTTTCACTACAAAGAAATCAGGATATTGCCACGAACAGTGTTGCAACAACAAAAATTTAGTTGCGATAGCTAAGTGTTATTGCAACGTTTTTCATACATGGTTGCGATGTGTGGACATTATTGCCACAAAACGGCTTTGGTTGTGAGAGGTATGGGTTAATTGCCACGGCCAATGAAATGGTTGCGAGAGGCTGACATCTATTGCAACAAAACAATAATTGTTGTATCAATTTCAACATTTTCGTTGCAATACACCAATACTATTGCCACGATTGCCTTGTTGTTACAATAGATGTGTTATATTGCAACAAAATATTATCGTTGTAACTTTTGAAAAGTTTGTTGCAATAGAAAAAAAGTTATTGCCACAAATAAAAAATCGTTGCAACACGCAAGATCTATTGCTACCATTTTTTGCTTTTGTCACAATTTGGATGCGGGTTCTTGTGTATCGTGAGCGCGTGCGCTTGTAACTTTATTTTTTAGACTTGTATCGTTTACTTCCGCTGTGCTACTCATGTTTTTAATTAGACTAATGTAATCACTTAAAGATTTAATTTGTGCTTTTTATATGTTGTACTGTTGCGTCTGTTCATCAGTGCTATACTGACTCGATCCTGCGAAAAACATAGACGCTTCACTGTTGTTTCTGTTGCATCGTGCATTTTTCTACGGATGGGGCGGGTGACCACGTTCTGTAGATGGTGAACCAAAGCCGCTGAAGATTTGGTACCTATCATAACTAGTTAATAACGTCAAAGATATGCAATATTTCTCTGTGGTGCACTGAGCCGCCAAAATGGTCCGAAGTTGGGCCCTCTGCCTTGAGCTGTACATGTACTGAGCTGAGATGCTGAAGTTTACTTCAGTGGCATGGCATGCACGTTAAATGTTTTGTGGGGCGAGCTTTTTTCTCTCTAGTTTTTGCTTGTTTTTTTTTTTTTTCTTCAATCCTAGAACCTGTCTGTCATGTCTGGATTTGGATCCTCCGCGTTCCGCGGTGCCTTCTGGATTGCTGTGGCGACCCCAGCCACGCCCGAATCCAGGGGATCCACGTCGCTGCACAATGCGGTGGAGTATAGAACTCGTGCGTAGATAAAGGGCCTTCTATTATGGTTGTATGCAGACTCTTTACATGTCCTGGGGGGACTCTGGTTGTGTTTAGTTTCATTTTGTGCCTACAGAAAAACTGTAAGGCTGCTGGTATAGGATCAATGTTTTAAATAGCAGACTAAAGGATTTAGCGGCATGTCTTTAAATACAGCTAATAGCGAAGCTAAATCGAACTATAGCGAAAGATAACAGTTAATTTATATATAAACACAAATAACAGCATACTACCTCAGAAAGCTATAGTGAGCTTTAACCACAGTTATAACAGGAGATTTAAAACCTTGCTTAGGATACGGCTGTGAAGATCCGGAGCCTTGTGCTGGTTGCGGCTTAGAGAATACTCCACTTGCATCCAGCTCCACTACCAGCCACCCGGACTATATGGCGTGTAATTTTTATAAAATGGACCTTTTGATTAAAGTTTTTTATTTTTAGACCCTTCGAAAAAACTTGTCCAAAAATAGACCCTTATTCTAGGCGTCGCATGGTTTGGTGACCAAGTCAGATAGGTGGGCGTCAAATCACACGACGCCCACCTATTGTAGGTGGGCGCCAAATCATGCGGCGCCCACCCCTGGACACGGGACGAGGAAGGAGACTGAATTAACATGGTGAGTGCCAAAGTCATTGCGACCAGGTCCCATAGGTGGGGCTAAATGATGCGGCGCTTAGCTGTGGAACCTAGTCGCCAAATAACGTGGCGCCCAGAAAAGGGTCCATTTTTTGAACATGTTTTCTCTAGGGGTCCAAATATGATAAACTTTAATCAAAAGGGCCATTTTATAAAAATTACACTCTATCTGGCTGGGCTGTCGGGCTATGTGCTGCGAGTTCTGAGAGTGCCATCGGTTATCGGGCCACGGCAAGGCCCAGCATGAATATTAGGCTGTCGCGCCGTACGGACCATTTGGCCAACTATAGCGGCCCAGCGTCGGCCCGGCGTCCCGTCCGCTTCCTCTGCCCCCTCGCGCTTCCCGCCATTAAACGCCGCCGCCCGCCACTTCTCGATTCCATTCGACGAAAACGGAAAACCCAGAACCCTAACCCCCGCCGTCGTCACGATGGCCGCCCCCGCCTCCAGGAACTCCGACTCCGCCGTCGCGCTCCAGGCAGCCATCGATGGCGACCTCCCCCTCCTTAAGAGTAACCGCACCCCATCTCTCTCTCTCTCTCTCTCTCTCTCTCTCTCTCTCTCTCTCTCTCTCTCTCTCTCTCTCCAGATGAGCCGCTGCGTCTTCCGTTTGGTTTGGACAGCGGCGCCAAGCTTTAGTTCCGCGTTATTTTCCTTCGATTTGTTCGCTAGTTTTAGAAAGAGATGCCCGCGTCGGGACTAATCGGCCCACTAGGTTCTGTACTGCATTTTATCAGATAGATTATCAATCGTGCTGTTCATTTCTCACTGTTGTTTTCCGGTTGAAAAAGTGATCTTGATTGCTGCTATTTCAATTTGTCTTGGTAGAGATGGCGAGCAAGGTGGACCTGAGGGAAGCCAAGGACGCCAAGGGGAGGAACGTCCTCCACTTTGCCGCGGTGAAGGGACATTTGGAGGTTTGCAGGTTCCTGGTGGAGGAAGTGGGGCTCGATATCAACTCCGCCTCCGAGGAAGGTGCGTGGGACTAGCTCAGAATGAGATTTTCCCCTTTTATAGGAAGTGCCAGAGGCTATCAGTGATATTCTTTCTTTTGTAGGCCGGTCGCCGGTCCACAACGCTGCTATTGGGGGCAGCGAGAGCGTCCTGGGGTACCTTCTCGACCACGGCGGTGACCCACTGGTGACAGACTGCAAGCGCTCCACGCCATTGCATGATGCGGCAGAATATGGTGTGTTCCTCAAATTTAGGGAGGGCTTAGAAAACTTCACTTGTGCATCCTGATCAAGGTACCTTGTTGTGTTCAATCGTGTGCTTCCAGGGCGATGCGAAGCTGTAAAACTGCTGCTGTCCAAGGGTGTTGATTTGGAACCAATGAATTATATTGGGACACCGCTGCACTTGGCCGCCTCCAAGGACCAGGATGGGGCTGTGAAGATCCTTCTGGAGCATGGTGCTGATGTAAGTTGTTAGTTTCATCTGTTCCATGTTACGCAGGCGCTTATAAACTGGAATTGCATTGCATATCTGTGGCAAAATTTCTTTAACATAATTGTGAAATTGTTTGTGTTTGGGAGGTGCAACAGAAAAATGGTAGTATCATTTTTTAGATTAGCTTCTATGACCTGACTATCTATCGAAATTGTTATTCATTTCCCTTTGCAGCCCAAAAGAGTCGTCAATCATGTCTTTACTCCACTCTTCATGGCGACATGCATTGGGCATTCCTTAAAATGCACGAAGCTATTGGTTGAGGTCAACTTATTTCCTTAACTTTATTTGATTTGTCCTTATTGTTCCACGAAATTCGTTTAGAGTAGAATCCGGTCTAACTAAATAGCCTTGCTATTTCCATTGAATTCGTCAGCATGATTCAACTTTGTTGTTCTCTCTAGAGCTACCTAAAACTTTGTATTGCCAATTTTATAGGCTGGTGCTGATGTGAACTTTACATGTCCTTGGGGACCAGTCATTTTAATGGAGGCAATTGATGATGGCTTAACTGACATTGTTAAATTCTTGTTAGAGGCTGGAGCTGACCCTAACATGGCTAATGAGGTAATTATTTCTCTCCATTTGCCTCTTCTGTTTATTCAGTTCATACTTTGAGGGTTAGAGTCTCATGACCACTTGCATATCAGACGAAGTGTTATTATAATATTATGGTTTGTTGAGCTCTTTTTATGGAATTAAGATGTTCGTATGTCAAACAAGTTTGGTACTATGGGTCCACATTCAAGTTTATTGTTTTGAATTTGCTTCAGACTGCAGTGATTTGGTCAAATATCCTGTGTTTCAGCTTTAGTGATAAGTTTTCTGTCTGCAATTATGAATATTTTTATAATTCATTTAGATAAGGTTCTGCATCTCAGAATCATTTCCACTGTTGATGTAGCAGTCTTGACACACCTAAGATTTCTTTCGATTGATGATCATTAAATAGAGTTAATTTTCCTAGCCTCCCTTCAAATTATCCTTCTCTATTTAATAATAGCTAGAACTATTATTGCCATTGTGATGGATTAAGGGGAAAAATTGTATTGTTTATCTCTTTCATTTTTCATTGAGGCAGTGATGGAGCTAGTTGGTGGACTGGCAGGGGCCATGTACCTCATGTTCCAATTTTCTCTATTAGAATCCTTGAGATTGAGAAGAATTTTAGCGCATGTCTAGTAGTTGGTCTATCATGGAGAAATACACGAGTTAACTGTGCTGCCCGTCCTCTAACATCTTTATTCTAGCTCCGTCCCTGCACGGCAGATTGCATTAATGCTGTGTGTGTGTTTTATTTTTTTTGGCAATGCAGGATGGTAAAATCCCAATCATGTGGGCAGCAGGTCATGGAAATCGTGAGCTTGTTGAACTTCTATATCCTCTGACTAAACCAATTCCATCTATCCCTGACTGGAGTGTTGATGGAATAATTAGAGCTATGAAATATCTACATCTCGAGGCTCAGGTATGTAAGTGTTTCCTTATGTGTACCGCACTCTCAGAAAACACTGCAGCAGTTCAATTTTGTTAGCTGTAACGGTTATCATGTTCGAGAATCCCTTGAATACCTGTTGATTATTGAATTCCAGTTTTTTTTTTTTTTGTATCTGCACGTGCTATTTTTTTTAGGATGCAGTTCTGGTGGGAAAATGGATAGATGATGCCAAGTCACTAGGAAAGGAAGCTTTTGCAAAGGGGGAGTATTTTGCGGCAGTTCACTACTATGGTCTGGTAAATGCTTGAAACTGTACTTGTTTGGGGGATAATATGGTAACGTAGAATGAGCATCCTTGAAGTTGTTTTTGAATGACGGAGCAAGCAGATTATGGTGACATATCTATAGTCCTTTACATCAGATGGTGGAGCAATTCATGAATCAACTTTTCATAACTAGCAGCTAGTTCAGCAGATTATGTTGTGTTTTTTGTGGGTTGGAAATTTGCAATGCTCTTGTGTCGAGGTCGGCACACTGTGGTGTAGTGCTTACAGTAGTCCTGAAGTAGCAGCAAGTTATCCTTGGATTTTGGACCGGGCATGCTGGCGGTTGTGGGGGTACTGTCTAGTAGTAACCCCTGTCGGTAGGAGGTGTTAAATCCGAACTTTGCCAAAACACTTGTTCCTTGTAATTTCGTTCCTGCATTGTGGTAATGAAATTCGGGTTCATCCTGTCATAGAAAAAGATGTTTTTATAATTGATGAATAGGTTATCCCTGGATTATGTCTTGGTGCATAAATCATATGGAACACACCAGTGTTAAATAAGGGAATTCACTTTTGGTACATGTGCTTTTGATTTAGTTGGATTAATATATACTGTAAAAGTGGTTATTTTGATCCTCATACTTCAACACTAGTTCAAAAAGGCCTGGGGCAATTTTTGGGCTTTTGGCTGATGTGGCATGGATTTACTCCAGCTTAATATTTTTGGAAAATGCTGAATTCATTTTATTATTCTAAAACAAGCAAACAACATTTGAAAATTATGGAAAAATGAAATGCTTCTGAATTTTTGAAATATTAAGATGCAATAACTCCATGCCATGTTCCTAAAACCAACCTTATGGCTGTTTCGTGGCAGATTTGAATTGTTACTAAAATAAGTTGTTTTAAACTATGGATAAACTGAACTAGGAAAGCTGTGTATCACTGTATCAAAAGGTAGAAGAACGGTCCGATTTACATGCCGAATCCACGGCTGGGTTAGTTATTTTGGTACAGACGCTCAAACTGGATTAACTTGATGATTACTAGCCATGTGCACGTGTGTTGCATACAACAGGCCTTCAATAAAACAAAATGAAAGTATAAACTTGAACCAAGAGCAACTGCCCTCAAATTTACACTTTTTTAATTGATCAGTAAGACAGAGAAAGTAGAAACCACGAGAGTACTACTGTCCAGAGGATATACTGCATACACAATTCAGTTCACTGAACCCCCCTGTGTATAACCAACCAACCACCACCACCACACTCTTTTAAAGAAGTAAAGAATTAAAAAAAAAAGTGTTTTTCACTGAAACTAATGCCAGGAGCCAGTTATACCAAGCCCCAGAAAATCCAAAGAACCAAGTTCTCACTGATTGTTAATGCAGGCAGCAGACAAAGCACCGCATGATGCTACCTTGTTTGCCAACTTGAGCCTATGCTGGTTGCAGATGGGAGATGGAGAGCATGCTCTATCAGATGCTCAAAAATGCAAGATGATGCGTCCTGGTTGGGCGAAAGCATGGTACCGTGAGGGCGCGGCTCTCAGCTTTCTGAAGGTAGATTAGGCAGTTAGCAGATGCGCGAAATTCAGTCTTGTAACTTGATCCAAAACACCACTGTATCTCACTCCCGTGGTGTTTCTCTATTCCACAGAAGTACAAAGGAGCAATCATTGCGTTCATGAAAGCTCATGACCTTGACCCTACGAGTGATGAAATCTACAAAGCATTAAGGTAAATGCTCTTGTACCCTAATACTTGCCACATACAGTTATTGACATGATTGTGTCCAGTCCATTGCCCGTGGGAACATGGACATCTTTATGATCCATGGATGGTATCGTTAAGGTTTTAATTAGTTCCTGAAACTTGCAGGGAGGCCATGGTCCATGGAGGCTATGAGGAGCAGTTAGAAAAGTTAAACCCTTGACCTTCTGTATCCGTCGTGTTCATACAAACAATGCTCCATAACACTACTGGCAGGCCCTCATATGATATGTAGCCACAAGTACTGCGTAGAGACTAAATGCAGCGGTATGTAACTGGAATACTGCCCCTTTTGTGACGAACTGTAAGATGTTCTGTGGGCCGTAAGCTTAGGCAGGAACCATGCAATACACTGGTTTGAATTGGCATTGTATAAAATCTAGATGCCTCCCAAGAAAATGGACGTCTCAGGATCGATCCAAGCTGTGAAATCACTGATTTCAAGCCATCCAATGGCTTCAGCTATGAATTGTTGTTTGTCTCGCCATTCCATTTGCTAGTAGATATGAATTGTTGTTTGTCTCGCCATTCCATTTGCTAGTAGACTTCAGAAGGAGGCAAGTTTGTTGCTGGGTTCATGCGTCGTTATCTTGGAGGGTTTGTGTCCACCAGGCCATTTTGGCCAAAAAAAAAATTCTTACTTTGCCTTCCATAGTGTGCATATTTATGGAATCAATCAGTGTGAATTTGTGATGTATGGGAAAATATTCAGTGCAAACCCCATATTCGGTGGAATCGTGAAAACCCTCTTGAAAAACCTACTTAAAAGTTTTGAAAACTTATGAAACTTGGCATACATGTTTATGACATGGTGAGAAACAAGCACACAAAATTTGAGATCCAAATTCAACTTCTACTAAAAGATATAAAAATAACAAATCATGAAAAAAGAGAAGGAAAAAGACAAATCATGAATATTTTCCCGTGATGTATATGCACTGATTCTGTTTGCACCACCGCTCGAACGCCCAACCGAGCTTCTGCTTGATTTGTATAGACAAATTAGTTGGACTTTGCATCCCTATTGAAAATCCAGCCCGGCCCACGTAAAATCTAGCGACCCCGGTTACCCTTCTCGCATTGAAGCGTGTAAAAACAAAACCCCATCGGCCCCTGAACCCTTAGCCTCGATCGCCCATATCGCCGTCACGCCGACATCTCCTCCGCCGCGCGTCGCAACTGCCACACCCCCATCGATCCCCGCTTCGCAATGCCGTCGAGGAAGAAGCAGCAGCAAGCGCAGAAGGCGGAGATGGAAACGGTGAGCGCCAAGTGTTACTCCATCATAGAGGTGGATCCCGCCGGCGAGGACCCCGATCTCTTGGAGACCATCAGGTATGCCACCTTCATACTTTGGTTGTGATTAATTGTCGCGAAAAGACTCGACCTTGTCCAGTGAGCAAGGTAATTAAGGCGATCGACGACGCGATTGCCCGACCCTCGTTGTACCTGATCTGATCGGCATGCCTAAATTAGACAAATCTACGGGTTGGTTGTAGCTTGTGATTTGCGTAGATCTATATAAGCCAGGTTAACGAAACTTTGAATCGAAACACGTGGTGCTGATTATGTGCTTGGTTCAGCCTAATGCGATGACATATAATTTATTCCGTAGGGTCTGATTTTACCTGTGCACATCTTCATTTTTTCCAACACTTTTGTTGTTTTAAAAAAATTTTGCGGCAATGCAGTGATGTCATCACATCTCTGGGAGGTTTCCCGGTCATACAGCAGTCACCGCTCCATGCAAAGTAGGTTGTAGTGCTTGATCAACATCCACGTGCCAGTCATATAGCAGTCATTGCTGCATTAAGAGTGGGTTTATAGTGCTTGATCAACATCCACGTGCCAGTCATATAGCAGTCATTGCTGCATTAAGAGTGGGTTTATAGTGCTTGATCAACATCCCGTGACATTAATTGATTCGGTTTGATACAACTGCATGTGAAAGTAATAGATAATGACCATGTTATAATATCTGTATCATACAATTGATCGTTAAACTTAAAGAAGTTTTCCACATTCCTGTTCTTGTTTGAATCATTACAGAGAATTACAGCAAATTCTGTTCTTCAGTGTTTGCGGTCTATATTGATCTTTAGGTTGCACTTATAACACATTACGCTCCATGGATTTTCTGTGGCTAATCTTAAACTTGGTATACCATTTTTGTAAAGGGGCTCTGCTTTTTCATATTCATGATTATGTGATTAACCATGAAGGAATTGTTCATTAGTTTTATTAGTTCAACATGCAGGATTTTATTTATTGTGTGGTGCACCATTTCTGTAAAGGGGTTCTTCTTTTTTTAAATTCATGATTGTTTGATTCACCATGCAGGAATTTTTGAATAGTTTTATTGCCTGACTATTTTTTTTGTTAACTTCTTGAAACTGTCCTGTCATGATCACTACTTGTCCTGCTCATCTGAATCACACACAAACAATTATGACCTTTTGTGCTTGCCCTTCCTGGGGATGAAACAGTGATCATTATTAGTATACAAAGTTTGGAGTTAAAACCCACTTATTTTCTTTCTACAGAATTCACTTGCCCATATTAATTAGGTTGCTATAAGGTCAAGTTCCTATTGTTTTTTTTTTAAGAGGTGTGAATGTAATACTGTAAACAGTTGATGTGTGTGGTGTGGTATTGTATGGCAGGTTTCTCTTACCCTTTCCTTAATATGTTATATGCAGCTCTTTTGCATGTTTGCGGAAAAGTATTGTTTATGTTGCAGATCTTAATCAGCTTTTATTTGGCTGCTCATCATGCTCATTTTTCCCTTCTTTTTTTTATCTGCTTTCCTCATAGGGAGAAGAACAAGGATGCGTTGGCTCATGTCCTTGATCCCATGCGTGGGCCGTTCAAATCTAGCAAGCCCAGTACAGCTGAAACAGTCTGGTATCTCACCAGTGGCTCTCATCATGTGACTGGTAATCTTGACCTGTTGACTGATGTTACTCCAGTGTATGAACGCTGGATACGAAGCATCCTAGGAATAGGACCACCATCACAAGTCTTGGCCCGTGGATCAGTTAACAGCAATGGCATCATTCTCCACGATGTTTGGTTTGTTCCAGACAGCAACGTGAACATTGTGTCTGTTTCCCAACTTGGTTTAGAATGGCACATGGGCGCATCTCAGTGTTCCTTGAGGCGTTCTGATGATCAAGCGGTGGTGGGGAAGGGTTATCTGGGAACTGATGGACTATACGAGCTTGACTCTATCAATCTCAGTAGGTAAATTGCCAGTTATTCAATTAGTTATTTTATCAGAAGTTCTTGTTTTTGTTTACATAGTCCGATTATGCTGAATTACTCAATGCATACTCTGATCGCCAAAGAGGGCAATTTTCTAGTGTTATTTACGAACTGAGCCGTATATATGTTCTCAGATCTTCCATTGTTAATACTTACGAACTGAGGTATATGTTCAGCGTCATTTGTTGTTTAATAACCAAGCAAATATGATCAACATTGGTTGTTGTATCATTGTTTTACTTTTTGTTGTTTCATGATATACTCAAATTGCCTACTCATTATTGCTTCTTTTTCTGAGTGATCAGCGGATCTGTCTGGTACATTGCTTCAAGTGTGAGTCAGCACATGACAGGTGATCTGCATCTCCTCAGTGACTTCATCCCCATCCGACCAAGCCATACGGTTAAGACACACACAGAGGCGAGGCTGCAGGTGTGTGGCAAGGGGTCAGTAAAATCTGGGCCATTCAGGATCCCCGATATATGCTATGTCCCAGGCCTTGGTGAAAACATCATCTCGATCAGTCAGCTCACTGATACTGGTTTCGCCCTTGTATTTGGTGCTGATGGATTTGTCGTGAAGAAGCGTTCCGATGGAAATGTAGTTGGCCGTGGTAGTTATGGCGGGAATCAGCTGTTCCATCTGGATTCTCTCAAGATCCCCATTAGCAAGTGATAGTTTGCCTGATCTTGCTATGAGCCTACAGATAGGAAGTTGCTTTATTCTAGATTACACTTGGCGTTGGATATGTGTTAAACCAGTAAACGGCTTTACTAATGTTATGTTATTTTAAGACGTATTATCATGGCTCGAAACTTTTAATGCCAATAACTGTTGGGTTTCCTTATTGATGCATTATCTAAATGTGTCCTCTTTATAAGTGTGAGAATCATGCATAATTTAATGATTTGCATCGTCAGAATTTTTTGTTGTGACCCCATGTTTGCAACAGCAAACGATTTTCTTTTAGACCAAGATGTCATTTAGACTTGACAGACACTTCTCAACAAAGACTATTGTATAATTTGTGGACCTGTGAGGAGAGTTGTATGGTTCAAAGCAACCCCATAGCACCGTAAGTCAACTCATTTTCTCAGCAGTGATTAGAACTGTGAACGGTATTGAATCATATTGATTGATGTAATAAACATAGTAAGAACCATGTCATTCATTCCTTCAATAACAATTTTTCATCTTTTTTTTTTCTTGAAATATTGTGTACCATTTCATTAAGAAGAGAGACAAGCAACCCTGGAAAAATCCAGGGTGAGGTTAACACCACCACCACACACAGAGCACGCTTCCCAATGCTCTTTTTGCAAACTAAACGCCACCTAAGCTTCATACGCCCATCTTGAGTAAACTTCCAGCGATGCTGATCTGGTACCCCATGCTGCAGGACAATAATGCCATCCACTTGGTTCATGAGAAGATATTCAAACAGCATCTGCACTGTTAGTCCTCCTCTAATGTTTTTTCGAACCAAGTCCTCTAATGTTATCCACCCACCTCCGATTGACAAGGGCCTGGGCAACCATCCTATTTTTTCAGTTCTTTTTGGGACAGCATTCAGCAGGTTGGATGCCAATTGAGCAATGGTCTTCCATTGAGCCACCTGTCAATCCAAAGTCGACTTGTTTCACCATTTCCAACAGTTGTAACAGCAGCCATCTCAAATATTGTCCTGCATTGGTTTGTTACATGATATGAGGTGGCTCAATGGTCAGGCGTTACACGAGAGGATAGAAAAAGGCAAAATTGTCTGAGAAAAGGCGACTTTGTTCGTAACACACCACAAAATCGAATTTGTCTGTAGCACACTACGATTTTGAAAACTCATGTCTGTGACACACTATTATAATTTTACAATTGTTTTCAACTTTTTTTCTCAATCCATAGGATACATTAGAGTTTGAAACTTGGCACCAATATACATTGTTGCATTGTCTATCATTGAAAAATAGAGCCAGATGTTTTTTGATTGTTTGCATGATTTGATCAATAAATTAAATATTAAAACAATGAGCACGCAATGCAAACAATAAAAAAACCTAGCTCTATTTTTTACTGATAGACGATGCAACAATGTACATTGGTGCCAAGTTTCAAACTCAAAGGTATCTTATGAATTGAGATAAAAAAAAGTTGAAAATAATTGCAAAATGTAATAGTGTGTCACAGACATGAGTTTTCAAAATCGTAGTGTGCTACAGACAAATTCAATTTTGTTGATGTGTTACGGACGAAGCCACCTTTTCTCAGTGTGTCTCAGATAATTTTACCATACGAAAAAGTACAGTTCCATGCCACACTTAGTCACGCCTAAAGTACGATGATAGGGGTATTGGTGTTTTTACCCCTGGTTTGCATCTCAATTGTGATTTTACCTCTCGTTTTTTAACTTTGCGATTTTACCCCTGGTTTTTCAAATTGAAGCAAAAACTTACCCCTATTTTGTGATTTTACCCCTAGTTTTGAAGCAAAAACAGGAGTAAAATCACAAAATAGGGGTAAGTTTTCGCTTTAGTTTGAAAACCAGGGGTAAAATCGCAAAGTTAAAAAACGAGGGGTAAAATCGCAATTGGCTTTGAAATCAGGAGTAAAAACACCAAATTCCCTTTGGGTTATGCTTGGTTTGCATGAAAGGTTTGGGCGCCACAAAATTTACGTTGTCATTTTGCTGCAGCTGTCTGTCATCTAGTAGGTGTTGAGCATGGCAGAGTTAGTGGGAGTGTGGCGTGCTTTCTAGGCGCCACACTTGCAGTTGCGCCACACATTGGCACGTGGCAAGTGAAGGCAAGCAATCAAGCAGGGCCATGGTCTATGTTTAGTCTTCTTAACTGATCTCTATGCATCAAACTAATTTTTAACCCGCGAAACTAAACTCTCTTGGGCTAGAAGAAGTATAGTCTTTGACAACAAAATTAAATTTAGTTAAACACATAATAGTTCATCTCATATGTTCTTCACACGTACTCACTGTTTTTCTACCTGTCACGTTTGTTTTGTTTTAAATCACACTTGTTTAATTTTGACTAAATTTATCAAATGCTATAACAAAAATTATATTATTATGATACATATGTTCTATCAAAATAAATGTAAGTGGACTTAATGAAACAAATTTGGTATTATAACCCTGTTTTGTTGCCTTCCAAAATGTGCCACGCCCAAATTAAAGTATGTCCATAACTTTGGGCACTCATTTGGTTCAAATTCAAATTTGACGTACAAAATTTTTTGCCCTTATTTTGGCCGAAAATTTGTCATGCCAATGTTTTGGTATGCTCTAGTTTTGGCATGGCAAGGTTTTAGAAAGAAAAAAATTAGAACCAAATCTATCATTCTCTATTTATCTTTTTATAAAATTATTAAAGTTGGATAAGTATGTTTAGGAAAAAAAATCAAATGACACGTAAAAGCATCAGACGGAGTAATCGAACATGTGTGCACACGTCCCATCCCGTCCCGTCCCGTCCGCTCCTCGCGTTTCACGCCATTAACGCCGACCACACCCTTCCTTCCTGGCGACGCGAAGCTGCTAGCTGCGCCTGCTTCCATCCCAAAATCCCAACACCTTCACGCGGACATCCAAGAAACGTCGCCGTCCTCGCCGTCGCCGCTGCCATGGCCCCGGCTTCCAAACCCTCGCACTCCGCCGACGACGCGCTCCAGGCCGCCATCGACGGCGACCTCCGCTGCCTCAAGAGTAACCGGCCACCGTCTCCCTCTACTCTCTCGTTTCTCGGATGAACCTCTTCATCTCCCATTTGGTTTCAAGTTTTGAACAGCCGCGTTGAAGTATTAATTCCTACGAGGATTCGCTGTCGATTTCCTTCGATTTATTCGCTACCTTAGATAGAGATGCCAGTCACGGTTTTTAATCGCAAAGATTTTCTATTCTGATTTACTGTTCTTCCGTTCCGACTTTTTTTTTACCTTTTTTTTTTTCTTGGTTAGAGATGGCGACCAAGGTGAACCTGCGGGATGCCAAGGACGCCATGGGCCGGAACGCGCTCCACTGCGCCGCCGGGAAGGGCCACCTGGACATCTGCAGGTTCCTGGTGGAGGAATTGGGGCTCGATGTCAACTCCACCGCAGACGGGAGTGCGTGCCAATCTCTTGCTGTTTCAAGCGGCACCTAGTGCCAGCGTTACTAGTGATATGATTCACTAAACTTTCTTCCACTGTAGGCGGAACGTCAGTTCACTTCGCTGCGGTCGGAGGAGATGAGAGAGCCCTGGGGTACCTGCTCGACCATGGCGGCGACCCAGGGGCGCCAGACGCAAAGGGCTCCACGCCGCTGCACGATGCGGCGGAGCAAGGTGATCACGGCGAGGACCTGTGCGCATTTATTGTCTTTGCTCTCTAGTCTCTACTAGGACCTCTTGTTGTGCCTGAATTGGGGTCTGTGTTGATATGGTCTTTGTGACTCCAGGGCACTGCGAGGCTGTAAGGCTGCTGCTGTCCAAGGGTGTTGATGTGGATCCGGTCAATCACCGCGGGACGCCGCTTCACCTGGCAGCCGCTAAGGACAGGGATCAGGTTGTCAAGATCCTGCTGGAACATGACGCTGATGTAAGCTGTTAGAGTTTTGCTGTTTCATCGATACACTGGTGCTTGATATGGATTGGACTGCAAATTCTGCATTCCTTATTGTAAAATTGTTAGTTTTTAGGAGGTGCTTCAGAATACTTGGAAGTACTTTGCTTGATATGGATTGGGCTGCAAATTCTGCATTCCTTACTGTAAAATTGTTGGTTTTTAGGAAGTGCTGCAGAATACCTGAAGTATCTTTCCATGATCTTCATTAGTTATCAAAACTGTGAATTGTTTTATTGTGCAGCCCAACAAAGTTGTCAATCATGTCTTCTCACCGCATGCTGTGGGCATTCCTTGAAATGTGTGAAGCTACTAGTTAAGGTCCAGTTATTTCTTCACTCAACTTGATGTATCCCAATTGAGTAGCTTTTGTATTTCTATTGAATTTGTTGTCATGATTATTTTTGAAAGTCTCTCTATTGCTACCTAAATTTTGTGTTATCAACTCTATAGGCTGGTGCTGATGCGAACTTTATGAGTCCCTCTGGACCTTCCATTTTAATGGAGGCAGTTGACGATGGCTTAACTGACATGGTCAAGTTCTTATTAGAGTCTGGAGCTGATCCTAACATTGCCGATGAGGTAATCGTGACTCTGGTTCGACCTGCTTTCCCTTTAGCTTTTTTTTTTAAAGCAATCAGCAGGGGAGTCCCCTACTGTTTTTTTTTTTTTCTATTTTCCATGTAGAAAAGAGTTATGTACATGGTATAGTTCCATTTAGCTTGATGCTTGACGGCTAAAATTCATTGTATCTTGCGCATCAGAGGGCTGGGTGGTAATTTAAAATTAAGGGGTTTTGAGAGCAAGGGTGCATTGTATTGAATTTAGATTTTTCATGTATCAAGCAATTTTGGTACACCTGTGTATTCTAGTCCATCTTTTTTGTTCAACTTCAGACTTGAGTTATCTGGTCTGTTATGCAGATACCTGGGCGTACATTTATGAATTTTTCGTAATCATTTTAACCAGATTCTGCATCTGAGAAGCATGGTACCAGATTGTCTAAAGCAGACCACAGTAATTCCACTGTTGAAGTAGTCTAGAGGCACCTGTTATGATTTCCAGCTCTTCATCACTAATTAGAATTTTGCAGGAAGTAGCTTTCTTAGATTTCTGTCAGATCCTGCTTTGTTTTTTTTAGCAATATCTACAAGTATTACTAGAATTGTGACGAATTAAGGAATATCTCATTTTTCTGTTTCTTTTATGGCAAAAAACTTGTGTTGTTGATATCTCTTTCGTGTTTCATGCCAGATTGTATTAATGCTTCTAGGTTTTTCTTTACAATCCAGGATGGGAAAATCCCAATCATGTGCGCAGCAGTTCATGGGCACCGTGAGCTTGTGGAAATTCTGTTTCCTAAGACAAAACCGATTCCATCTGTGCCAGATTGGAGTGTTGATGGGATAATTAGAAGTATGAAATATCTGCGCTTTGAGGCTCAGGTCTGTAAGTAGTTCAGAAATGCTCAGCCGCTCTGCTCTATAATCCAAGCTTGCAGTAGCCCAATTTTTTCAACCTCTCCAATATGATATTGGAACCCCTTGGATGCATATCCTTTTGTGTAACGGCGCATTCTATTGTGTTTAGGATGCAGCTCTGGCGGGAAACCGGCTAGCTGATGCCAAGTCACGAGGAAAGGAAGCTTTTGCAAAGGGCGACTACGTTGCAGCCATTTACTTCTATTGCCTGGTATTGCTTGAACCAATCTCAACTATATAGTTGTTTGAATAATACAAAATGTAGCATGGGTAGCCTTTAAGTTATTTTTTCACTTCTTTAATGACGGAGGCAACTAGTTTATGTTGATTTCTCCGTAATCCATCGTGGTCTGTATAGTTTACCAGGAGTTTATCTTCGATTATTACCAACTGTTTGCATAAATCTGATGCTAAGCTTGTTTTTATACTTCCTCAGACGAGTGTTCAACTAAATGAAAAGTCTACTTTTGGAACCTGTTTTATTGAGTTGGTCCAATTTACCACCCCCCCCCCCCCCCCCCCCCCCCCCCCGCCCCCCCCTTTTTTTTTTACCTTTAAAACCGGTTAGTAGCCTGCAGTTCAACACTACTAGTCCAAAGAAGGTCCAAGATCACCATGAGGGAGGGCAGTTTGGCTGAGGGGCATGGATTTCCGCTAGCTTAAAAATATGTTGAATTTATAGTTTATAAAAATGGTCATTATTTTAAAATTATGGAAAAGTTGGAACACTACTGGAGATACTTAAGATGTAAATATAATATTTCTTTGGCCAGTCTCACTATTATTTAATTCTAGAATTTCTAATAGCAACAGAATAATAGGAAAGTAACATGTTGTTATTCTTAGAAAGTTAGAAATTAATAAGTGGAGTGGGAGCATAAAAGAATATTGCAAGTTTTAGAGACCAGAGTTGTTGTTTTTTCCTTAAATAGATGACTTGAAACTATTTTTTTTTCTTTGAAACGAACCGGCATGAGAGATGCCTGTTTTATTAAAAAGAGGAGTATCTAGACAGGCAAAAAAGAGTTATTAGGCTACAATAGAATTCTTGAGGTCGGTTATGACAGTCGACACGTTTGAACCAGGCATTGAAAATAAACAGTGTAGGTATCAAAACTGAACTTTTCCTAAAACTGATGCAAGGGACTAGGGCTATCCTCCATGGAATCAGTCCAGTCCGATGAACCCCAACAAGTCCAAAGAAAGTGAGCTCTTTTTGATTGTCAATGCAGGCAATGGAGAAGGACCCACTCGATGCCACCTTGTTAGCCAACCGGAGCTTGTGCTGGCTCCGGCTGGGAGAAGGGGACCGAGCTCTGTTAGATGCTCAACAGTGTAGAATGATGAGTCCTCATTAGTCCAAGGCATGGTACCGTGAGGGCGCCGCTCTTAGCTTGCTGAAGGTATATATAGTAGGCGGTTAGCGACCGCATCCAATTTAGTATTGCCGCAACCTGACCCAATCTCTCCCCCTTATCCGCAGGACTACAAAGGAGCAGTTGATGCATTCGTGCAAGCACTGAAACTTGACCCAGCAAGTGAGGAGATCAGGAAGGCGCTAAGGCAAATGTTCTTCTTGCTCCCTTCTATTTCTACTTTTAAGTAATGTCCACTCAATTATCTGCCGGAATATGAACATCTATATTCCACTCTTTCCACCCACTGTTACGTACTATAAACAATATTGCTTTTGATTCTGAAACTTACAGGGAAGCCATGGATGCTCTGAAGAGCGCCGTTGCGCCTGGGCGTGTAGAACAACAGAACTCTTGAGCTGCTGCCTCCGCTCGCATGTCCTGACAATAGTTATCTTACGGAGCACTCAGTTATGGCTTTGTAGAATATGTAGCCCCAACCATGCCGCAGCAGGGACTGAGCGTAGTGATTTGTTGGCAATTTTGTGATGAAATGTAAGGTGTTTTGTGGCTGTCTGCATGCTTACTAGGGAGCAAGCATAGCAGGGATATCAGTGCACTGGATGGAGCTAGTACTGTACATATATCTCTATGGTGTACTTGCACCTTTTATATTCGCTGAACAAATGGAATACAGGGACAGGGACTGTCTGCTGGCCTTGTTAATTCAAGTTTTGCTGGAACGTTTTCCTCGTTTGATGAGTGAAGGTCGAATCATTTTTGACAGCTAATCAGCTATCAATATGCTTTAGAGAACATACCAGAAGTTAAAAAAAGGTTATTGATTCTAGTATCCAGGTGCATTTAGCATCGCATCCTGACAGCAGAATCAGGCTGGGAAAATGGCCTTACGGGGTTCTAGTCAGATGAGAAACTGCAAGCTCCGAACATGCTAGAAATAAAATTGATTTATTTTGTTCTGAATCAACTCACTTTGATTTTAAAAGAAAATTAAGTGTAATCAACGCAATTTCAAAACAAGCTATCGAGGCAGTTTAGCGAGCTCGTCACCGCTCAAATGCATATTCATTCTGCTGAGTGATGACTGTCAATTGGTGTCACAACCAAACAACATGCTTTCAAGGTAAGATGAAAATCAAACCTTGACCATTGATTTATAAATAAAATAAATCAATAATAGAAAAAATAAAAAAGCTATTAATAATCCGTTTCTCTCACAACTACCGGAGCATGCATGCATGTCGCTATAAAGGGATTTTTTTTTTTAAATTTTCCTGTTATGTTTTTCTCAACCCTTCGATGACACGTGGATCCTATGTCCTGTGCATCTAACAAAGTAGGAGTAGATGGTATCATTTTTGGCTGGAGTTCTTATTAGAGAAGTTACGCTAGTCTTTATAGGGGGAATAGCCATTTTTTTCCATCAACTATCGTCTTGATGGAAATGATCATTTTTGTCCTTAAGGTTTATATACTTTTAGGCTCAATTTCATCGATAAACTATAAAAATATCCATTTCAGTCCTTAAAATTTACTTTTGGGTTCACTTTTATCGCTAAAGTATGGAAGTGGCTATTATTTGAGGCTCATCCTCACTCTTCGTCCTACATGACATGCCTACATTTTCATGTCTCATTAGCTATGACGCCGCTCGTTATACTACATGGCACACCACATTTTCATCAAACGAAAACTATATACCCCACCGTCTCAAAATGTAAGTATTTGTTGACTTTTAAACATCACATTTAACCACTCGTCTTATTCAAATTATTTTATAAAAATATAAAACAAATAAGTCATGCTTAAAGTACATCTAATGATAAAACAAATTGTAATAAAATAAATAATATTTTTAAATTTTTTTTAAATAAGACGAGTGGTCAAAACGTGATATTTATAAGTCAATAAATACTTACATTTTAGAACGGAGGTAGTTGCAGCTCTAAGTAATCCCTACACCACAACAGGCCATAGCCCGCTGTGATCTGCCATCCATTGTTGTCTTGCATCCGTGCTGTCCTGGATGTACTCCCTCTGTAAAAAAAAAAAGGCAATTCTCACATTTCAAAGAGTCAAAAGATTGAACTTTGACTAAATTTATATAAAAAAATATTAACATTTGTGATATAAAATAAGTATCATCAAACTATTGAGGGTTGAAATAGCTATTTCGATATTCCAAGGATGAAGTGAATCTAGAAGTGAACTTTCAAGGCTAAAATGACCATTTTATAATTTAGGGATGAATTGAGCATAAACATAAATTTGAAGAACTAAATGGACATTTTGATAGTTCAAAGATGAAACTGAGCACAAGACCATAACTGAGGGACTATTATGCTCCCTCGCAAAAGGTGGACTATTCTGCCCTTTTATATAAACAAATCAACTAACATAATATATTTGTTAGAGCATCTCCAGACTCTCTATATCTCTCCTAATTTACAGGAATAGAGATTTTGTTAAAAAAATACCCTCCAACAGCCTCTTCAATTGGATATTCAAATATAGATATGCTCCATTTCGGATTTCTAGCTAGTCAAAAATGGAAAGCGATGATGGCTTTCTAGACTGCTCAGAAGATATAGAAAAGCTGTTGGAAAGTAAAAAAATATAGAGAGTGATTTTTAAGCAAATGACTCTCTAAATGATAATTTAGAGAATGAAATTTAGAAAAGCTCTTGGAGATGCTCTTACTAGTATCAAACATATTTCACGGAGGGAGCAGTACTTAAAACTAGCAACCGACGTGGATAAAAGTCTCATCTGGTCAGTGGAAACTGGAAAGGCAGGCGAAAGGAAGGTAGACGGTAGACCAAGAGGCAGCAACCGTCTTGCGGAATCCTCGAAACCCCTTGCAACGCCGCCGCCGCCGCCGCCATGGCCACCACCAACCCCTCCGCCGTCGCCATCAAGGCCGCCTCCGAGGGCAACCTCCGCCTCCTCAAGAGTAAGCGCCGCCGGGCCCCGCCTTCACCATTGTTCCTCCTCAAGATCGCGCATGGTCCCCAACTCCCTCTTTCTTTAATTTGTTATTAGAAGTGGCGAAGGAGATGGACCTGCGGGAAGCCAAGGACAGCAATGGGGCCAACACGCTGTACTTCGCCGCGGCCGGGGGTCACCTGGAGGTCTGCAGGTTCCTGGTGGAGGAATAGTACTAAAACTGTGGTCTTGTTTCCCTTTTGCAGCCCAACAGAGTTTTCCTTTCTGTTTATTCACCGCTCTTGATGGCATGTGAAGCACGCTGTTCCTTGGAATGCGTGAAGCTATTGGTTGAGGTACAGTTTCTTATTAACCAAACAGCTTTGTTAGTTTGGTTGAATTTGCTCTCATGGTTACACCTGGAAAATCTCTCTCTAAAACTACCTACGCTTTGCCTATCAATGCTATAGGCTGGTGCTGATTTGAACTTTATCATGCCCTATGGATCAAGCCCCTTAATTGCGGCAACCAAGGAAGGCTTAACCGACATTGTCCGGTTCTTGCTAGAGGCTGGAGCTGATCCTAACATCTGTGACGATGTAAGTTTGTTGCTCTTTTTAGTTGCTTGCCTCTTGGATAAACCTTATGGCTGGACAGCAGTAATTTAAAAAGCAAGGTCTCTTGACATCACAAGTGCATTTATATGGAATATAGTTGTACGTGGTGCAAGTAGTGTACTGTACATATTATCTTGTTTCAGCCAGCAGTGATCTGGTAATAAGATCTTCCAAATTCCAAGATTTAGTTTGCAGCTCAATACTAAATATTGTCTTGAATTTTCAATGTTTTGATAATTCACGTGGATAGATTTGACATGTCAGAATCATGGTACCTGTAGCCACGGGGTTTTGTGCAGATCCGCAGACCTGGATATATATTCTATGCCCAAATTTCAGCACAAGGCATATTTGTTACTGCAAAAATAAAAGTAAAATAGTTATATATTTTGACTAACAAATGATCAATACAAGTATGTTATTTAAAAGGTATACACTTAGATCCATTTCTCCTCCGATCTCTTTGGGCAGGACACATTGCAGATTAAACTTTATATCATGAAAAAATAATGGATTTTGAAGAGCTTTTACATTGCAGCTTTAAACTCTATATCATGTAAAAATAATGTCCAATGATTTATAGCTGTTGAAATATCATGTATGTTTGAACATAGAGTGCTGTTGAAATGTTAGTTTAGATACACCATACCTAGTATGATTTCCAGCACTTGGTCACTCTTACTAGAAATCTGATCTATTTGGTTCACAAATTATTACCACCACAAGGATGAATTTTGGGGGATATTTTTATTTCTCGCAATTTTTTTAGAAAAAAAGTAAAAAAAATATCTTCATTATGTATTACTAGTCGTGTTGCTCACTCAATTGTATTACCTTTTGACTGTGAAATGCAGTTTGGGGAAAATCCAATCATCTATGCAGGACGTGACGGGCGACGCGATCTTGTTGAAATTCTCTTTCCTCATACAAAACCAGTCACATATGTACCCAACTGGAGTGTTGATGGGATAATTTGTACTATGAAAGATGCACCTACCATTGCTATGGTATATATTTCTCTGTTGGTCTCTTCTTTCAGTGTAACAAATAACTTATATTTCTGGAGCTTAATGATTGTTCCATGTTTTCAAATTTGGATATTTTGTTTATAGGGTCCAGGTGTTGGGGCTGATATGAAGATACGAGGAAATGAAGCCTTTGCAAAGGGAGATTACTCTGGAGCAATCTACTTCTATGGCTTGGTAAATGTTTAAATCAATCTGAAGCATATACTTGTTTGAAAGAATGAAGTGTTGCATAATTTATGTTGTTCCAAAACATCATGCTTTGGAGAGCTAGTTATTTTTCACTTGCCTATGTCCCTTGTATAAGTTGTAGAGGACTTATTACATGTTCCATTCCATAGATTTTCTTGAAGTGGACTCTTTTTTCATCAAAGGAATATTGTAAGCTTTCATGCAGTTTGTTCACACCAGATGTTAAATTAAAGCAAAAAAGGTCCAGTTACATATACCAACTTACCATGGCACCATGGCACCAGATGTTAAATTAAAGCAAAAAAGGTTCATGCAGGCGATGTTCGTACTTCCCCTCGATGCTACCTTGTTTGCCAACAGGAGCCTATGCTGATTGCGGGTGCGAGATGGAAATAAGGCTCTGTCAGATGCTAAAAAATGCAGAGAGATCCGTCCTCGTTGGTCGAAGGCATGGTACCGTGAGGGCGCAGCTCTCATGCTGCTGAAGGTAAACTTGACCGTTTGGCACCCTGCATCAAATTAAGCCTTGCAATCTAATCTAATCTCTCCAATTGTATCTCACCCTTGTTGTATCCTTACAATTCCCAGAACTACAAAGGATCAGCTCATGCGTTCGCGGAAGCACTGAAGCTTGACCCTGCAAGTGACGAGATCAAGGCAGCGTTAAGGCAATGCACTAGTTTGATCTTTCCATCTAATGCTATTTCTCAGTTACCTCTTTCCATACAACTTTATTATCTATGGATCGTATTTTTAGGACTTTGATTCTTGAAAATTGCAGGGAGGCCACTGAGGCTCTGAGCTGTGCAGCTCGCTCGGATGAACAGAAGAACCCTTGATCTGCCTCATCCATATCTTAGGTTAAATATCCTATATAGGACTGTATATGTGTAGTGAGTGACAAGGTGCTGCTGTAAAGACTTAATGTTTGGAGCTTTGGCTGCCTTTATTATTCTTTTGCAAGTTACTTTAAAATGCTGTGGCATCCTGGAACTAAAGCTTAGACAGGGAACATATCAATTATCTGGATTGAATTAGTACTTTTATACTGAAATTGTCTTAGCATGTACTCACTTCATTCCAAATCATAATAATTAGATGTAGGATACATCTATTTGCGAGTACTAGATAATATTAATTTCTTGAACTTATTTTCAATTATAGAGTAAATTTTAAGGATGACAAACAGAAAGGAGAGTGATGAGTTACTTCTTCCTATAAGACAACTCGTGAATACCAATATGAAATATCCCCTTGGGTATGCAAGCAAAAAGACATGTTTAATTAGAAAAAAAAAATTCGATGAGGGAAAAATATATGTACATTATTTTTATTTAGAAGAACTTAACCGGAGTTTTTGGCCTTAATCTGTTTTTTAATGAATCCACTGCCACCCTCTTACACAAGGGGCATGTAAGTTTATTTTCGAGCCGTATGCACACCATTAAAAAATGGAGTTGTGTCTATACAAATGCAATGTGTGGGCTCGGAAGAGTCGTATGCGCCACGCGGCGTTCATGGATCGGTGCGTCCTGCCCCATCCCGTCTAGGGATGGCAATGGGTATCCATAACCCGATACCCGATGGGTTTTTTCCTCTATTAGGGTATGTGTTTGGATTTATTTCTCATCCCATAGGTTTGTTAATGGGCATTTTCATCACCCATTGGGTACCACGGGTATGGGGACGTTCTCCTGCAACCCATACCCGTTTACCCATGGAGCCCCACGAAACCTATGACACGTGAGTCCATCAGAGGTATATAAATAAAGGAAAAGGTCAGCGAACCCTACTCATCATTTATTTACATTTGAACAATTTAGCGTTTGATTGTATGAACTGGTAGCGTTTGACTGGTTAAATTTATTTACCTTTGAACAATTTAATCATTCCGATATGTAACTATGTGTAGTTAGTTAATTATTGCGGTACCAGTTAATGGGTACGGGTAACCCGATGGGTACCCACACCCATATGGATATGGGGATGGAGGAAAGTTTGAGTCCCCAGGTGAGTATGGGGATAGGGACGGAGTATAAAATTCTAGACGGGGATGAGGACATTTCACCCATTGCCATCCCTAGTCCCGTCCCCTTGTCTTCCTCGCACACTCCTCGATCGCCATAAAGCGCACCGCCCCTCTCCGCCATTACTGAAGCCCCTCGTCCCATCGTCTTCCCCTCTTTCCCACAAAACACCACGCCGCGCACCTTGCGGAACCCTGAAGCCCCTTGCAGAACGCCGACGCCGGCATGGCCCCTGTCCTTTCCGCCGTCGCCATCAGGGCCACCGTCGACGGCAACCTCGGCCTCCTCAAGAGTAAGAACTAATAAGCGCCCACCGCTGCCGCCGTTCCTTCATCTTTACCGGACTCTCAAGCTGCTTAATGTCTCGTCAAATCTCTTTTATTTGCTAGAAATGGCGAGCAGGACGGACCTGCGGGAAGCCAAGGGCCCCGGTGGCTGGACCGTTCTGCACTTCGCCGCAGCCCGGGGCCACCTGAACGTCTGCAAGTTCCTGGTGGAGGAGTCACGGCTCGACGTCAACTGTGCCACCGCGGATGGTGAGACGCCGATCGCGCTTGCCGCGGCGGCCGGAGCTGTGAGCTTGCTGCGCTACCTCGTCGACCACGGCGGCCGCCCGGCGACGCCCAACTCCATGGGCCGCACGCCGCTGCACAACGCGGCACAGAACGGTGTGCTCTGCTCCTCCGGCCCTTTTATGGAATGGATGTTGCTCAACAAAATTGCCAAGCAACAAGCGATAACTATCGTACTTTCGCGACGTCGGGCGACCGATTTACACGACAAATCAGCAAAGCTTTCCCCTCACTTTTGTAGAGAAGATTCGGATGTTTTTCACGACAAAACACCAAAGCTAATGAAAACGAAAATAACAGATTGAAACATAATGAATGTATCGATTGGTTCTGGCTGTTCTTGTTTACAGGACGCTATGTATATAAAGACCCAGCCTTGCGGCAACCAACTCTATCCGGACTCCAAACTGACTTGAAAATAAAATCCTAACTAAACCGAACTCTGTCTTCTTCCAGAAGAAATATGAACATCATGTAATCATATCAGGAATTGAGACCACGTAACTCCTCACGACTAGTCCTGGGACTTGGGCCGAGCCAAATGCGGGTGGGCCGCGGCCCGAGCGTTTGGCACGGCACGTGGCACGGCCCGGCCCGAAGAGTTTTCATGCCGTGCCGGCCCGGCCCGAGCTGATGGGTCGTGCCGTGCCGGGTTTTTGGCACCTCGGGCGGCACGGCACGACACTGCTCAATGGGCCGTGCTCGGGCCGGCACAGCCTGGTTGTGGCCCGACAGCCCGAATTTGGCCCGATAGTGTGTTATTGTCAAGTTCTTTAGCCAACGCTCTTTTTGTTATTTTGATTCATATTTCAAAATACAAACTTGTTTAGATTTTGCATATGTGGTCCAAATTTGATGATTCTTTTTTCTATAATCTTTAAAAAATCATCTCTATCATGTGGAATATTTGTATACAAACTTCTATAGTTCAATTTTCTACTAATCAGTCAAGTCATTAATGGTCACTATTCAACATTTTCTTCATCATTTTGTAGATCTTCAAAAAATATGATTTTTTTAGTCATTTTTTGTGTGGATGTACAACTTATACATCTCTACACATAGGAATTTTGTATAATTTTTTTTGAAACACTTACACTCATGTAAGTTTGAATTGCTCCTCATTTGTATCAAAAGCTTAGAACTTCTATATCGTTTAGTAAATTTTGAACACACATTCGTACAAATATTGTTAAAAAAATTCCCCAGAAATTGTAGAGGTTGGTGTTGACTTGGAACGACTCCACACCAAATTTGAGTTCAAAATTCAGTATATTTTTGGAGATTAAAAAAATGCAAAACTCACATTTTGTTTGTTTTTTTATATACACACAAATTATGTTGATTTTAGAACTCAAATTTGATATACACTTGTAATAGAGCTGTCCTAATCTAGTGTAATTTTGGTGGAATTTTGGAATTTTTTTTATCCATGTAACACTATAAAAATAATCGATTTAAACAATAAAAATGCGCCTTCTTTATGCTGAAAACGTATTCCTGGAGGCATTCACTAAAACCGGGCCGTGCCCGGGCTTGACATGGCCCGATGATGGCCCGCCGTGCCGCGTGCCGTGCCTGGGCCGCATTTTTACCATGTTGGGCCAACCGGCACGGCCCGATGCGGCCCGACGGGCCGACATGGCACGGCACGAAACGGCCCGAAGCACGACGGGCCCGTGCCGTGCCGGCCCGGGCACGGCCCGAGTCCCAGCACTACCCAGGACACCTCCTCCTCCGACTTCTCTCCACAGGAAAAGATAACCCGAGAATCACAACCTGGTGTGCCTTGAAATCATTGAGATATGCATGGTGTACTTCCCGGCAGTTGAACAGCGACCATGTAGCTCGTTGCAAGAAGACCACGTAACTCCACACAAGACCACGTAACTTGATCATCTTCAGGAAAACATCATCAGGCCACGCACTAGCTTCCACTGCAGCACTAGGAACTCTTGCAACATGAAACCACCTGCCAAATTTCACCACCAACAATGGAATGCTTAGATTGCATGCTGTTGTCTCCTCTTTAATTAGGGTTTCTAGCTTACTGAATCGATCTCCTCCAGGGCACACTGAGGCTGTGATACTGTTGCTGTCGGAGGGTGTCGATGTGGACCCCATCATCAACAGCCGTAATGGAGGAATGCCACTGATCATGGCGGCAGGGAAGGGCCATGACCAGGCTGTGAAAGTTCTGCTGGACCATGGTGCCGATGTAAGATACATGTTACTCCCACAGAGTGATCTTTGTTGCAGTGATCTGAAAATCTGACCAAGAATTGTGTAATCTTGTTTCGCCTTGCAGCCCAACAGAGTTGTCCATGGCATTTTTTCGCCACTCTTGATGGCATGCTATGCAGGGTCCTTGAAATGCATGAAGGCATTGGTTGAGGTACAGTCAGTCGTTCACTCAACTTGGTGTACTCTCTCTCTCTCACTAATAACTAATTCAATATTTTTGAATATAAAGTTTCAACATTTCTGATAAATGTTCAAATGGCAGAAGAAATATGTTCAAAAGGTACATTTAAAATATTGATATTTCAAATAAAAAAAGATGTATTCAATTTCAATCAAATATTGTGATTGACTATATTGAACATTTGCAAGTAACTGATTTAACATTTTGAGCAAACAATGCTAGAAAAACTGTTGAGATACTTCACTAAAAAAGTTGAATTTTTAAAAATCTAAAAATAACAAAAACACTATATCCATGTGAGAGCTTATTTTGTTGCATTAATTGTAAAGATCATGAAACTTCAAACGAAATCGAATTCGGAGTTACGGTTTATGAGAAAAATCAATTTAAAGTTTTGAATCTCGAATTTTGTCCTCCAATCAGAAGACGCCACATGTGATTGAACTGCCCTCCCACTTTGAAATCCACTGCCAGTTCAGGTTGAAATACTCTGCCTGCCCGTGTCCAAAATAACCTTCTAATGGCGCGTCGCACACATCTTAAAGCGCGCTATCCGGAAACTAAGAGCATCCCCAGCAGATTGAGCAAAAGGGCTGCATTGGTACTTTACTCAACCAACTCTCTCCAGCGGATTGAGTAAACGATTGAGTAAACAAAAAAATTTACTCAATCCCCTAAATCCCCCCCCCCCCCCCCCCTCCATTGAGTAAAAATATACTCAATCCCCACTCCTCCCCTAAACCGATTGAGTAAAAGTTCAGTGCATGGCGGGAGGCAACTGCCGGCCACTTCCGCTCGCTGCCGCCGCCGCTCCATCGCCGGATTCGGCCAGAAGGTCACAGGAGACCGCCGCCGAGACCCTCCTCCGCCTCTCCCCTGCTGTCCCGACACTTCTCCTCCTAGTTCCCGGTGTTCCTCGGCCCCACCCGCCCTCGCCACCGCCCGCGGAGAGGCACGCTGTCGCAGCTCGGCGATGCCATGGCCGGAGGGAAGCACGCGCTGCCCCAGGCCGCACCTCTTCCCGCCCCGCCTCGACCACATGGTCGCGCGCAGCTAGCGGCAACGCGACGTGGGCACTGGAGCTTGGCACGGCGGCGCGTCGGGGAGAGAGAGAGGAGAGGTGGAAGTGGCATCGGGGAGAGAGGGGCTGCTCTCGGAGGAAGAAAGGAATCGTATGGTTCAGTTTGGCTGCACGAATCTCAGCAAATATAGGGAAGAGGATTTTACTCAATCTGCTGTGACTCTCATGGGTCATTGAGTAAAATAGGCTTTAGGGGATTGAGTAAACTGGCTTTTACTCAACCAGTTTTACTCAATCTGCTGGGCTTGCTCTAATAGAGAATATGGCCCAGGTACTAGACTGCAAGTGGATCGATTCAACGAAGTCCAACCGGCGCTAGACAACTTGACTCATGCCGAGGACTCATCATGCAGCATTTCCTATATATAGCTACCCGGAGCTTTCGGGTAGCGCGCTTTGAGTTTCAGGCGCACATGGGTACAAACAGTGTTGGCATCATTTCAATGCACATTTTATATGCCAAAAGCAACCATATTCCCATCATATTTCACCATATTCTCATCATAAGTATGTGTTATTACCTCTAATATTGATGATTTTCACATGTAGTGTTGTTTAAGTGCTTTGTTGCCAACTGTTTGTTGCAGACATAGGTGAAAAGGCGACATAAAGGCTCAAAGATGAGAAGTACCGATTTGAAGCCCCACTCGCCATGCAAGGAGGGCTTCCCACAAGCCCATGACATGTAGAAGACATCCCTGGACGTCCATGGAATCCAAGATGAAAGCCCAATTTAGCGGCAGTGGATAGTCCTCCGTTCAACAATCAAAATACTACCATCTGAAATTAATCTCTGAATTTTGGATACAGGTGGAGCCATCTTGTTATAAAACTGGAGTTTCTGGTGGTGTTGCAACTAATTGAGGATTTCCATTAACCAAATCATATTGCACTTGCAACCCTTCCTCTCCTGCAGACACTTTTTTTGTAGAATGAAAATAGTGTCTTTCTCTTTTGGGTTTAAGCTTTGATTTCCTACAAAAATTAGTCCCCCATCAGTTGTAGCATCGCATTCCTACACCGAATTGCAAGGAAAAATATTTGAAGAAACAAGATTTGAGGGTCAAGATTCAAGATCAGTTTTAAGGCCTAGGTCTTACATTTGTTAGTTTATGCCTGGGCACGAGCAGTAATCGAGGCCGCCGCGATCCCGTCCGTCTCCGGTGAGAGCGAATTGGAGCCGCCGTCCATCAGTTCCTATCTTCACGATGGCACGATCTCGTGTGGAGCTTGAGGACTGGAGGGGGGAGGCAGCGTAGCGGCGAAGTGTATCAAAGAAGCCAGACAAAAGGATCCGATGATTTGGGCAAACTCTACTCGGCTGCTTCCTGCCAATGCACGTGAGCGTATAATGAACTAGGTAAATACCCCGCGCGTTTGCTGTGGGAATTCAATATAAGATTTAGATGATTATTATTAGATTAAGAAAAATACAAAACAGTAAGTGAACTCTAAAAGGAGCATGATGTTTAGGCAATTAACCGAATGAAAGCATGTACGTATTGATATTATTTTGCTCATATTTTTTATTTTTTGGCATCAAGTGCTATGAGATTCAGCGTCAGTTATTACCATAGAGGTAACCACTACATTCTTTTCTTCAAGAAAAATTTCTCAGAACGGAAATGATACAAACCCTTAATTGCTTATGTATCAGGCTTTAGTAGAGCAATTCACATCCTTGCAGTGTATGAAGATAACCCCCTTGGTTGCCGGGTCAATAGCATTGAAATTCTAATAGAGAAGTATCAGGCTTTAGTAGAGCAATTCACATCCTTGCAGTGTATGAAGATAACCCCCTTGGTTGCCGGGTCAATAGCATTGAAATTCTAATAGAGAATTAGCGTAGCATAATTACATAACACTACGGGAAAGCCCAAATATGCCGAGTGCTAGGGGTTTGCTGAGGGCTTTCCATCGGGCACTCGGCAAAGCGCCTATTTGCCGAGTGCCAAAGGCCAGACTCTCGGCACAATACTAGCACACGGTACAGCTTCGGTTTGCCGAGTGCCTAAATTTGGCTATTTTTTGAATTTATTTCGAATTTCTATATTTTTTTAAGCTCCTGTTGGAAATGTTTGCCGAGAGCCGGTCCCACAGCTCTCGGGAAATAAATATTGCCGAGTGCCTTTTGTTTGCCGAGTGCTTTCAGATCTAGCACTCGGCAAACTTTGTATGCAATGACTTAGGCGCGGGCGGTTTCCCTTTCTCCCTCCCTTATCTTCTTCCCTCACGCCGCCCTAGCTCCACGCCTCCACCCGCGCCGCCGCGCCCTCCACCACCGCGCCGCCGCGCCCTCCACGCCCGCCCGCCGGCCCTCCTCCACCGCGCCATCCGCCTCCCCGCCCCGCCCTGACGCACCGCCGCCATCCCGCCCCGCCCTGACGCCCCCAATCCCCGCGCCCTGCCGGCCCGCCGGCCCTCCTCCACCGCTCCCTCCGCCACCCCGCCCGCCCCGACGCCCCCAATCAGCGCGGCCCTCCCTGACGCCGCCACCATGCCGCCCCGGCGACGCCCCGCCACCGCGCCCGCCGCGGCGCTCGGGGCACCGCGCCGTCGCCCCTCCGCCGCCGCGGCTGCCCTCCTCCACCGGCGACGGCTGCCTCCCCCGACATCGACGCCCTTCTTCCCCGGCGCTGGCGTGTCCGGCCACTGGAGGTGCCCTGCTCCCCACCCCCGGCCACCTCCCCGTCCACCGGCGCTGCCCCAGCTCCCCGGCCGTCATCCAGCCCCGCCTGAGTGCGCCGCCGCCGTCGAACGCTGCCTCGGCCACGTCCCCGAGCTCCTGCTCCCCGTCGCCGACCACCTGCTCCACCACCCCCTGCTCCCTACCCCCCCGTCCACATACAGGTGAGATGAAATGCTATTTTTTTCTTCTTTTTCTCATTGTGCAGTGGTGAATGCAATTTTGAATTGCTTTGTATGCAAATTTGAATTGTGTTGTATGCAAATGTTAGGTTAAATTGATTGAATTTCTTTAATGCAAAATTTGATCGAATTGCTTTTATGCAAAAATTCAAATTGTATGCTAATTTTGAATGCGAGAATTGATGAAATTCTTCCGTTTATTTGTATGGAATGAAATGGAAAATATGAGTAATTGTTGATGCTTTGTCATCAATTCGATGTGGTATTCGGCCATCGTGTCGTTGATTTCAATTGGATTGTGCTTGCCGGCCATCGCGCCGTTGTTTCCTTGCAGGGTTTGGGAACCTCACCATACAGGGGAGGTGCTGCCGAAATTTTGAATTGACAGCTTTATGTTTCGTTCTTTGCAGGATAGGAGAGGCTTTGGTTTCCACCGTCTTTTGACTCGTCACTTTGCGGGATAGCAAGGTGGGACATAAAAGATCCCCCGTCCTTTTTCATTTCTGTTTGTAGGTAACGCGTAACCTAGTTAGGCGTCTCCTGTACGAAATAGATACAGTTGGAGATATGCCCGATGGTTGCATATCTAAGACCGTATCTATTTCGAATTGTCCACGTTTCTTGGACAGCCCGAGGATGCGTAGATGGGGCTAGTTTTCATTGTCTATTCCGGTTTGAGACAGAGTTTCGGCCGCGCCTCCCTGTTGTTCTCCGGATACACAATCTCCCTCCCAGGACGTGTATTTGGAGAACAGCGGGGAGGTGCTGCCGAAATTCCGTCTCGGACCAGAGTAGACCTTGGAAACTAGCCTCATCTACGCATCGTCGGGTGGGATTAGGACCTATCTTCACCTATTAGACATTGAAGGCATCGTGTAGATGCCAATAAATTTGAAATTGCTCCCTCATATGATAGAAGATGGATGACCGTGAGTGGATGTACACGGGCCGCCCCAGGAAGGGTTCTGAAACAAGTGAATGGGTTGACAAGACCCTTGCTTTCTTGAAACAAGCACTTGCCAATGTCAAAAAAGGTGGAAAGACTTGGTGTCCCTGCAGCCGTTGCGGCAACACAAGGGAGCAGACAGAGGAGGAGATGGGTTTGCATCTTGGTAACTATGGATTTACGCCAGGCTATACCCGGTGGGTCTACCATGGTGAAGCCCATAGATCGAGGAAGGAGGTCGTGAGACAACGCGTCGATGATTGTGATGCTGATGGCGGGGTAGAGGACATGTTACAGGACTATCATGAAGCCCGGTTCTGTGAACAACCTAGGGAGGATGAGGAGCCAGAGGAGTCCGCCAAGCGCTTCTATGACATGTTTGAAGCGTAACAGAAACCTCTTCACGGGCATACCAGGGTTTCAAAACTGGATGCCATTGCACGTCTAATGGCCGTGAAGTCCAGTTTAGCTTGAGTCGAAACGCCTTCGATGTTATGTTGACAGTTGTTGCCAGCCTGCTTACGGAAGGTCACATTCTGCCAAAGAGCATGTATGAGGCAAAGAAATTGCTTAGTTCACTTAAGATGCCATATGAGCAGATACATGCGTGTCCGAAAGGATGCGTCTTATTCAAGAAAGAGCATGCAGAAGCAAAATTCAGTCCAAAGTGTGGGTCCTCTAGGTTCATGGAGGTAGACGCGGGTGATGGACAAAAAAGGCAGCTCACGGTACCCATGAAGATTCTAAGGTACCTTCCGTTCTTACCGAGGATCCAACGACTGTACATGACCGAGGAATCCGCAAAACAGATGATATGGCACAAACATGGAGTTCGATACAAGCCCGATAAGCTTGTACATCCATCTGATGGTAATGCATGGCAACGATTCGATGAGATTTATGACATCAAAGCTCGGGAGGCTCGTAATGTACGTGTGGCCCTGGCAACAGATGGGTTCCAACCATATGGCATGGGGGCTGCCCCGTACAGTTGTTGGCCCGTGTTCGTTATACTCCTCAATCTCCCTCCAGGCGTCATCTTTCAACGGCAGAACATTTTCTTGTCGTTGATAATTCCTGAAAACCCAGGGAGTAATATGTCTGTTTATATGGAGCCTCTGATTGATGATTTGGAACGTGCTTGGGAGGACGGGGTATGGACATACGATCGAGCTACAAAGACAAACTTCAGAATGTATGTTTGGTACTTCTACTCTCTGCATGACATGCCGGCATATGGTTGTTTCTGTGGCTGGGGCGTTCACTCAAAGTTTCCTTGTCCGGTATGCAAGCATCTTGTGAGGTGGATTTGGTTGAAGAAGGGTGGCAAGTTTTCTTCGTTCGACCAACACCGACAATTCCTCCCTCTTGACCATCCATTCAGAAAAGACAAAAAGAACTTTATGAAAGGTGTCGCAGTTCTCAACCCAGCATCGCAGTTCTTGACAGGTGCGCAGGTGAGTGCTATGTTAGATGGTCTTAAGGTCGATGAAACAAACGGTGGTTTTGTGGGATATGGTGAGCTACATGCCTTCACTCAGATCTGTGGCTTGTATCGGCTTTCCTATATGAAAGACCTTCTTCTTCCACGTAACATTGACCTAATGCACGTTGAACATGGCATAGGCGTTACACTTTTCAAAACAATCATGGACATTCCTGATAAGACAAGAGACAATGTTAAGGCAAGAGTCGATCAAGCTATTTTGTGCAATCGACCAAAGCTAGACATGACGCCTCCTGCATCCGGCAAGTCATGGAGAAAACCTAACGCAGATTTCATCCTGACGAGGCCCCAAAGGAAGGAAGTACTAGAATGGTTCAAAACGTTAATGTTCCCTGATGGGTTTGCAGCAAATCTGAGTAGGGGAGTGAACTTGACTACTATGCGAATCAACGGGGTCAAGACTCATGACTACCACATGTGGCTTGAGCATCTTCTTCCCGTGATGGTTCGAGGCTATCTCCCTGATCATGTGTGGCAAGTGTTGGCAGAGTTGAGCTATTTCTTCCGCCAGCTTTGTGCTAAGGAGATATCACCTTCCGTGATTGCAGACATGGAAATAATGGCGCCTGTGTTGATCTGTAAGTTGGAGAAGACATTTCCACCAGGCTTGTTCACTCCGATGGTGCATATGATTTTGCACCTCCCGTATAAGGCTCGAATGGGGGGGGGGGGGGGGGCCTGTGCGGAACCGTTGATGCTACCAAATTGAGCGGTGTCAAAAGGTTCTTCGAACGAAATGTAAAAATAAGTGCAAAATTGAAGCTTCCATTGCAGAGGCACACGTTCTGGAGGAGGTGTCAAACTTCACAACAAAATACTATTTTGACAACCTTTCGAGTATGCATTTTCCACCCCCTCGTTACAACGTTGACGAAAATGAATCGACTCTCAGCCTTTTCCAAGGGCAATACGGGTGCGGAGGTGAAGTGACCAATAAGAACTTGACATATCCAGAGTGGCGCACTATCATGCTGTATGTGCTGACCAACCTAAAAGAAGTGGATATGTACATCAAGTAAGTTATGAACAAATTTCATAATTAGACATCTAACCCATTTGTTCCACGTCCAACCCACTTGTTCCTCATTGGTACAGGGGATTTCTTGATGTTTTTTGTCATGCTGAAGTGCCTCCTACTGCACATGAAGTCGATACCCTTCTTTGCAATGGTGCGGGAAATGGATCGCCCGATTTCATTTCTTGGTTCAAACGGAAGGTATTTAGTATGACATTACAAGTTCCTCGTACGTGCGAATAATGTAGCTAACTATCCTTCTTGAACTTGCAGGCCCTAACCGAAGCAACAATGAATGCCGAATTAAGACAGATTGCTAGTGGCTGTCTTTATGTAGTCAAGTCATTTAATAGCTATGACGTTAATGGATACCGCTTTCACACAACAAGCTACGAGCAGAATCGGCCTAATCGTAGAACCACTAACACCGGAGTTTTTACTCCTGGTGACGATGGGGTCGAATATTATGGAAGAGTTGAAGAAATATACGAACTTTCTTTTGATGGTTGCAAGCCTCTCCCTCTTGTTGTATTCAAATGCCATTGGTGTGATCCTCACACAGTTAGATGGACCCCTAATCTTGGGCTAGTTGAAATTCGACAGTCATCCGTCTATCCAGGAGACGATGTATATATTGTTGCTCAACATGCCACACAAGTTTATTATCTCCCATACCCATGCCAAACCGATGA
>RWGY01000051.1:17545617-17672797 GCA_007726485.1 Eragrostis curvula | reverse complement strand
TGCACCACAATTGAGAGAAATGGAGGTTAATGACTTGTAGGTGGTTGCACTTAAAAGAAAAAGTAGATGGCCTTTGTGGGCTTGGGCTGTTTAGTTTCCTTCCTTCCTCGGCTGTTTAGCAAAGTTAGGCTTTGATGTTCCTGCACAATTGGGCTCAATACGGTCCATAGAGGAGTATACAGAGAATCTTATACGTAGGGTGGGCTATGTTTAAAATTTGATAGGCTAGTGTTTGATATTCGTACAACGGTTGATATTCACGTGGGTAGAGAAGGGAAAGGCTGAGGTGCTGCCATGTGTTGGTTTCTAGTTGGAGCGGGTGGGAGGAGAGAGAAAACGAATTGATTTTCAATATTCAAACACATTTTTCTCCCAAACCAGATAAGTTCGTTTTTGAATTCGTTTGAACCATTATGTTGTACAAATGAGATCCAATATGATTTTTTTTTTAATTTTTTTTGGAAATTCAAATTTTTCGTCAATATTTTGTTTGCACTATGTCAGCATTTTTTATGTACCATGTCAATATTTTTTTTTTGCAAAAATGTTGACTCTTTTCTTAAAAATGTTGACATTTTAAAAAATGTTAAAGTTGTTGTTTAAAAATGTTGATGTTTGTTATGATGTTAAGTTGGGTCAAATGGGCCAGATTTAATGGGCTATTGGGCTGACCTACAAATAGATTTACGAAAGTTGTTGGTGGGGGGGGGGGGGGGGGGGGGGGGAGGCATGGCCCCCGGAATCATCGCACTCGCCTACGCAAGCGGAAACCTGCTCTCACGCACCTTCTCTCCTTGCTCGGTTGCTTCCTCATAGCAGCTGCTTCCTCCTCACGAGTCAAGCCCTACATGCTCTACTTCTCTGCCTCTGTTAGTTTCCTCATAAACTTTAATTTAGACCAGTTGCATCAAAGAGAATGTTGCTATTTAGGAGTATTAAATAAAGTCTAATTACAAAACTTTTTTTTTAAAGATGGATGCTAATTTACAAGATGCATCTAATGAGCCTAATAATCTATAATCTGAGTAACCATCATCTAATCACGGCTTAATTATCTTCATTAGATTCGTCTCGCGAATTAGCCTAGGTGTTTTGCAATTAATTTTGTAATTAGATTTTATTTAATATTTTCAAATAGCAAAATTTTCATTACTAAAATTTAGTCCTAAACAAAACGAACAAGGCAGACCTCTTGTTGCTGCTCTACCCTCGCAGTCCTGCTGCAACCTCGCTCCCAATGCACCCCTGTTCCTTCCCACCAGTGAAATGATTCTCAAGCACCAGAAGCTACTCCCTCCGCCCTAAAATTGTTGTTGCTTTTGACTTTTAGACATCACATTTGGCCATTCGTCTTATTTAAATGTTTTGAGCAAATTTTAGTTATTTTTTCATAACATGTTTTGTCATACAAGATAGTTTAATCATGACATATTTGTTCTAACATTTGCATAAAAAATTGAATAAGACGAACGTTCAAACGTGATGTTAGAAAGTCAAAAGTGACAACTATTATAGAACGGAGGTAAGTACTACTTGTTGTTCTTTGCTCCATGGAACATTTGTTTCAAGTGGCTAGAACATTTGACGTCACATGGCGGAACAATTATCTTTATTGACTAGAACATCACAATGAACAGGCTGGAACTTCTAATTAACAAGCTAGAACATTCCATTGAACGGGCTGGAACATTTTAGTTAACAGCTAGAACATTTGGTTTCTGTGGCTTCATTGCTTGCCGATGGCAGCCAGTACCTGCAGCAATCACATACGGGGAAGGACCTGATTCTGATTGCATGAGATAGGTGGTGGCATTCGGGTGGAAGAGAAATGAGATAGCATACAGGAAAACATGGAGGGAAGACCGTACCGTAAGAGAGAGAGGGGCAATAGCGCTTGCGGCGGCGGAGCACTCTGCGACATGAGGTTGGTGAAGCATTGTGTGGGCCGCGAGAGTGTAGCAGGCTTTTAGCCCGGGGACGAAAGCTGCGCAAGCGAGTGCGAGGCGTCCCGTGCCGCCCCCAAGCTCCGCCCTATTGTCTAAAAAAAGGGCTCCGCCCCATACAGTACGCTTTAGGCCACAACGGTAAGAACGAGGAAGCCTCTCAACGACTTCATACGACCTCGTCGGCATCGTACAGGGCTTGCGCTTCATGAATCATGATGGACCGCGGCGGCGAGCGCGTGGTCTACACGTCCGTCAACACGGGCTGCATGTTCTGCCGCTTCGCGCCCTACAGCTTCGACCAACGGCGTGTTGGAATACACACGCGAGGAGCACTCGAGCTTAAACACCAGCAATGGCGACACCACGCCGTTGGCTTTATTTTCTATCGCTCGAACAACACAATGGCCTTTACTACTGGTCGTGGAACGCACGCACGCCATCGAGCACAACCTCCATGACTGCGCGCGCAACTCTCGAACTAGGGGTGGAAAGTGGATGCGGATAATCCGTATTATTCGATATTCGTATCCGATGAAATGCAAATGTGGTACGAAACTTGCCATTCGATTAATATTTTTACACTATTCGAATTCGTATTCGAATTCGATTAGAAAATATGGATGTGGATATGGTTTGAGGTTTTGACATCAGATATTCGACATATCCGTATTCGTATTTGTATCCGCTACTATATCATAAATATACATGTATATTATATAAAAAATATTATAAAATTGATTCAATTTTGATATGAACTAGTGTAGATCATGTAAAATAATGCTATTAAAGATACTTTAGAGAGGAAAAAGTATAGTAGTTGTCTTAGCAACATAGAAATTAGATGTATTCGTATCCGTCTGAATTATAGAGACATTCGCTTTTGTATTCGCATTCGTTTAATATTCGATCCGTATTCGTATTCGAAAACATTCGTATTTGTATCCATATTCGTTTATAAATATGGATATGGATGTGGGAAAGGCACTATCGAATGATCCGTTTCCACCCTTATCTCGAACGATCCGCGCGACTCGGCGCTCACGGCCCGCGATCGAGCTCCGCCTCGTGCGCACGACGCGGCCATGATCCACGCGACGCGACGCGTTCACATATCCGACATCATTGCCGCGGCTCGGCAATTAACCTGCATGCCAACTCGACCTAGCTGGACACCCAAACGCACACTGCACGCACGCCATTCAACACTGCGCTCTACCGAGTTCGCGCGCGGGATTGCTGTTCGTCAGGGACACGGTGTCAACGACGGACACAAAGTCAACTCCGACACCGAGCTCATGCTGGATGGAGCTGGTGCCCGAGAGCTTCGGCAACTCAATTAACTTTTACTCTTCTCTTGACTCAAGGACGGCACATATTCCCTCCTTTTACCGCAAGTTGATTGATCAATGATGGTCACCAATACTTGCCTTCCATGTGTGCATGCGTGTCAACCTCTTTGGTCGTCTTTCTTCTGTATAAATATACTGACTGGATTATGGCGAGAATAATCGACTGGGAGACACAGGCATTATGTACATTAATGCTGCAGAGGAAAGAACTGATTGATGGGACAAGTTGTGGACGATCAAATCCTCTAGATGTGTAATGAAGAAAGACTCATGCTTGATTGATTTAATAAGGATGCAATTGTACCTGTTGAAACATACTTATCAAATCCGGTAGACGTGCAATGAAGAGAAAAACAAAACTTGATTGACTCGATTAAATGCCATTGTACGTGTTCAAACACAACTAACTGACATGATTTGTCATCATGGCAGTACATGGTTGCAAAGAGTCTATCCATAATATCTATGCATTTATCTTATTTTCATTTGCTCATTCGCATCTTAAATGCCTCTTTCAGTTTGGTCTTGTGGGGACAATTTGAGTCATTTACGAGATCGTTGGTATTTCGAGCTTAACATTTTGATATGTGGTTTATATATTCAGTTATCTCTCTGATTTAGAAAATGTGTAATCTGGCCGTCCGTTGCAACCCACGGGCATATACTAGTTAAACAAATGGCACGCTTCGCGCACCGGATTATACTAATTCCATTGATTCTGGCTTCATGTGGCTTGTTCTATAGAGTCAAGTGCCGCGTTGGGTTGTTGGTGGGGCTAAGCCACCGGGGTCGGTGCTGGTGAATTAAGAATTTGCGCCGGGTACGGGGGTGGCAAGAAAAACGTGGGTGTCTGGCACCAACGACTTCAGGTAGCTTGGTGCGTCTTGTCAACTCAACCACGTTGTTTTATTCCAGTTTCTTCCTTGTCTCAGCTGGCATAGAGGAGGAGGAGAAGGGCTTGGTGCCTCCTCTGCACTCATCGGTGCCACAAGGAATCAACCAACTCACTATCGGCATCCATCCACCAAGCTCCTCTGTGTGCACTGCATTTGTGTGATCACCGAGCTTATCTCTCATCCCTTCAGGCTCTCTAAGGTTGGTCTTCCATTGATTTACCTCGCTCAATCAGTTTCATTGATTCCTCCTCAGTTTTGTGAAGCAATAAGGTGCGTACGGTAGCTACTTTGGCTATTCGTCATGTTTACAGTTAGCCTCAAGGTCACCAATTATAAGCTGAAATGCACAATCACTATCGACCCAATACTTGCTCATAAAAGTCCAGCGAACACATGGTTGATGTTGATCTTCGTATTTTGCCACTTATTTCTAGTAATTACACTGCACCGATACATCGGGGAGTATCGGATAAGGAGATATGTCCTTTTTTTTTCAAAAAACCCGATGCTTGGATATGTTTTACTATTTTTGTAAAAAATAAAGAAATATAAGCATGGATCAGAAATCAGATGGGGGGATCGTTGAAGACGAAGTTGGGGTCTACCATCTACTCAAAACGAATTGAATCAGACGGGGTATAGCAGAAATCAGATTCCAGAAACAGGACATTGCTAAATCGAATGGGGAAGTACAAATTTCCCCTGGTTCATCCATGGTGTTGCCCGAGTGCTCGCTACTGCCTGAGCCGCCGTCACCCTGCCCAGCTTTTTTTCAGCCATGGTGCCGCCACCCTGCTCCTGAGCTTCTTCCCCCATGGTGTGCGCCCCGTCCTGGCATGTCGAGCCGCGCAGGAGCACGGTGTGCCGCCGCTACTTTGGATCTGCCTCCATGTGGGCTGGGCCGTGTCCCTAGCAGGCCAATACATATCCACTTCTGAGTTATAGTGGCCCAAGTATCGGATTTTCTTTATTTAATTTTAATTGGATACTGACATGATACGTATCGGATGGCGTATCGGTATTGGATATGCGTATCGATGCGCATACCGCAGTTTTTTTTTGGAGCATCCGTGTTTCATAGTGTAGTATTAATTACCTCTACAAACTGCGTAGTCTGCTTTCTTTACATTAGAATGGCACAGGTTAACTGATCTTGTTTGTAGAGAGAATATTTACCTCGTATATGCAATATGCCTCTTTATGCAGTATTATATTTAGAAGGCAGAGATGGACATGAACGAGCACTGGTCTCATCATCACGCTTCGACAACCGAAAACTTGGAGTTTGACTATCTAAGAACAATTACAGAAAATTTTTCCGAAACACGAATAATTGGAAGTGGAGGATTTGGAACAGTTTACAAGGTATGCCCTTCTTCACAGCTTTTCTGATATACAGCAAATATGCTAGAAATAAATCCTCATTGCAAGACTGTATCAGGGCGAAAAAGACAATGGTGAATTTGTTGCAGTGAAGAAGCTTAATGATAGAACACGAGTGGCCATAGATGATAGGCCGTTCTTGTATGAGGTTAAACATATGATGGATATTTCTCATCCTAATATAGTTAGACTGGAAGGCTACTGTTACCATGTTGATCGGAAATTAATATCACACAACGGAAATGATGTCTTTGCGGACATTGAGTATAGGATGCTCTGCTTCGAGTATCTGCCTAATGGAAGCCTCGAAGGCTACCTCAAAGGTATGACAGTTGTGTGTGCTGGCAGTCTCCGTCCTTTATCTTCTTGTTTCTTCTTGTTATTGTAGTTTTTTTATAAAAAAATTACGTAGGAGGTTACTAAATTTTGACCATTCTTTTCTAAAAGAAACATAGCACTGGGACAAAAAAAAAAAAATTGTAGCACTAATGTGGCAATGTCCATGTATCAATGCAAAGTAACAAAATCAACTATTTGCAATGCTGTTTTAGAAAACTACAATTTTTATGATGGTTTTAGAAAACTGCAACGGTGGCGTACCTTTGGTTCAAAACTACAACTTTCGTGCATGGTCCCCACTTGTCATCCTCACAAGTGATTTTTCTCATATGTGGGAATGACACGTGGGACCGGGTACAATAATTAACATTTACTGAAACAAAAGGTAAGAATAATCATAGTTTTCTGAAATTGCATTGAAAACTTGTAGTTTTCTGAAACATGAAAGCAAATAGTTGCAGTTTTCTGAAATTTACTCAACATTCAAACTGTATGGACTCCATATATCATTTCCATGCAAGATGCATTTTAATACAATTGTTGCTGGTTTTTCTTCTACAGATAAATCTCGGATACCAGACTGGAATGAACGTTACAAGATAATTATGGGTATTTGCGAGGGTTTACTTTATCTTCATGAGGATCGACATATTCTCCATTTGGATCTAAAACCTGCCAATGTTTTGCTGGATGAGGACATGATACCCAAAATTGCAGACTTTGGTCAATCAAGGCTCTGTCTCGATGAAGGAAACACTCATACTATAAATATAGCCGGGACAATGTAAGATAAAGTTCTTCAGATATCTTTTATGCTCAAGTACACCTTACTATTTTCGCACCCCCTCAATTTCATCTCGTTGTGTATTCCAGCCTCAAATTTCCCAAAATATTGTGCACTCTAACCACTTAATATGCATGTTTCACCCTTTTTTGGCACTACCCCATATACTCCAAGCTATGAGAACGAACAAGTACCCTCCATTCGCAATGCACTCTTGTACACAGAGTCAATAGCCTTGATGGTGTTTTCAGAACTCCTTACTTGGCCTTAAAAATCGTAGAAGAACTATGCTGTGAAATGCTGGCAATATCAACAAATTGCAACTTTATAACTCTACTGTCATGCAGTGGATACATGGCACCTGAATACGTGGAGTCCGGAAAGCTCACAAAAGAGGTGGACGTATACAGTCTGGGCATCATAATAATGCAGATAGTAGCGGGAGAAATGAAATACCCAAGAAATGATCCTTTGCAACTGAGCGAGGTTGTAAGATTTCACAATTTAATACTCATATGATTGATTTACTGTTTTATCTTAGTTCAATCTTTCTAAATGCAATAGATACGTGGAATATGGAAGGGAAGGTTGGAGACAACATCAAGAGGTACCGAAGAATACAAACAAGTAGAAAAATGCATTGATGTGGCACTGAAGTGCATGCAGGTAAAGGCAGAAGAAAGGCCTAACATAAAGCAGATCATTGAAAATATGAAGCCCCATCCAGAATCTTGGTTCGTTCTTTTTTCTTCCCTGACGATACTTTTAATTTGCTCTTATACATTATATCTCTTGCCTTTTTCTTTTTTAAAAAACTACCTATCTCTTTTACGACGTTTGCTCTATGTTGTTTCATCTTTGTACAATTTGCTCTCTACCATTGGGCACTCACGAATTGCGGCACCCATGGAGCTTGATTTAAATATAAGATGGCAAATCCTAAGCACATAATATTTTCTGATTTCATTCCCTTTTTATTTATATTGCTTCTCTCTTGATTTGTTCAATGTGTTGTAACTTGTAAACATAGATAATTGTGACGATGTCCCATTAGAAGATCGAACTGGAGAACTTCAGTTAGTGTTTATTCCTTTTACTCTATTATAGCTGAGCACCAAAGAATCGAGGTGCACTGAGACTTAAAAAAACATGGAAAATACTGTTCACTAATTTATATATATATATAATCTTATACATTTTCAACATATTCTAACTCCTTTTTTCCTCTGTTTCCTTAGTGTGATACCCATTGATCCACGTCCCCCTGCTGTAATGTACAGAAGACCCACGCCACCCGACAGATACATTCCAATTCAAAGGCCAGATGTTATATCTCGCAGGAGAGGCAGGCCTACTTGGAGGGGGAATTGTAAGATCAGCCGCATCCGCATGTGCACCATTGCTATTGCCATCATCCTGGCCATCCCCGTCGCTGTCTTGGGCTTCCTCCGCGACTTGTCTATCACGGTCGAGGATGCCTCGCTGACTAAGTTTTCCTTGACGACCTCCCCGGCGCCAATGTTGGACTACAACATCTCGGTGACGCTACGCATCTACAACCCTAACTGGGTGATGAGCATCAAGAGCACCGGGCCGTTGGAGGCAGTCTACTCACTTGATGGTAAGAGGTTCGACCGCGTACAGGTGGTCGAGGCAGACAACCCGAACTGGGTGGTGATGAGCACAAAGAAAACCGAACCTTTTGAGACTATCTACTCATTTGACGGCGGGCATTTCGACGGCATGGAGTTGGTCGAGGCAGATAACCTCCCCGCCCAGCGGAGCAGGATATACAGCATTCAGCTGTTCCCGGACAACAGGTCCGTGGCTCTGGGCAGCGCCGGCATGTCAAACTATATGAAGCAGAAGAAGAGGGGGGTGTTCGAGGTGTCTGTAGCGCTGGTTGGCCAAGTGACGTCCACGGGGCGGTTGACCAAGTGCAAGCTTGTGGCAACCTGCCCGCTCAAGCTTCACCTTGCGCCGCCGGTGGGTATGACGGCGCCGCCGTTCCCAAAGGTGAAATGTAGTCTCGCCAATGGGTGTAGTAAATGTGGGTGCAAGGGGGTTCGAGCCTTCCCATGGAGATCTGGTCTGTTTGTCAGAAGATGAGACCAAAGGATCAGTCCAAAAATATGCCGGTGCCACATGATTTTGGTTTCTTCCTTGGATTCAGAGGAACACTAATATGGTTGCTGGTGCATTTGCGCGGTTAGACTTGCTATACTATTTAATATTTTTATATTATATAAAACTTTAATTTTTTTATTATTTATTTTATACTATATATTTACTATAAAATATGATAAATAGATTGAAGAATTTCTCGCCATTCCTAAATTTGAGTGTGAGATGACTCATCATTTATCTTGGATTGTGTCTTAGCTAACCTATTGTAATTGATTTTGTTTTAGAAGTGAGGCCAGTTCAAACACGATATGCTAAGCAACTAACATATGTCATGGTAGGAAAAAACAACCTGTCATATGCAAATAAATCATGTCACACTAAAAATAAAAGAATGTGGCATTCTAGCTAGACATATGGCGATGCATTTTTATAACGATGTATTTAGAAATAGGAGTTAAGTGTATTTTGGATATTTTTATTGTTTCAAAATTTAGCTATTTTCAACTCATAATGTTATAGTGGTAAATTAAAATTAAGAATTAGGGATATCTTTAGCTATTTTTATAATATGAAATTAGTTATTTTTTGGACTTATAATGGCATGACAGGTAATTTAAAAAATAGATGTTAAGGGTATTTTTGGTTATCTTTTACTATTACGAATTTAACTAATTTTTTGACTCATAGTGGCATGGTGAGAAATTTAGAAATAGGATCTAGGGGTATATTTGGCTGTTTTTTATTATTCCAAATTTAGCTATTTTTTCTCATAATGGCATGGTGAGTAATTTAGAAATAGGCGCGATGGGTATTTTGACTATTTTTTATTATTCGGAGTTTAGCTATTTTATAAATATTTATAAGAGGTTTTGTGACTAATTTTGTCATAATGGTAGTGGTGGGTAATTTTCTCTTCTTATTATTTAGATTAACGTGAAACGTTTTAGACTTTGAGAGCGAACGCGTGGTGCCTTCTTTTTTGGTCAATTATATATATAATAGATGAAATGTGATGAACTTAAAGGTAATTGAATTGAACGTGGTGCTGTTTCTAGTTTCTAACGTGTGTGGTGGTCCGGTGGATGTTGTTGTGTTCTCCAGAGTTATTATAATTACCAAAAAATTAAAAATATATAACATCAACAAAGCAAATATCAAAACCATCGTATTCATCACCGACCAGCAAAGTACATGTCACAGTCGCACAAGTAACATAACTAATTCGGACTAAAGATGCTGACATATGTTTTTTCCCTTTCGAGAACCCTAAATACGAATACAGGACTGGTACTTACAACGGGTATCTCTACTATGTAAGAAGTATGTATGGGGTCCTCAGCCAGAATTTTCAGCCTTATTTTTCAGTTTTCAGACCTCTACCATCCGAGTTCGTTTCGAATTCAAATTCAGTTCTATTCAAATCAAATATTCAAGTTCGTTTTTATAGAAGCCAATGGGATATTATCACTAACCAGTGCGTGCTGCAGTGGTAAACTTGCTTGCCTCTCACTCTCAGCAGCTTTGTTATATTTTTTTTTGTCTTTTTTTCATGGCTAGCCCTGCAAGACAACTCCAACGTCGTACTAATGATGTCTTTCAGGTCCTCATCTCGCAAGCCTTTCATTTGCGTACTAATGACATGGGTACTAATGACCATAGGCCCATGACAAGCGGCAGCTCAGGTCCTCATCTTTTCAGCCAAATTGGCCCAGCCTTTGCTCAATTGCCCATCAACTAGAAGCCGAGCAGTTGCCTATTTTTTTTTTTTTTTTTTGAAGCAAACTGGAGGGGTGCTCCCCTACAGCAATTTTTTTGAAATATTAAAAAGGTTCAGGCTACAGAAAAAGAAGAAAAAGTACAGACCAATGTGGCCGACTAAAACTAAAAAAAGAAAGAGCCAAAAAACAAATAAGAGACTGAACATTATTCCCAATTCTGAATTCATTCTTCAAGTGGTTGCTTGTGTCTAACTTTAGCTCGATGGACAACCATCTTAAGCTCTCTGAAGAATTTCCTGATGCAGTTATCTACCACAGGGTCAACTTGATTGAAGATCCAATCATTCCTTGTAGTCCATATGCTCCAGAACATTAGTATGATGATATCCATGTAAAAAGGAACTCCCAACCTTCTTTTTAAGTACTTTACCACTTGACACTGACCCATATGCTGAGGTATATTAATTCCAATTTTGTGCCACACCGCTTTTGCAAAGTTACACTTCATAAAAAGATGCCTGAGGGTTTCTTCTCTCTGCCATAAACATAGCTCACAAGCATATGAATCCAATTGCATTTTCCTTCTTCTCAGCCTGCCTCTTGTATGTATTTTGTCATGCAAAAACAGCCAGAAGAACACCCTGTGCTTTGGCTGACAGTTTGACGTCCAGATCCACTTGAGGGCAGGATGTACCGGCATATGGCCAATCAAAGCTTTATATGTCTTAGTTGCTGAGTATTTGCTGCAGGCTCCTCGCTGTGACCAAATATCCTTCTCACTAGAAATGGTCATTGTTTGCAGGGTGTTTTCTATTATCTGAAACTGATCATAAGCTTGCTCTGACATAGGAAGATGAAAGAGATCCAATAACTGGTCAGCCTCAAACACTTTAGCCATAGTAATGTTTGGGTCCTTTGCATAACTGAATAAGTGTGGGTATTGAAGCTTAGGGACAATGCTATTCCAAAGATCTTGCCAGAACAAAACCGTTGCACCATCCTTTACCATGACTGACTCTGTGCCTTTAAAACTGTCAAGGAGTTTAACTATATCCTTCCACCAAAAGGACCCTTTTACCTGCATTCCTGGCAGCTTCCCATTTTGATAGTAGTTTTCCCATAATAACTTAACCCAGGGCAGGTTCTCTCTATTGAAAAATTTATGCAAGTGCTTAATGAGCAGTGCATCGTTCTGTACCCTCAATCTCTTGATGCCTAGTCCTCCTTCACTTTTTGGCATTGTGCATAACTTCCAGGCTGCTAGTGGAGGCTTCTTCGCATTGATGTCTGATCCTCTCCACAACAAATGCAATCTATATTTGTCCAGCAGCTTTATAATAGTGGCAGGAACCTTGTAAGTGCACATGAGGAAAGTGACTGTTGCCGTTAGTACTGAGTCCACCATTTGCAATTTTCCTGCCATAGTTAGAAATTGAGCACAACCTACTAGTCTCCTTTCCACTCTTTGTGCAATTGGTAGAAAATCTTGCACTGAAGGCTTTGTGAGTCCCAGAGGCAGACCTAAGTAGGTGAAAGGCATCGACCCTACTTGGCAGTTGAAGGTTCTTGACAGGATCTCCATTTTCTCTTCAGATACATTAATTGGCAGCATGATAGATTTGCTATAATTTACTTTAAGACCAGTAGACTCTGCAAAGGTATTGAGCAATGACTTGAGAACAAAAAGCTGCCTTGAACATGCTTCCATGACCACTAGTGTGTCATCAGCATATTGTACAATTGGAAAATCAGTCCCTGCCCTGAGGGGTATTGGCAACTTTAGTAATCCTTTGTCCTTGGCTTGATTAAGAATGGATTGCAGTAGGTCAGCTGCTAACACAAAAAGCAAAGGTGAAAGTGGATCACCTTGCCTAACCCCTCTTCTGCAGTGAAAAACCTTCCCTGGCACCCCATTCAAAAGCACAGAGGAAGTTCCAGTCTCCAAGATCTTTTGAGTCCAACCAATCCATCTATCACCCAAACCTTTATGCCTTAAAATATCCAGAATGACCTTGTGCTCTATCTTATCAAAAGCCTTCTCAAAATCCAGTTTCAGTAAAACAATTTCCTTTTTGGATTTATGGCACAAATGCAAGTACTCAAAGGACCATGCTAAGCAATCTTGAATGCTCCTTGTTTTAATAAAGCCATACTGATTCTGATGAACCAGTTGTAGTATGACTACCTGCAATCTATTGGCTAGCAGTTTTGTCAGAAGCTTGATTGAAGAGTTCAACAGGGAGATTGGCCTGAAGTCACCCACCAACATTGGACTGTCTTTCTTAGGTACTAGAGTAATGTATGACCCATTAATACTTTGCAAACATATATCCCCTTCATAGAAATCCTGACATAGAGCATAAAAATCCTCAGCAATAATTGGCCAACACTTCTTGATAAAGTCACCATTGAAACCATCTGGACCAGGTGATTTATTAGATGGAAGCTCAGAAACCACTTTATCTCTTTCTTCCTTACTGAATGGCTCTTCCAGCCAGCCCAAGTCTTCTGCTTCAGTGATTAAACTAGTCAAGTCAAAATGCATGTTCTGGAACTCAGAAACCCCCAACCTCTCTTTGTATGAATTCCACAGAAGATCTGCTTTGCTATGATGATCATATACCACACTTCCATCCTGCTGTGAAAGACAGGTGACAGTATTTCTTCTATGGTTTATTGTAGCTCTTGCATGAAAATATTCAGTTCCAGCATCCCCAAACTTTACCCACTTGATATCACCTCTTTGCTTCCAGTATATCTTCTTCTTATGCAATAATCCCTCTAGATGATCTTTAAGCACATTCCTGAAGTTCCACTCTTCTAGTGTGAGATCCCTTGTTTCTTCCATGACATCAAGCAACAAAATTGTTTGCTTTGTATTTGATATAGTTGTTGCCAGACTTGAGATTTGTGACTGCCAGATTCTGAATGCCTTTCTCAGGTTTTTCAACTTTGCCATTATCCTCTTTGCTTTATCCACTTGAGGAACTTCCCTTTCCCAGCTTTGCTGCACCTGCTGCATGAAACCTTCATACTCCATCCAGTAATTTTCAAATCTAAAAATTTGTGGCTTTGGTATATTTGTAGCAATCTTAACCACACAAGGAACATGATCTGATGTGTCCTTTGAAGAGGAATACACTATAGTACCTGGAAAATGAGATGTCCAGGCTGCTGATGTGAAGAACCAGTCCAATTTTTCAAGCAATGGATTTTCCTGCTGATTTGACCAAGTGAAGGCTCTACCATGAAGTGGTAATTCTATTAGTCCAAGTGCACTTATGGCTTCATTGAAGAGAACCATTTCATTCACATTACCACCTGGTTTATTTCTATCTTGTGGAGATCTGATTAGATTGAAATCTCCAAGCATCAACCAGTTAATTTCATCAGACATTTCCACATTCTTCATCCATTCCAGAAATTCCAGCTTGCCTTCTGGTGTGCATGGTCCATAGACATTTGTGATAATCCATTTATCATTTGATATTGTTGAAGTGAATTCCACTGAAACACTATAATCATTCATGAATGCCAGAGATCCATTGAATTTACAGCTCTTCCATACTATGATGCAGCCTCCAGACGCTCCCACTGAAGGTAAATATTCAAATTGATCAAAATTGGGTGGACAAAACTTCTTGACATAAAGCAGATCAAAATTTTCCCTTTTTGTCTCTTGCAGGCAAACAATATCACATTTTGTTTCAGTTATCTTACTCTTGATTGCATCCCATTTATTATCAGAGTTGATACCTCTCACATTCCAACACAGCACATTCCAGTCTTAATTCCTTGATCTTGTATTATCCATTAAAGAACCAATAATTATTGGAGCTAAGAACAGCACATGCATAACATGTCTCTAATCCAACAGCAGTCTCCTCTAAGCAAGAGTAACCATCCTGTCTGAAGACCCGTGAACTAGCTGTATGCGTCCCCAACTTGCAAGTCATAAAGTTAACAACCAACATTTTCAGGACATCATCATTAACATGGACCAGTATGAGCACTGGACAACCATCCCAGTTGACAATCACATCATGGACCAGTATAAGCACTGGACTATCACATTCCATCTAGATGAGCAGAGGACCAGTGTAAGCACTGGAGATATGCAATCCCAATATTATGTAATAAGCATCACCATCACCATAGTATTTTAAGAGGTTCAGACTAGACCAGTTTAAACATAAACATTGTCCCAGACAGTAGACGAAAGCAAAATAATCATAAAACAAAAGAGTCCACCGAAGGTTTCCAGCATCCCCTTCACTTCTTCGACTTCTTGTTGGTCTTATCTTCATCTTTACCCTTCTTTGAGATTTCCTTGCTATTGGCCTCCTTCTGCTTGCTCAGGCTTGTCTTCTTGCCCTTCTGTGGTGCTGATTTGCTACTGCTTGCAACATTGGTACCAGCAGTTGCCTAATTGGCCTTTCAGTTTCTTTTCATTTCGCATCACTGCGACGCCGCCGCCCACCCGCCGCAAAAAGCTTCAGAACTCTACCGATCCGGCAAGCTGTGCACTCAGGAACTCCTGGAAGGTATGCGTCGCATTTTCTTCCAGAGCCATTCAATCCATTGATTCGATCGTTATGCCCATCTCGATCAAGCCCCATTCCCTTCTTTGACAAAATAACCATCTCTTTCAGATTCGAGGAGGAACGAGTGCCCGCCGCTGGCTGAACGTCAGTGCCCTGCGCCTCTCGTCGTAGGTATCTGCCGTTACTACAGGCCGGGTACCATATGAACGAACTGATAAAAAAAGGTATGCCTCCCTCCAATCTTCCTACCCTATTGTTTTGGTGAGTAAAAGGCATAAAGTTTAGAGGGTACAATGGCGGCATGATCACTAATTCCCCAATCCACTCTTGTATCCACTTTTAAGATGAAGGGCACAAAAACAAGTAGTTATAGTTTATTTGTCGTTCAAGAGTTATATCTGCTAAAAATTTCAATCCAACAAACAATGAAGGCACTATAATTCACTTGATTTGCAAATAATTTGAATAATATACCTATAGGTAATAATAGCTGGTCGCTAGTGTTACTAATATTTTTGTATTTACCGTTAGAGTATGCTTATCTGCTTTTTTTTGTCTTTACACATATGAAATATGCAGAAATAGTTATATGCCATGATTAATATCGATGCTAAAAGATGGCCATATAAGAGCATCTCCAACAATTCCTTAAAAGCACTTCCTAAACAACAATTAGGGCGTCATTAAGAAAAAAACACCTTCCAACAGTTTCCTAAAACAACTTCCTAAACTTACCAACTCCCGAAAGGAGCCGTCCAGGTGTCTACATTTGGAGACCTGGTTCGCACTCCCGAAACGGTGAAATCTTCCGTCCACGCGCCAAAATCTCTGGATCCCGCCTCCTTTTCGCGCCATCATGGGTTGTTTTGCTTCACATCGTGGACCTGTCGCTGCAGTCGAACTGTTTCTGAGCGTCACGGAGGAGAAAAGAAGAGGATCCGCCGCCGCCGCGCAAAGCTTGGCGATCCGGGGGTTCGCCGCGAGTCCCTGCCCAGGGATTGGCGCCGCCGCTGCCGTCCTGGTCCAGGTATTGGCGCCGCCGCCGCCGCGCGTCCTGGACCAGGGATTGCCGTCGCCGCCGCCTGTCCTATTCCAGGGGTTGGCGCCGCCACCGTCATGTCCGTACGTGAAGCGTCTCCGCTTTTCGCAGGATCGAGTCGGTATAGCGCTGATGAACAGACGCAACAGTACAGCATATAAAAAGCACAAATTAAGTCTTTAAGTGGTTACATTAATCCAATTAAAACACAGAGTCGCACAGCGGAAATAAACGGTACAAGTACAAGTCCAAACTAGTAGAAATACAGCGCACGCGCTCACGATACAATAAGAACCCGCATCCAAAGCCATGAAGATGCGGACTCGAGAGGAGATCACTCCTCAGTCTCCCAGTGGGCTGTCCAACCAAAGGGAAGCTGGCCATCCCACTGTCCACCTCCACCCGTAGAGTCAGGGATAAAGGTGCTACCTGCAATAAAACATAAGGAGCCAAACCCTGAGCCAATACCTGCAAGTTAATTGAATAATGTGATTTCGAAAGTGAATTTATGTCCAGTGGCATTTTTCTGGTGAAGAGTGCCACTGAAAGTAATTTATGGTGAAGTTTCATGATTTATTGCAAGGTAGATTATTTATAATAATTTATACAGTGCAGAACATGATTTAAATCATAAGAAAATAATTAGACAACATGTGACAGTGGAAAAATGCTCTGTCGGTGTGTCATCAGATTCTTAACAGGCATGCAAGAGTTCAGGATTTATTGGGCAACAGAGAATTTATAAGGAATTAAACAAGATCTGGACAGATGTATTTTCCAGAAAATACACAATCTGCAAAAGTGTGTTTTGGTATTTTTTTTGGACAGAGGATGTTACATGGAATCCAAAGAAATTGGATTTGTATTTTTCTGATGTGTATTTCATTTTCTATGCCTTTTTGAAGTTTCTGTGCATTTTCTGAAATTAACTAAATCTGAAAATGATTTAAAACAGGCGCAACCAATCAGATCTGAGCCACACAATGGGCTACACAGATCGGGCCGCACCAGATCTGGGCTGGCCACACCAGATCCAGCCACTCGCGTGCGAAGGCACACGGTGGACCATTGGGTCAATCACACCGGATCCCGCGTGGTCACAAAAGATCCGGGGCGTGTGGCCTGTGGTGCGTTGGCCGGAACCGTCGCCGGAGGGCGGCGGCGCAGCTCGCCGGAGCGAGTTTCCGGCGGCCAACTGGCCAAGGGTTAACGCGAGAAGGGACAGCGTGAGACGTCGAGCTCACCTAGGGGACGTGGAGCTCGCGGGGATGGCCGGAGTAGCGTCGGCGACGAGAGGCGGCGGTTGGCGGAGGTGCAGCGACGTCGCGGGCTCGCTACGGTCGACGAGGAGCTTCACGCGCTGGCTCACAAGCTTCACGGAGGTGCGGCGAAGCCCGGCGACCAACACTTCGACGACGAGGGGGCTCGGAGAGTGGTGTTCACCGGAGAAGTTCCGCGGCGGCCAAGGTTGACCGGCGGTGGGGAAAAGTTGGTTCTCGGCGGACCTACTGCGAAAAGGGAAGATTGGTGAGCACCAGAGGATGCGCAACGACGAGAGCTACCTCCGGGTGTACGCAATTGCAAAGTCACTCACCGGAGTAGGCGAATTTCGCGGTGGCGCGACGGTGACCCGGGTGGCTGGACTCGAGGAAGATGGCTCAAATCGCGTCACTCAACCCGAGTCAAGAGCCATGGTGGCCATGGCAAGCTTGGCGGCGACTTTGCGCAGCCCTTGACCAGCAACCAGGCCTAGCAGGGGCTCGTCGGCGCCGGAATCGGGCGGAGCTCGAGCTCAAGGCGGCAATGGCAGCTAGGGTTTGGGGCGAGCTCGGGAGAGCGGGGAAATGGGCGAGAGAGGGAACCGGAGTGAAGCGGCGCCTGTCTTGACGTCGCGGAGGGGCGAGGAGCGGGCCAGGGCGCCGCGGAATGACGCCGTTCACCGTCGGCGACGTGGAGGAAAAGTTCATCCGCGCGCAGTGAGACAACGGCCACTGACAAGCGGGTCCCACAGCATCTTCTCATTTTTCCGAATTAATTCAAACTGAATTTTCCCCGAATTTTGGTACATCAATTGGACTAGCAATTGAACTCCAAAATTCACAAATTTGGTACCGTTGGAAAGCTCTTGAAAAGTTCTATCCACTGGCCAACATGCACATCTGGAATCCAAAGGGATTTCAAATGGCAACATTTCAAATTGGATCACTTTTTCAGCTTTGGTGATTTTATTGAGCTATCAAATGAATTTCAAAAATCACCAAACATTCTCCAAAATTCTTATTTCGCAAGGGCTATCTCCAGGAATTTTGGTTGGGTCAAGTTGTTAAAGAAATTTTTGAGTTGCTTCACAGATATGGGTTTGAACTTGTTTGAACTTTGAATTTCGAATTTTTGAATTTGGCTTGATTTCATCTTTTCTTCAGTTTGGTTTGCACGATTCTGAAATTTGGTGACACGGGATGTCACAGTACGTAGGTGAATCTCCACGGCAACAACTCTCCGACCACCAGGCTCTCGCTCACCCCGTCTTCTCCGTCTCCAGTCTTCTGCCCACATCGTCGTTGCCTCAGGTTTGCTGAAATTTCTTTCCCATCTTGTATTGGTTTGATTTTTCTGCAAGCGCCTTAGGCTTAAGCTGCTAGTGCCTTCGTAGCAACTCATCAGTTCGATGGCCGGCACAACTGGTGCCTGTAATAGTGAGCTTGCGTAGTTGTTTTTTAATTCAGATCGGAACTGCTTTACCTGCCTGTTACGTACTGCGATACCCAGGCAACAAAAGCACCAGGGTGCGAACAGAAGAGTATAATACCAACTTTTTATCATCTCATGATCAGCTTCAAAGTACATTGTAGAACAGTATGCAATAACCTGGTGTCGCTGCGGCATCCGCCGCCCGCGTCGCCTCCCTCTCAAAGCAAAACGAACAAACGTGGTATCTAGCGTGGAAGCAACGTATGGATCGCGAACGTCGTCGCCCGCGAGATCGCCAACGCCACCGTCCGAGATGGTTCGCGATCGCCCGAGGGATCGCCAACGCCGGCGTCGTCTAGGATTGCGAAGGCCTTGTGATCGATCGCTGACCAGGTATCACGCCAACAAACAAACTGCTAGGACCCACATAGTGGTGATGTGGCAACTTTTAAATTTATTTGGAAACCAGATTTCGGGAATAGTTGGAGGAGGCATTCTTTTTTACTCCCGATGGCCATTTGGAAACTCTCTAAATCAGTATTTTAGGGAGTAATTTTTTACAAAACTGTTGGAGATGCTCTAAGACCAGGGCTTATAATTTCCCCGGCAGCTGGCATCGTGAGACGAGTGGTGGTGGCGGGGCCCGCAGCTTTTTACTGCCATGTGCAAGATGTGGATGTATCTGAGAGGTGGAGCGATGCCCAGCTGAGAATAAAGGGTCATTTCGCCCGTCGGTGAGTTCTTACTCGCCCGTTCTTCTCTCTCACCCACTTTCTCTCTCCTTTTCATTGGATTGCGCTGCCTGTGCCACTCCTATTAATACTTGCTCTAATTGTTACCTAGCAACTCGATGGCCCAAGCTGACTCTTAAGTTGCCCCCCCCCCCCCCCCCCCCAATGTTTAAATCCTGGCTGCGCCCCCCCCCCCCCCCCCCCCCCCAAAAAAAAAAAACAACTCAGCACGGATGAAGCGAAAGGCCACTAAAGAAGAAAAAAATCCCAAAAGCACAGGCCCAGTAGGAAACAGGTCTTCCTCCTCCTCTGTCTTCGTTCTTCCTCTTCGCAGGTCACAGACTCACAGCCACCATGGACCGTTAAAAGAAATATTGTTCCACTAACACATCGAATGTTCCAGCACTAGAAATTGGATATGTTCCACTGCGAAAAACTGAATGTTCCGGGCAGCCCGGCATTTGTCACCGTCTGTGGAGCAACTACACGTTACAGTGCCAGTTTTACGCAGCTCATTACAGAACACTTAAACTCTGGTCTTTTGCTAATGCAATTACAGAACACTTAAACTCTGTCCCTTAAACACTAATAAAAACAAACAAGTGTCACGGATACCAGCAGTTTCGTCAGAGTGGGTGGCATCCCCTGCAAGGCGTGAGCGCCATTACGGTATTACGTGCAGCGTTTCCGCTTTTCACATGATCGAATCGGAAGTGTCAGTGAACATACACAATAGTACAATAGATAAAAAGCACAAACTAAGTCTTAAAGTGATAACATTAGTCCATTTAAAATAACGACTAGCACAGCGAAAGTCTGAACATTGATACAAGTTTAAGCCCAACCATAAATAAAGGTACAAGCGCACGAGTGCATCACAAATCCTCGTGATGCGAACTCAAGAGGAGATCACTCATCAGACTCCCAGTGAGCCGTCCAGCACACAGGAGGTTGTCTGTCCCAAAGGCCACCTCCACCTGTGAAGTCAGGGATGAAGGTACTACCTGTATAAAAATATAAAAAGCCAAACCCTGAGCAACTAATACTCAGCAAAACTTACCCATCAAAGTGGCTAACTACAGCCAACTCCTAATATGCAAAGGCTACAAGGGGAAGGCTGACTCGATAGCAAAAAACCGCACTAATTATTTGGTCCTTACTTTAAAGTTTTATTTCAGATTAAGTACTTAACCAATAAAATAGTGCACTTATCTCTAAAACAGTATAAGGTAACAACACATCAGATAAGCAGCATAACAGTAATAAGATATAATATAACAATATTAAGGCATCATCATCAATCATATCACACTACGATGTGGCGCACTGAACAAGATTGCTCATTTCTGAGAGCGGCGGCATCGATGTACATCCTGCAGGAGAAAACCTGACCACACGCGCAAAAGTCGCATACTGCAACTGTTTACACTGGTTCCCCTAGAGCTGGCTAGGTCTCATACCTCCCGTGAAAGGCCCTCCCGCACGGTCCCCGTCCCAGACATATGCCTCGATTGGGAGGCATTCCTTCTCTCCCAATTACCATGATAGAAAGTGGAAGTATCTGCTACACACTATGGCAACATAGGTTTACTAGGCTCATAAAAACACTAGCATTTGATTAGTACTGTGACACCCCGTGTCACTGAGATCACATAGAGCTCACATTGAACTGAACAAAAGCCAAACAGAAGCCAAATTCAAAATTCAAATTTCAAATAATGGCCAAACACATGCTTGTGAAGCAACTCAAATTTTTGCATAACAACTTGAGCAACTAAAAATACCAGTGGATAACACTTCTGAAATAATAATTTTGGAGAATTTTTGATGATTTTTTAAATTCATCGTCGGCCCTAATAAAATCCCCAAACCTGAAAAAGTGGTCAAATTTGAAATGTTGCCATTTGAAATTCCTTTGGATTCCAGATGTGCATGTTGTCCAGTGGATAGAACTTTTCAGGGGCTTTCCAATGGTACCAAAATTGCTAATTTTGGAGTTCGTTTACTAGCTCAATTTGCATACACAAAATTTGGGGAAATTTGTAGTTTGAATAAATCGGAAAAAAGAAAAGATGCCGTCGGGCCCATTCGTCAGTCACCTCTCTCTCACTGCGCGCGCGCGGAAGAACGATCCCACGTCACCGACGGCGTACGGCTTCGTCGTGCCGCCCCCTGGCCCGCCCTCGACGCTCCCCGGCCGCGGAACGGCTCAAATGCGACCCCGCGCCTCTCCCAGCTTCCTCGCGCTCCCTTCCCCATTCCTTCCCCGCTGCAAACCCTAACTCCCCGCCATTGCCGCCCAGCTCGAGCTCGGCTCGCCGCCTTCCGTCCCAGACGACGAGCCCGGGGCGAGCTGCTGAGCAGAAAGGAGCGCGCACCGCTGCCCTGAAGCTCACCATGGGGTCCGTTTCCTTTTCCCCGGGGTGAGGACCGCGGATTTGACCGTCGTCTCCAAGTCCGGCCACCGCGTCCCCGCCTCCTCGCCGTTCGATCCTTCTACTCCGGTGAGCCTCGCTCTCGCACCCGGAAGTGCACTTCAAGCTTTCGCATCCCCCTCACTCTCCGTCGTCCCCTTTCCGCAGCTCAAGCCGCCGGAATTGGAGTTTTCCCCATCGCCGGATTTCTCCGCCGCGGGAAGCCCTCCGCTCCGACCACCCTTCCGGCCTCCTCGACGTCGACACCACCCGGAGCTAGCCTTCCCGCGCCAAGGCAAAGCCCGCGCACCCACATCTGCAGCTGGAGGCGAACGTCACCCCTCTCGCCGTCGCGCCGCACCTCCGCCACCCGCCATCCCTCGACGCCAAGCTACTCCCGGCCATTTCCGTCTTCTTCCGTTCGTCGAGGTGAAGCCGCCATCGTCTCCTCTCTCACCTCGTACCAACCCCGTCTCAAATGGTCACCGGAAACGCCGTTCCGGCGATGCGTCGCCGCTCTCCGGCAAGCCCCAGGCCCGACTCCGGCCCCGATCCGGTGTGGCAACGCCGGATCTTGTGCGACGTGACCCTGTAGCCCCGCGTGCGTTCTCGCACGCGTGCGGCTGGATCCTGTGTGGCACGCGGTAGATCCGGTGCGGCCCTATCTGTGTGTCCCCCTTGTGTGGCCCAGATCTGAGTGGTCCACCATTTTCCAAATCATTTTCGCGTTAAATTAATTCCCAGAAATTGCCTGAAATTTGTAAAATCGATACAAAAATAAATATACATCAGAAAAATGTGAATCCAATTTTATTGGGTTCCTCATAACATTATCTGCCCAATAAAAATTTCAAATCACATTATGCACATTTTCTGTTTTCTGTATAAATACATTTGATCATATAATGTTTAGTCCATAACAATTAGTGTTTTCATGATCAAACTCTTTTGTTGTTTTTCATCCAAGGACTAGTAATGTTGCGATGGATATTGATATTAAATGACACATATCTGCATTGTTTCTCTGAAGAACTAAAGGAGAGCACATGTGCTTTTGTGAACCTTCAAGAAGATGAACGCACCAGATAGATTACTGAAAGAAACCTGAGTGGATGGAAGTTATTACAACTTTCAACTTTTGCGCAATCTTTGTCTCCTTTCAAATATATCAAATTAGCCCATCCTTGGCATGTCAAAGTGTCTCTATATATTAATGTTCCCAAACAGGCATGCCCCTCTAGCTCAGTTATCTAGGCGCAAGAAATATAAGCTTTGCATTCTATAAACTTTTTAGCTTATCTTTATACGACCTGCAGAATTAGCTGATGCTTACTTCATCATAAAAGAAAAACTTGAGATGCACATAGATGGTGGACCAGTTTAAGCTTGGGAGACATCAGGATTCGAAACGCCACATCACGAGAATACCATGGCAAGTTGTCAATTTATCGCACTCATGCACTTGAAAAAATAAATATCCATCAGGCGCCCTACCTTTAAAATTTATTCATTAGAGATGTAGTTGACATACATACACGTGCCGGTGCATAGTTATGTGGTGTCCATGAGCATTATTAACACGTGCTTACTGATGTCGTTTTGCAGCTTCCTACACCTAAAGGATTTGAAGATGCGTACGCCGGTGTGATACAGAACTGGCATTCCAAGCTTTCCCATCTTCTTCAGGCTGGAACCTGAAAATGATTTGCAGCACACTGGAACTGATCGAACCACCAGAGTACCATGCAGTCACTGCCGTCTTGTTCAGTGCATCACGCCTCTCTGGCTTCTATCTAGAAGCGTTGCGACTTTTCCGGGGAGGATTATGAGGAGGCTCATGGTTCCTTCGTCCAGCGCCAGTGCGAGAGAGAAAACGAGCACGACGATCAGCCAGGATACCGGGTGGGGGCGGCTCCTGAGGTCCTTTGTGTCACGGGCCGCGGAAGTTTATGTGGACCTGCTGAAAGTGTCGCCATGAGGCTCAGTGTGCTCGAGTCCTAGGAAACACCGAAATATCCGACATTTCGTCTTTTCCAGTGGGATCTGTAATAAAATCGAATAAACAGTACCATCGAAATTTCGCCCTTGACCACTTTAATGAATCTAAATTGTCTTATTTGCATATGCAATCGTGATGTTTTATACATTTGTGACTATTTTATAAAATCATGTCAAAACATTTTTTAAAGAAATCAATTTTTTTGCCAATTTTTTTGAAATTCCTGATATTTTGTGTTTATCGGTGACCTCTGAATTTTTTTTTCCCGAAATAGTTTTCCTAGAGTCGAGCCACGGTGGTCATCGCTGGCTCACAAAGTTCAGTTCCTTGTACTTGGCTGAAGACTTTGAACGTTTAGACATCTAAAATAAGCTCAGGTAGAAATTACATCGGTATATATATCTGGTATGATTTCACGGCCCTATGTATTCAAGATATTTTTTCAGTTTTCATTTTTTATGTGTTCCATCCACCATAGCTACTGTTCATTACAAAAGACCACATTCACATGTACTATTTTCTTTATTTATTGACACATTGAATGGAACAAAATAAAAATAATTGAGAGGCTCCTATCGCATCGGTTATATATGAATGGGATGTCACCAATATGCAGTCTAAACTCAGCCCTTGAGAAACATGAGAGCATTATAGAGCTCCAAGAACTCTATAAATATGATGAACATCAGCATTCTCATTTACGTTCAACGTGCTAGATCATTCGAATTCAATTGTTGGGCATGAGAGGTACCGGAAATAGGTTGTTCACTAATCCTTTGGTGTGAAGTCTCACAAGAGCCCCTGCCCCAATGGAAATTTGAAGACGAATTTCCTATGTTTGTCGCTTAACTGTTGGAAATATGCGCATTATTCTAAATCCAAATTTTTAGTGTGAGACAGATTTCATAGACATTTAAAACCGAGATGCAAACTAATTCTAGCAGCAGGTTGTATAACGCTAAACACAGAAGGGGAGACATCGACTTACGATGGGTTTGTCGGTGCTAAGATTAGCACAAAAATAGACGAAGCAGACCGTCGATGTAGTCGATCGTCAACAAGTCAGCGAACGAGCGGTCGCGCAGTTGCGCTGCCCAGAAATCTTATTGCCGCCCCTAGTGCGGGCTTCATGGTGACAACAGTTCGGAGATACCGCTCACTCTTCTCCTCGTGCACGCCAAGGAAAAAAGGCCGGCGAGATATAGCAGCTCAACACCACAGCACAGCTCTCCAGAAAGAAAGAAAAAGGTGTATGGAAGGGAATTTCGTGGGTTAAGGAAACCTGGACGTCTCCAAAGCCTGATATAGGCGTGACTACCCTTAAGGAGCCGTTTCCTTACTAGTGGCACCCACTAATTGGTAGTCAATACCTGACTGGCCAATTAATCCTGATTAAGGCATTAAACCCTGTAATAATCCTCTTTGATTAATACAAAATGGTCAGATTGTGAAGGATTTAGAGTGACAAAAATACACACAACTTGCAGCCACGCCACACTACGGCCGCGCGAAAGAAAATGCGGATACGCATGCGCACGTGCGTGTGTGTACACTTAGCATGGCTTACACACTCTCTCCCATTGCTTAGGGCCTCTTTGGAGGAACGGATTCTTCTCTGCCGCTACAGTAGGTGCTACAGTAGTATTATGGCTACAGTAACAAAATCCACGAGAAGCTACGTTTCGCCGGATTATGGATTCTAGCCGAAAACAAATTCTGCTACAGTGTTTTTACTGTATCTACAGTGCCAGAAGCAGAATCCGTACCAAACAGGCCCTTACTTTATTCAGCTATGGTCACGTGAACTAGTGTTTGAGTTGGTATGCTCCATCTTGCGCCAGCAGTATAGGACTATCCAAATTGCAGCCACTTGCTCTTGAAATTCTCCTAAATGGGCCACACACAAGAGGCCAAATTCCAACATTAACCAGTCTGCATAGGCTCAGCAATTCACTTCCAAAGTTGTTGCTTCCCTGGTAAGGGCAGACAGGCTCGATGCTAAGCAAATGCAGCAGCTATGTGAGAAGCGCAGTGACAAAGGTTGAAATTGGCTGGTGGTCCAGCTCAGGATTATAGAAGTTGTTTGAGGAGTTGGACGGAGGTGACCTGAGAGAACATAAGGTAGTAGAAGCGGTAGCAGCAGAGTGTTGGAGCAGCGAGGATCATTCGTTCGTCGTGTGATACCATTAGTTAGGCTAGAATCCAACACACTTTGCATTTGGAAAGTTTCCAAAGGAGCGTTCGCATGCATGTACTTAGGCTTAATGACGAGTACAAATTCAAACTTACCACTCGGTGGTGGACAATGGAAGTAGCACACATGCAAAGGGTGGCCGGTCATGGCGCCCTAGTTCGCCACCAGTGCAAGAGAATGCACAAACCATGGTCAGGTCAGCACTTTGCCAGCGCTGAGAAGTGAGAAGCCAAGCCGATGAGTGCCTCAAGCCCTCAACGTCCTCGCCTCGGTAGTGGCGCGTGCCCAGTCGCCTCAGTGAACTTAGGCTGAGCTGGAGGTTGTCGTACACACGGAACGGATCTATACGTATCTGCCGCAATCCGTAGGACAGTGCATTTCAGAGGGCGGCTCGCAGATGGAGATGTAAATTCCATCTTAAACTACCAGCCAATCATGTCATCGTTATAATTTTTTTTTCCCTTGAGGTCATACACACTCGTCCTTGGTACACCAAGTATCTCGTATATATGAATGTTTGATGTTTCTAAACAATCTCTCATATATAAGGAATAGTGTCTTCTCTGGCTTGGCTACACTAGCTTAACCTGCTTGCGTGATTGGTTCTAGTCACCCCTCCAAACATTGAAATGAAGGTATGGCTTACCAGTTTAAGCTTGGGAAGCACCGGAAATGGAAAAATTACCAACCAGCACAGGCATGGTAAGTTCTAAGTTTCTCACAATTGTGCTGTCGGAAATATTGATCATGCATCAAAAAACGTCCATTCCCATTGCTAATTGACGGGTGATTTTTGCAGGCGCCGAACTGTTGAGAGCATCCGCATAAAGAGCACATTATGTCGATCTCATCGCCATGGCTTGCCGGAGCGCAGCCATGTTCCGAACGACTTCAACGCCTCTTCCGCGCTGTGGGAATCCTGTCGCCGATGCTTCTCTGATGTCCTCGTCAACGACGTCTCCGACCTGCCGCGCCATCGCATCATCCCAGAGGTCCTCTATGCAGTCCCCGTACTTGCTCGTCAGATCCACCACGGTGCCTGGTGTTTGCAGATATGCAAGCATCACAAAAGGTGGGCGGGCGCGATGCTGTGGCGCTCGTTCAACACGCTGGCCGTAACAGGCATGCATCGGTCTGCACGTCTGTGACACCCCGTGTCACCACAGCCAAAAACCAGCAGAAACACACCCCAAATCTGAACCAAATTGAAACCAAATGAAATCTGAATGCAAAATCAAATGTTTAAATAAATGTCAAACCAATGCTTGTGAAGGAATTCAAGATTTTCGATAACAACCTGACCCAAACAAAAATTTTGTAGGAAGCACATCAGAAATAAGAATTTTGGAGAATTTTTCAGAATTTTTCCAGTTCTGGAAGCACCTCTAAAAATTCAGTGAATGTCATGCAAATCCTGATGTTCCTCGAATTTTAATTCGAAATATGGAGCTCAAATTTGCATGGTCCCAATGGCAAAGTTGTAGCTGCATCTGTACTCTGCCATCTCAGAAATTTTCGTTATTTTTGGATCACGGGAGGTACCCGGAAAAATTGAGTGAATTTCGCTGGATGAAAATTCAGGAAATTGCAAAGGAGGATGGACCCGCCTGCAGAACCTCGCCGCCACGTCGCCGGCGTCGACCGGGACACGCCGCGCCCTCCTCCACCACACGCCCGTACCCCGCCGTTCATAAGCCACCCCGCCCCTGGTTTTCCCCTTTCGCAAACCCTAGCTTCATTCCCCATTCTCGCCGCCACCTCGCTCGCCTTTGCCGGTCGCCGGAGCGAGCTCATCGCTGCCACTGTTTTTCTTGGTTTCCAGCAAGCCCAAGCAAGCTGCGGAGATGCGCCAGGGTGCGGGATAGATTCTTACAGTTCCTGGTCTCCCCTTGGCGCACAGTAGCCCGGAGTCGGCGTATTCCTTCGCCATGGCTAGTGGTTGAGCTCCCTCGACCTCGCCGTGCGATTCCCCTTTCCGGTGAGCCTCTCTGCAATTACTTGTGGCTGGAGCAGCTCAGCGTGTCCGCGCGCCGTTTTGACTCTCTTGCTTCTCGTATCAGCAGCCAAACGAGGTGGAAATCGAGCTTCTTCCCCGTCGCCGTTCGTCACCATCCATCAGCTCTGCGTCGAGATCCTAATTCCCGTGCTCCCCGTCGACAAGTTCCTGGACGCAGAGCTAGTGATTTCCAAGGTGATCCTCAATGGCCGCTTCCTGTCCTCTCTCTCTCTCTCTGTGTACCGTGCGCACATCGTCGCCGCAGTTGGCTGAGCCGCTGTGCTCGCCACCGGCCGTTCTCTGGTGGTCGCCGTCGACCCCAAGCCCCTCAAGTGGGTGAGAAATGCATTGTGCTCCTCGCCGGTATTTTATTTGGAATTTTTGGTGGCCGTTTGGCCCAGTTCCGGCGAGCCGCCGCCGCTTCCCGGCGAGCTCCGGCCGCCATGGTCGACCTCTGGTGCGACCAGGCCTGGATCTGGTGTGCTGGACATTGTGTAGCCATTCCGGTGGCTCAGATCTCATTGGTCTGCGATTTTCCCAATTTCTGTATTATCATACAAATGCTGCAATCTTGTAAAATGCACAATAAATCGTATGCTCATCAGAAAAATGTGAAACAAGTTTTGTTGTCTTCCACGTACTCAGATCTACCCATTGAAGCTGTCAAACTCATGCAGATATTCTTCCACTTTTCTGTAAAAATCCTTATATGTTAATAGTTGTTTAATCCATAATAATTTCCCTGTTGCTCAATAAATCCTGAAACCTGTCATGCTTGTAAACCATCTGCCAGCACACTTACAGAAAAATGTGCACTGTAATATCATGCTTAATTAATTTCATATGATTTAATCCTTCATTGTTTAAATTGTGCAAAATAATCCACTATGCAATAAGTCTCCAAAGTTTACAGTAAATCACTTCTTAAGGTTCTTAATCTTAGAAATGTCAATGACCCCTAATTAACTTTCCAAGTCATGTTAACTGAAGTACACACGCTAATTAATATAAGTAATCCATTTTAATCTTAATTGCATTATTTTTATTGCATCTGACTTTCATATCCTTTGCCATGACGTATAGCATTCGAGGTGATCAGGAGCAGCTGGAGGATCAGGATGCTGAGCAGTTCAGGAGGAGATATTAGCTGACTTTATCTAGTAGCCAACACTTGAGCCAGGCAAGCCCCGGTGCATGCCTCCCTATTTAGATTTTTATTTATCACTTAATTGGGGCTAGTAATTGTTTGTGCATTAGGTTTATTAGGAGTTGCTGTGAAACCATAGAACTGCATTAGAACTATCCTTCCAGATCAACCTTGTGTCCTATTTTGTAGATGTGGTCTAGGTTATCGTTAGAACTTGCTATGCTTAGTGGCTAGCGGACGGTAGAAGACGAGTGGTAGGTCCCACTCGCACGATAGGAATCACCCTGGATTGTACTAGATGTATTTAGGATTGTTGAGACCGGACGGGGAATTGTTTGTGTAGGATGGTTGGAGAAGGCTGGGCCTTCACGGTGGTAGCCCCGTCTGTGTCGATTAAGGACCGTCCGTTGTTGGTTCTGTTGAGCAAGTTCGAACGTACTGATCACATGCTAGTGTTCTATGGGCCTAGTAAACTTAGTAGCTTAGCAATCGTGGGGACGACATCACCGCCTGCTGCTACGGGGGAATGAGGGAAGCCACCCACGGACGACGACCGGGCCGGGTGTTTTGTGGGCCCAAGACTTCGCCCGAAAGCAGCAGATTGAGTCGGCCTTGCGGGGGCTTTGTGAAGGGTTGCCATATGTGATGCCTTTGTGTTGCATATGTCGTGTGGTCAGGTTTTCTCCTGCAGGATGTACATCGATGCCGCCGCTCTCGGTCATGAGCAACCTTATTCACTGCGTCACATCGTAGTGTGATATGTCTGATGATGATGCTCTAGTACTGCTTATATATATCTGTTTACTACTATACTGCTTATCTTGATGTATTGTTACTTATATCTGTTTATTAGATAAGTGCACTGTTTTACTGGTTAAGTACTCAATCTGAAATTAAAACTTGAAAATTAAGGATCAAGTAATTAGTGCGGTTTATGCTATCAAGTCAGCCTACCCTTTGTAGCCTTTGCATGATAGAAGTCGGCTGTAGTTAGCCACGTTGACGGGTAAGTCTTGCTGAGTATTAGTTGCTCAGGGTTTGGCTCGTTATGTTTTTTGCAGGTAGTTTTGCTTCCGCTGTTGCTTGGTGGAGTTTCTCAGCAGGTCCGCATCGTGGGGCTTCGATGTGCGGCCTTTGTATCGTCGAGAGTAGTAGTTGTTTCATGTATCTTCAGACTTCCGCTGTGTACTCACGTGTTTTAATCCATTTAAGACTTGTTGTAATAACTTAAATATGCAAAATTTATGCTCTTTCCGTGATGTACTATTGTGTCCGTTCACCGGCACTTCTAACTCGATCCTGTGAAAAGCGGAGACGCTTCAACGTCATGGATGCACATTCGGTGTCCCGTCAAGCTTGCCTTACCGTGGTCTCGCACGCCATGACAAAAATGTGTTGTCTTCTGCATTCTCCTGTTACTCAAAATATTTTCATTTTGAGTAAATATTTTCTGGAACGTTTCACCTCATGTTTTTGGGTGATTGGTTCTTGACTTAACATTTTTACCTGTTACTCAAAATATTTTCATTTTAGGGCAGTGCTATGGTAGTCCCACCACCCTACTTGCACCCTAGGGTGCAAGAGAAGAAACAAATCTCAGCCATTGATTTTGTTGAATTAAAAATAATTAGATGACATTAAAATTAATAAGGTGATCAGATTGGTAAATCCCACGCCCTGAAAATATGGATCTTTTCCTCCGCAATTGCCCCCCGGATTATTCTCTTGCGTGGCACGTATTTTTTTGTTATGGCATGGCATATTTTGTCGGTACGTTTTCTTTCTTTTGGCAGCACAACACGTTCCACCACCAAACCATGTCACATTCTTTTTTTTTGGTGAACCATATAACAAAAAGTCACGTTCTATTTTCTCCCACCATGTAACCTTCTTTTCCTATCATGCTACGTTTTCTGAAAAAAAAATACCAAACCGTACGACTGCACACATCTTGCATGCCACGTTCTGTTTTTCTCAAACATGCCACGTTCTTCTCCAAAACATGGCATATTTTTCTCAAACATATCACGTTCTTCTCCAAAATATGGCAAGGTTCCTCAAAATTTGGTCACATACGTGGACATGTTTCCAAACAAATCGGCATAAAATCAGCATCACATCTTCTAAAACAAACTGACCTCACATCTTCTAAAGCAAACTCAGTAAAAGAATCCCTTCTCATGGGTTTGTTTCTTTAAAAAATTTACTTTCCAAAACAGAAAATAGCAAATAACCAAAAATAGTTATGGGTCAAGTCTTGCACCATAGGGTGCAAGATTTCATCTTTTGTCTCGAGATCTACTCAAATAGACGGTCCACAGTTATTTGGGACTACCGTAGCGGGAGCCTCATTTTAAGTCTTCTTGACTGAACATTACATATGTACTCTGAAGACGATTACAACATAAGCACAGTGCAAGACCATGGTCGATAAGCCTGTAACTCGCAACTCCTTCAGGTGAAATGCGTTAAATGCTTTGGCTGCAGATCACCTAGCACTGACCCTGTTACGAATTTTCCAATCTTATCTCATCATTCCATTGTGATAAGGAGGAGATGATCCATGCAGTTTCAGCATTAGTATGTGGTTATGACAGAGGTTGATGGTTGTTCTGAAATGTATGAAAGTTTTGTTTCATTGTTCTTTGCTACAGATTCTGAACGTTTATATATCTACAATGGCCGTAAGATTTGCAGGCCTATGCATTCAAGGGCTTTTTCTGGGCTGAAATTAACTCTGTTTTGAGATCATGAAGTAAAGCACCTGCTGCCAGGCACACTTGAAGTTGTGTGACAAGCTTAGCGGATCTAGGACTGACTTATCACTGAACATTGAAGGCTTCAACGACCGAGCTCCATTGCTCGACAGAAATGAGTAGATAGCAAATTACATCAAGAGGCGTTGCAGTTACTGTTGTCCTGTGTAAGGTGCATGTGGTACTACACCAAGAGGTTTGTGACCCTTCAAAGATTTTCTCATAAAACACTAACTGAAGTGTTAGAGGGATTTTCCCAATACCTCTCATACCCAAAAATGTAGATGGGATGATCTAGTAAGCAATCCATATTCAGAGGAATATGTTTCATCTTAATTGAAGTATCATATATAGAGAGCTCTTGAAACTCCATAGTCAGAGGTACACTGGATAAAGTACAACTCTTGAAACTTTATCCAGTGTACCTCTGACTATGGAGTTTCAAGAGCTCTCTATATATGATACTTCAATTAAGATGAAACATATTCCTCTGAATATGGATTGCTTACTAGATCATCCCATCTCCATTTTTGGGTATGAGAGGTATTGGGAATAGGATGTTCTTCAGCGGTTTGTGTGGGTGTTCTATAAATTCCGCTTTAGCGACGAGCTATAGTAGTTCTAACACAAGTGTTTTTGTTACAACTTGCAATTCTGGGGTTCTCAGAACTGTAAGATGCTCTTGATCATGTTTGAAGCACAAAGAAAGTTGTAGCCATGTTCCTTTACCTGAATTTTTGTTTCTCTGAAATGAAAACAGACTCTGAATCTGTGGGAGTTCAAGGACTGAAAGGAGGCCAACTAACGTTTATTTTTTTGGTGAGTCTGTGGGGGTAGTTGTCAGCTTTGGTAAGGTGGACAATTTCAATCCTTGTCTGAACAATCCAAAAGATAATTACTCCCTCTGTCCCAAAATAGATGTCGCTGTTGACTTTTTTGACCGCTCGTCTTATTTAAATTTTTTATACAAATTTTATTTAATTTTTTACAATTTGTTTTATCATTGAATATATTTTAATCATGACATATTTGTTTTTATATTTAAATTATTTTTTTAAATAAGACGAAGAGTCAAACATGATGTCCGGCGACAACTATTTTGAGACGGAGGGAGTATAACTTGAACAACGCATCTGGCACAATGTCTGTAAGATTTCAATTTGAGGCCTAATGCCATGGTACACAGAATCATAGAACTCAGTCAGCTGCGTTGTCTGCGCACTCAACTAATATCATAACATGAATGAAAAATGATGTTGCATCTGTGGAAGAGTACTGGGGTGTTTGGTTTCACGCAACGGCTCGCCACGCTACAGTAGCCATGCCACGCTACAGTACCGCTGCGCCACGCTACAGTCAACGGCAGAAGCAACCCGTGGCTCCCGCGCCAGGCTTGAACCGCCCAAGGCCTAGGCTTAGCTAAACAAAATGACAAAGCAGCATCCCGGTGGCCGGGAGCCGTGCAAGAGGAAACTGGCCGCCCGACGACGTTCCATGCTCTGCTTTCTCCCTAGGCACTTTGGCTCATGACCCCGATCCTCTGCTTCTAATCGACCGTCCACATCCTTCACTAGAGAAATGGAGCTTGGTCTTCCAAAGCCAGTTGGCAGCGGGGGAAAACGAGTTATTTTGATCCTCAAGCACATGCATATGAACAGATCTAGCTTCACCCATATCATGTCTATCTTGCAAACAATGTTAATCATTACGACGGTTAGAAAAGAAATAAAACAAGCAATGGAAAGAGAGGCTTGCAAAGAAAGGCTCTTCTCTTCATTTCTGTTTCTTATAATCATGCTACCAACAAAACAATGGACTCTCATCTCTCTCCCTCTGCTTTCGCCCGGAGCCGCTTTGGCTCCCGACCCCGATCCTCTGTTTGCAACGTCCGTCCATATACTTGACTTGAGAAATGGAGCTTGGCTGTCCAAAGCCAGTTGGCATCTGTTACTTTGATCCTGCCTCAAGCACATGCATACGAACACACTTAGCTTCACACATATCCTGTCATTCCTTCCAAACAAGGCTAATCATGAAGACTGTTAGAAAACAAAATAATGATAGAAGAAAACAAACAAATGGAAAGTCAAGCTTGCAAACGAAGGCTCTCCTCCCCGTTTCTGTTTCTTGAGTGGGAGCGAGAACCGTGTGCGGTGTGCCAACGTGTTTGCTTCCACGGAAAACGAGCCACCCATTTCTGTTTAACCTTCTCATACAAATCATGCACTGTCTCACATCACTTTCCCCTCTCCCTAGCATGATTTAGATTATAACATTCAGGCCCCGGCAGACAACTGAAATTAAAGCAAATTAATTAGTCAAATATCTAGAGATGCCCGTTGATGTCCATATATGTGATAGGCTAAGTATAGTAAACTAAGTGTGTATGTTCCTCAACTTAATGAAAAACAGTGATGGTTAAACACTTAAGGACCGAAAGAGACCAGTTAACTTTTTTTTTTCTAAGAGCAGGAAACGGTGACCAACTTTTGATTACTACACCAGTTCTCAGCATTGATAAGATGGCCAATCTCAGTCCTTGTCTGAACATGAATCCAAAAGATAGGGGAGAACAACCCATCAGGCACAATATTGTGGAAGGCAGAATCCAAAAATTATGTCAATTGCGCATTCAACTACTTGATCATCAGGTCCTTGTCACGTGAATGAGCATATGTAGTAGAGCCTTAAGTTGACATTGAGTTCTTGCCCCTGGGCATAAGCCAACTTCACAAACTATTTGTTCTTGCTCTGGCTTTCAAAAAAAAAACACTATTTGTTCTTGCTGTGTTTTTCTTATTCAAATCCAATCATGATGAGCAGAGCTTATCATGGAAATCAAATCAGAGAACCATACGGGAGGGCTACCAGCCGGCCAACACCTTTCCAGGCTCTGGTTTCTCCTAGAGACCTTCCGGCTCAAGAACCCGATCCTTCTGCTTGCAACAATAAATCGATTGTCACTTGAAAAATTGGTTTCAGTCTGGGTATAGTTTTTTTCCTGGATTGTATTAGATGGAGTGTCCGTGAATCCTTCCTTTCAGTTTTGTTGTCTTAAAAATGCAAAATTAGAAAAACACAAAGCGAAATAAAAAACTTCCGATTCAGTCTTCTTCCCTGAACAGTACAGCAGGACAAGAAGCAGTTACTAATTCCCCAATCTGTCTCATAGTTGCCTTGTGATAAGAAGGAGATAATCAAGGTAGTGATCGTCTCTGGATGGAGATGGAGGTGTAAGCCTGATCGAAACTGTCATGTTCTTGAGATTGTGATCACAATGTTACCTCAAAAATGGCTAAGCAAGAGGCACCAGCTGCAAGGGACAGTTGAAGTTGTCCTGACATGATCCATGATAACCAATTCTAATGCTGACCTATATATATGACTGAACAACAGAACCCTTCGACGACCTACATCCATAGCCCCATCGAGGTGCCAGGATGTGGAGCAGACATATAGGAGTGTTGCAGTTCACCAGCCACACTCTTGTCACTGTACTTGAAAAAGTGCATAGGGTACATGAGGACCTTGGTAATCGCAGCTTTAAGTTTGATCTCTGAGTTTTTTTCTCCACCCACAATAGTGATACATACTGTATTGTACAAGAGATCAGATATACCTTTTTATTTCTTTACTGCCACATTGTACCTGACACTAAGCCATGCACTCCTTGAAACAAAGGAAATAAATAGAACTGGAGAATTGTCCTCACATTTGTACCTTTGAACATGAGAACATTATGGAGATTCAAGAGCTCTCTATACATCATACTTGAATTAAAAGATGGTACCTATTTCTCAAAGTATGGAGTGCTTGCTAAATCATTCGATCTCCATTCGTAGGAGTGAGAGGTATTGGGAATTGTTTGTTCTCTACTAGTAGGGTTTGATGTTGTGTGAGTGTGTCTCCGTCGAAGAGTTATGGTGGTTCTTCCACCACTTTTCTTATTAGGACATGAAGTTGTTAGTCTCATAACTGATTTCCTCAGACTCTGAGTCTGTGGAAATGATCAGTTACAAAACGCCACAATTAAGGACCGAAAAGAGGCCAGTTAACCTTACTTTTGTGTGTCTGTGGGGGTAGTTGTCAGCTTTGGTAATATGGCCAATCTCAATCCTTGTCTGAAAATGAATCCAAAAGACAACTCTAGGAAGAACAACGCATCTGGAACAATGTATGTACGATTTCAGTTTGAGGGCTATTGTCGTGGTAGAGAAAATGGTAAAATTTAGTCAGCTGCACACACAACAACATATCACGCCTTGCGGACTGCCCAATACTCTGTTCCTTTCCTGCGAACTGCCCGACGCTATGTTCCTTTCCAGTTGCATCCGTGCCAGAGTCCTACAGTTACATTATTCATCGACCGAGCTGCTTTTATCCCGTTGTATCTTTTAGTAGTAATCGTTCGTTTCGTACGTAAATGTGGTATACTACTATATACTTTCACCACGTGCTGTACAACAGTTTCGTTTGTGTCAGCAGAGTACCTTTGCCATGCAAGCACCAAAGCAGTTGACATGCTCGATCCGAAGACAAGGTTGTTGTAGTCGTGCCACCCAATCTGGGTGCGCCCCTTGTATTACTAACGAGCCGTCAATTAGGGGTGGGTAAAAAAACTGATACCTAAACACCGAAACCGAAAAAATCAAAACCGTAAAAATCAAAATTCCGGTCTTTGGGTAATTGTTCGGGTACTAGACTTAGATAACCGAATTTTATTCATCAAATTCGGGTAGTACCCTTGGTACCCAAACTACCCAAAATACCCGAAATAATATTTATAGGTATAAGATGTAACATATAGACTCATGCCATAGCCACATAGCATCTTTTGTTACTTATTCATCATATTCATGTTTTTTCCATCATATAAATGTAACTCATTATCAAGTTGGTTGCACAGTGTATTTTAGGTATAGCCAAGTTAATTTCATTTTTTCCTGAAAATTAGTGCAATATTGGGTAGTTTGGGTATAACCGAAGACCGAACCGAAATTTAGATACCCAAAATTGTCGTGTATCTAAATTAAACCGAAAACCGAACTGAAATTTATTGTTATTTTAAAAAACAATTCTGAATAACCGAAAATTGAAAAGACAGAAAGAAACCGGACCGAAACAATCGATAGACCGAACGCCCACACCTACCGTCAACATTCGTTCGATCGCCGCGTGCACACTGAACTCTAAGCCTAGGCCGGTGCTCACGATTGACGCCCCTGTTTAGAAAGGTGGTGAGAAACACTGTCATCAGCTTAAAACATGCTGGAGAAACAAGGCCAGCCGCGTCCGTCGTCCGCATGCTGGAGGTGGCCATTCGATAGTGAAGGCCCTCCAAGCCGGCGACGCGACGATTTTTTTTTTTTTTTTTTTTTTTTTTTTTTTTTTTTTTTTTGAGGGAAACGCCCAAGCGACGGGTGGGGGTGTCCGCTGCTGGGGCTGGCAGCTGTTCAGGACCTCACTCAGCTCTCAGGTACGAGAAGTTAAAAGGCTGTCCTGGCCTGTGGCCCGTTCATGTGACGCGCCGCGTCCATTCCACGCATTGGCAGGCCTAGTATTTTGCCCTGAGTCAACCTGCGGTTCGTGGCCTCAGCCCATAGTCGAGGGTGGGCCCAGTATTAAACTGATTGGCCCAGTATCAAACTGCTAGCTGCTACTAGTGATGGCCAAATAGGTCGGGCCAAACGGGCGGGCATGAAGTACGTAATTTTTGGCCCGGCCCAAGCACGGCACGGCCCGATGAAATTCAGGCCCAGTCTGGTACGGCACGAGGGTCGTGTCGTGTCGTGGGCCGAAGGTGCGGCCCGATGGGCGGCACGGCACAGCACGATTAAGTTTTATTAAATATATTTTTAGTTTATATGTGTTCAACTTAGTAGTCTTAGCCCAGTGGTAAGTACATTCCTTCCTACCTATGAGGTCTCAGGTTCAATTCTCCTTACTAGCATTTATTTTTGCACCATTTAACACTAAATTCCTTCAAAAATGATTAAATGAGACATTTAAAACGAGCAACCGGGCTAAACGGGCCGGCCCGACACGAATTACTCCATTGCGTGCCGTGCCATGGGCCGAGGCTGGAGCCCATGGGCTGGCACGGCACAACACGAAATAACACAGGACCGTGTCAGCCCGAAATAGATCCGGGCCGTGCCTTTTCGAATCCGGGCCGGGCCGCCTGTTTGGCCATCACTAGCTGCTACTAGTGATGGCCAAATGGGTCGGGCTATTTGGGCCAGCCCGAAGCACGGAAATTTTGGCACGGCACGAACCCGACACGGCCCGATCAATTTCGGGCCCGGGCCGACACGGCACGCACTGTCAGGCTGTGATTGGGCCGGCCCGATTAAGTTTTATTAAATATATTTTTTAGTTTTTATGAGTATAACTAGTATTTTTAGTCTAGTGGTAAGTGAATTCCTTCTTATGTATAAGGTCTCAAGTTCAATTCTCACAGGGACGGGATTAGGCTAGCCAGCCCAACCCCCACCCGGCGCCTCCTGCTTCAGCGCTCCGCCGCCGCCGCGGCGTTCTACCGTGAACTGAAGCGCGGAAGGTTCAGCAGGACACCACGATGGACAGGTTCCAGTCAGCACCAGCCCGGCAAAAGATTCAGTTGTCATCCACAAAGAACGGCACAGATGATGAGAGAACACGTATTTCATAAAGAGCAGGCACGCAGATTTTACACGAGCCCAACGAATGCACGCAATACAACTGCACAAGCATCTAAAATGGCGATACATCACGGAGGGGGTGTTCGTTGCATTAGAGGATGCAAGTTTAGAGGGTTTAAACTTGCAGCCTCTAAAATGGCATCCCTCTAAAATTTAGAGGGGGTGTTCGTTGAAACACTCTAAATTGCCAATAATGGACACAAAATGACCAAAGTGCCCCCCATTCCATGCATACAAAAGCATCACAATGCCTCCACATCTATGAAGAAGCATAAGAATTCATGTAACCGATAATAACATACATCATTTCACACACATTGTCCACAAACAACCACAAGTCATGAATACATGCGAACCGAGACTGAACATAGTTCATAACCAACAACAACCGACAATAAACAAGTTCACACGGCAAGCACACCTCCAAATAGTCATCACACATAGAGCACAAGTAAACAAATTTGCTTAATAGGAGATGAGGACCACACATGGATCATATTACCTCAGTTGTAGTAGAGAGCATGTGTAAGCTGATCACGAAATACATTCATGTCAGCCGCGTCGCCTTCTTCAACTTCATCATGATCAGCTGCTTGGTGGCTGTTAGAAGTCCCGGCGTTGCCCTCATCTCCGTCATCCTCTTCCTCATCCTCATCATGATACCCGTGGTCGATGAGGAAATTGTGAAGTCCCATGCAGGCAACAATATTTTGCTTTGTGTTCTTATTGGGTAACTTGGCACGTTCCTCAACATCCTCCACCGATTCTTCAGAATTCCAAATGCCCTCTCTACTGCATTCCTAAGTGAAGAATGTGCATAGTTGAATGTTTCTTTCATACCTCTTGGCAGTCTACCCTCCCTATAGTCATCAAGATGGTACTTTGTTCCCTTGTAGGGTGCCAAATAGCCCGATCTGTTTGGGTACCCAGAGTCCACTAGGTAGTACTTACCTGCATCACCACACAATGAGATGGTTACCGCACATTTAGAAATGATATCCCACAGTTAATTAAAATGCATAGACATGCAATAATTTGTTCACATGTGTTTCCGTACCCGTTGGTGGATGATGAAATCTGTTGGCATACGGTCCCGCCGTTGCATCATTGAAAACTCTCATGTCATGAACTGATCCAGGCCATCCAGCAAGCACAAATGTGAATCTCAAGTCAAAGTCCACCACGGCCATAACATTTTGTGATGTCCAACCCTTCCGGTTCTTGTACTGCACAGTTTTCTCTGTTGCCACTGTCACTTGTATGTGGGTACCATCAATTGCCCCGATGCAATCGTTGAACACTCCCTTGAACCTAGGCTCTTGTAGCCGTGGGTGAATGGTGCTCAAATGGGTGGACAATGGCTTAATTATATCATTTGCTAGCTTGACCAAACAGATTAGGACCTTGTAAAATATATGGTGGACAGTATCTAGTGACCTCCCAAAAATTGTCACAGCTTGCCTATACGGTTGAGGAGTTGCAACCATCCATAGAAACATGGCCAATGCCTCAATGGTACAACATTTGGTGGATCCCTTAAGACCATATGACTCAACTAACATGGTATGCAGTTCATGAAACATATTTGGCAACATCCTTAAGTTGGTCTTGCATAAATAATCATCTGAAATAATTTTCATGACCCATTCGATTCCACTTTTTTTTCCCATGGGTCATTTTGTTTTATGGTAGTGTTGCATGTCATGGAGCGTACCATATATAAGGAGAGGAAGGTTGGCATTGAAATCTTCTTCGTCTTAGTCCAGCATTTGCATCCACCCCTGCTGCATGGCCATCCAGCCTTCATGGAGGTCCATCATACGCTACTGCATGTTGCTGGACATGATAGCCTGCAATGACAAAATCTGATCAGGTCACATGTCTTCATTCAAAAATTATGAAAGCTGAATGAGAAAGTTGTCAAGTGAGCAAGTAATATGTCACACAATAATCTCTGCAACATGAACTCAAGAGTATGACAAAGGCGGACTACATAAAGATCTCAACTCAACATACAACACAGCCGGACTACATAAAGTTCTCAAATCAACAAAGGTCCATCAATTGCTACATAAAGTTCGCAAATCAACAAACAAGGAAGCCAGAATAGAAAAAATTCTGAAATGCAGAAACAAATTGATGCAATGCTAAACAATTTTATTTATCTTAATGTAGTTGCAGATAGCATTGCGACGACTCTCAGGTGTCTTGCTGTCCAACCAGAACGTCCTTGCACCAATATCAGTCCACATCACCGGAAGCGCCATGTATTCCATGTTGCCCGTGTCCCATCCATCTGCAAGTGCAATTTCCTGCATCCTCCTTAAAACTGCCATCTCCTCAGCCTGCTTCTTTGCCTTTCTTTCTTCCCTTGTCATCTCCAGGTCGGCCAACATTTGGACTTTCTGCCTCTCCAGCTCTGCCTACATTTGAGCCTGCCTCTCCAGGAAAGCCATGTGCTGTTCATTTTGTTGCCTCATGAAATTCAACCTAGCTTCTTGCGCTTCCTTATTTTCTTCTTTCAATGATTTCAATGCTCTGACCATTGGGCTCCTGCTCGTCTTCTTGGCTGGGCTTGCTCCAGTTGTACCAGTGCTGCTACCTCTCTTGCGGCTACCAGAGCTGACTGGGCTGGAATTGGAAACATTGGCCGTCGGTTCAGCCCAGTCCTCATGATCTTCATCATCATCACCTTGTTCATCTTGTTCATCTTGTTCATGACCTTCTTCTTGTTCAGAGTTGTCACCAGGATGAAATGCACTTGAGCCGTCCACTGCAACACCTTGGAAGACATCCTTCAACTTTTCAAAGTAGGGGGGTGCTCCATTCTTCAAGTTCTTGAATTCGGCAAGTCCTTTCCCCTGCAATTGTCCATAGAAATATGCTGCTGCAGAACTTTTCCAATGCAGGGGTCAAACATAAATGCAAGACATTATGTACCTTTAAAGCATGTTTCCACCATTTATTGGATGCCTTTGGCCAACCATTCCTAAGGGCACCACGACCAGTCTGATTGTGGAGTCTCTCACAAATGGAGTACATGCTTTTCAGTTGGCCAAGCCGATTGCGAATCTGACCCTTATGCTGCTTCACACCAGTCCTCCGGAAAAACTCAACTAGAACATAATTATATCCCCGGGATTTCATATTGCCGTTAGAGTAGCTACCTCTATTCTTTGCGTCAATTAGAATGTCCAGCAAAATCTCGGTTTTTTCATCATTCCAATGACTCCTAGGGCATTCCTAAATAGTGGCATATGTCAACGAAATTACAGAGCAAACGCTACTATGCAACAATTTGTAGTCTACGGGTATAAAGAAAGTCCATGGGATAGTAGGCATCGTACCGACTCGGTCCAATCTGGGAATTCGTTGTCGGCCTCTCCATTGTCTTCATCGTCGCCCTCGTCATCGTCGGAGTCGATGATGAAACCTCGGCCACGGCCAGCACCACCTCCACGCGCAGCACCACGGCCACGGCCACCACGACCACCACCGCTACCAGCACCAGCAGCAACACCACCAACACCACGCGGTCGCCGGAGACGGCCACCAGTACCAGGACCAACGTCGCCAGCAACTGCAGCACTGCCATCACCACCTCCTGGACTTCCACGGCCAACACCATACGGTGGACCATAGGCAGGAACAAAGCCAGGAGCATAAGGACCCCCAAACACTGGAGGAGGAGGAGGACCGTAGCCAGAAGTCGGCCCCATCCCATACCCATATGGCACGGCGGCGGCAGGTGAGCCTTGAAGGTAGGCTTGGAACCCGCCAGGGGGTGGGAAGGCTTCGGAGTTGAGGTCGATGCAGCCTAGATCGAGGCGGGAGCCGCCGCTGTTGGAGGGAAAGCGCCGGTTTCCGTCGTCAGAGTAGGACTGCACCTGGGAGTACAGCTCCCGGTTGGGGAACATGTCCCGGGGCCCGTCTCCTCCCACGCCGCCCGCGCCGAAGGCATCCATGTTGGAGGAGGAGCTGCTGTGGACGTCTTCCGCCGCCGGCGACACGGGCACGGTTCCGCTCAGGATCCGGCGGCGCCGGCTCCCGTTGCTCGAGCGACGCGAGCGGGGCCGCTTTCCCGCAGCCAGCCGGAGCCGCAGCAGCAAAGGACGTCGCAGCGGGAAGGGGCGGCGTCGGCTTGACGCCAGGTCGGCGTCCAGGGCGGCGGCGCCGATGCGCGATGCGGACGCGAGGGGAGGCGGACGCGAGCGGTGGGCGAGAGGCGGCGGACGCGAGCGGATAAGGGCACTCGCGTCCGACGGGAGGGGATAAGGTTTAGCCCCTCCCCCTCCTCATTTCTGCGCGCTCTGCAGGCCGCTGAACGCTAAAGTTCAGCAGGCCGTTCGACGCATTGCGCTCGTATTTTTAGCAGGCCGACTCTTTAGAGGCCTCTAAAAGGCTGAACGCGCCCTGAGATGTGTCTGCCTCAGCAGTCAGCACTCATCATTTGACATTCTTCCACTACTGGTTAGAAGAACATCATTTCACTAGAGACTAGATAGAAGTTACCACACTAGTAGTACTACAATAAGGCATAAGCTTTGTACAGATTGATTGAACTTGAATCAGACTTCCTACTGTACGTACGAGCTGCTTTGGGAGCCGTGGTTGTCCTGCTTCGACATCGACAACGCCTCGGCGACGCGAATCGGCCGCACATCCGTCAGCTCCTTCACGACGTCGACCATGGACGGCCTTTGGCTCGCCTCCTTGGCCGCACACCGGATAGCCACCGACAGGACCTTGCGCACCTGCTCCATCTCCACCGTGCCGAAGATTTCTTCCATGAGGTCCGGGTCGCAGACGGCCTCGATTTTGTCAGTGCCGTTCAGCATGAAGGACACCCAGCTGACGATGTCCAGGTTGTTCGGGAACGAAGGGTCCACTGCCATCTTCCTGGTGAGCAGCTCGAGCACCACGACGCCGTAGCTGTACACGTCGGACTGGATGCTGCTTCTGGTGGAGAACGCCAATTCTGCATGACAGAGCACAGCCATTAGGTAACCAGTGCGTATTCTGAAGTTCATACTTACTGCAAGCAACATATTTTACAGCAAAATCTTTCAACATAAACAATGACAAGCTAACAATATGCATATCTGAACTGGTATACAGGAAAATTCTACAGAGATTTTGACAAGTTGCTTCACACTACCATATACATTTCACAAACCTTTTTTGGACGGAACTGCAGCAAGGGAGGCCCCTACTGTGCATTTCACAAACCTTAAATCTACTATCAAGCGTACATGAAACTGTTGAAAAAAAATTTATGCATCATGATTTGTTTCAACCATACCTGGGGCCATATATCCAATGGTGCCAACGATTCCAGTGGTCTGTGGAGCTGAAGTGGACTGATCCATGAGTTTAGCAATGCCAAAATCAGAAATATGTGCCACCATGTCCTTGTCCAGCAATATATTACTTGGCTTGATATCTCGGTGAACAATTGCAGGGCGGCAGTCATCATGAAGATAAGCCAACCCATGGGCAATGCCGAGCGCTATGTCATACCGCACACACCAGTCCAAAGCTGGCGCTGGCTGAATCACATGCAGAACATCGTGAAGGCTGCCTTTTTCCATGAAATCATACAGTATGAACCCATAATTACCCCTCAACCAAAATTCTTTTAGCTTTACCAAGTTCCTATGCCTAATTTTACCAAGCGTCTTCAATTCTCTGACCAGGCTTTTGTATAAACCTTTGTGAGCAGAAATCGCAAGCTTTTTTGTAGCATACACTTCTCCTGTCCTCAGTGCTGCCTTGTAAACAGTTCCATGGGCACCCGTACCAATGATATACTTGTCATCAAAATTCTCAGTGGCCTCTATAAACTCATTTAACTTAGAAGAGGCGCCTTCGAACATAGTACTGACTGATTCCACACTTTTCTTCTTTAGATCTTGAAACTTCAAGAGGATGCAACTTAGTATATGTACCACAACAGCTCCCACAAACAATGAACCAAGAACTATAAGAGCAATCTTGACTCGGCCGTGCACTCCTCTCTTCCTTGATCCTCCACAAGGTTTCAGGACATTAGCTCCCTTGCAAGAATCACTACTGCAAGTTATACAGAGGCCCGGATTTCCATTAAAGGAACTTGGTGTGGAATCCACAAACTTCAGAAGATTACCTGGCACAGGTCCAGTAAATTGGTTGTAGGAAACATTCAAGGTATGCAGAAACTGTAGACTACCCAACGTGTCAAGACCTCCTGTGAGATTATTATATGACAAATCTAAACTTTGCAGCTCCACTAAATTACTCAATTGTGGAGGAATATCACCCACTAGACCATTGCTGCTAAGATTCAAGGCGACACTCAGTTTTAGCAACCTTCCTATAGATGATGGGATACGGCCTCCAAGAATGTTGCCACCTACTTGCAGCTCAATAAGCATATCCAATTGCGAGATAGAATCAGACAAGCCTCCACTGAACTTATTCTCTTGTAACCGTAGATATGACAGAAACTTTAGACTGCACAATGTTGTGAGAGCCGAACCATTAAAGGAGTTAAAACTCAAATCAAGTGCATACATCTTGGAGCAGTTGGCAATCTGCAAAGGGAGCAAACCATATAGGCTGTTGTGTGAGAGGTTAAGTCTTCTCAGATTCACTAACTTTCCAATTTCAGTTGGTATTCCACCAAATAGCTTGTTCTCTGACCAGTTTATTTCAGTAATATTTCCACAACTGCCAAAGCTTGCTGGAATGTAACCACTCAATGAATTGTGACTCAGGTCTATATAGCTTAGAATTTCACAATTTCTGAATTCCGGGATAGGCCCATCAAGATTATTGTTTTGGAAAATGACACGTTCCAAACTTGGGCAGTCCGCGACACTGGAAGGGATGCTACCATTAAGATGGTTAAACCCCATGACAAAAATTCTCAATGCTTTCCCAGAACAAATGTTTGGTGGGATTTCACCAACAAAACTGTTGTTTGTGAAATCTATCTGTTCTAAACGGCTATTAACACCCAAGTCTGCTGGTATGACTCCAGTGAAGAAATTATCAAATAGTGTAAGGTTCTGGAGGAATTTCAGCTCAGCTAACACTGAAGGAAGTTCCCCTGTGAAACCGTTTCCATAAATAAGGACACTCTCCAGGCTTTGAATACTCCAAATATTTTTCGGGAACTCTCCCTTGAGCCGATTATCAAATAGAAATAGCTTCCGCAGGTTCTTTAAGTTTGCCAACTCTTTAGGAACAGTGCCCTCTAGTTGGTTTGCATCCAACTCTAGCCGCCCCAGCAACCGGCAGTTACCAATCTGAGGAGGGATCGGCCCAGACAAGGAGTTCTCAGATAGTATAAGATCTGTGAGATTGCTCAATAAGCCGAGAGATGCTGGAATTCGACCAGAGAAATTATTTCTCACAAGTGCAAGTTTTTGCAAGCTACTACAGTTCCCGAGCCATGAAGGGATTTCATCACTTATCTGATTGTAGGACAAGATGAATCTTTCCAAGTTGCAGTTTTGAAAGCTGAAAGGAATCTTGCCAGTGAAGCTATTGTTTGTAGCATCAAACCTCGTAAGGCTTTTTATCTCACCCAAGGTTTCCGGAAGGGCACCACTTAATTGATTATCGAGAAGATAAAGGTCCTCTAAATTGGTGCAGTTGCCAATTGAACCAGGCAGAACTCCAGATAACATATTCCCACCATGCAACCACAAGGCCTCAAGGCTTGTCATCTCACCAATCGTAAAGGGTATTGGACCACTGAGCTGATTGTAGTGGAGGTACACTTTCACCAGGAACTGGTTCTTGAACAACTCCACTGGTATTGTCCCACTCAGAGAGTTGAAGCTCAATGAGATATATGTCATTTTCTTGAGGTTTCCAAGTGATGCTGGTATTTCACCAGAAAGAACGTTATCAGACAGATTCAAATAATCAAGTATGCTGCAGTTCCCCAACGCTGGAGGAATCAAACCAGATATGTTGTTGCTTGACAAATCAAGGGTATTTAGGTATTTCAGAAGTCCAATTTGAGGTCCTAGTGAACCTGAAACTCCTGATGAAGATAGGTTGAGAGAAATCACATGACTCCTGTTATTGCAAAGAACTCCATTCCATTTACAAGGAGTAGAGTAAGAAGCATTCCAGTCCGAGCTTAAGGATCTTGGTAGTATGAGGTTTTCGGACAGAGCAAGAAGGGCCAGACCATCTGAACTCAAACTCCATGCTGATGAAACCGATGTCAGGAAGAGAAATAACCAACGCCACAAAACGAGCCCCATTTAGTCCTGAAAAGGTTTAAATATGAGTTATCAGTTGAATATTTTTCAATTATACAAGTATGTCAGCGCACCATTGCACTTGTCTGCCGAACAATTGCATTGTTTCTTTGGTCACTTTTCTACTAAAAGCAGTAGTATATGCGAATTTGAAGGATACTAGAAGGACCATAACTTCTTTCCTAAAACCAAACACTAGTATTTCTTTGGTCAATTTTCTACTAAAAGCAGCAGTGCATGCGAATTTGAAGGATACTGGAAGGAACCATAACTTCTCTCCTAAATCCAAACACTAGTATTTCTTTGCCCCCAGTGTACTAGAGTTTACTAATCAGTTGATAGGATCATATAAACTATTTGTAATTCAAATAATCAGGAGGTAAATTTCTTTCAATTGTTTGGTGAAGTTGCCCTTTTGTAGCAGAGACAATTTCCCCAAAGCACAACAAGGTGGCTAACTAATACCAAATTGTACAGAACTTCGCGAGATGGGATCTGAACTCTAACGCAGAAGCATTTCTCTCCTATTCTAATCCGAAGGTAAACGCGTACGTGCTCACACCACAGTCGCACATGGGAACTATGACCCCCTAGCTAGGAAGTTTCATACGCAGTAGCAATGAAGCAGTTCTGGGTGACAGAAGCGCCCTGTTCTAGCAACCGCACAATTGAAGCGCAAGAAATTGGTACCCAAGAAAGCTAATTTCAGTGAGCTACGACGGAAACTAGCATCGAATCAACTCTGATTTCCCCATTGCTCTGAAACCTAGCAGTCAACCGCCAAAATTGAAAGGAAAAAACAAGAATACAGGAGGAGCCAAAGGCAACGCGAGCAAACTGTGCGAACAAGAAACTATACCCTAAAGAATGATTCCGAGAGCCGTCAAGAACAGTCTAGGCAGTCGCAGTTCCTCAGGAACAAAGATTTCATCACTAGTTCACGGACAGCAACTGCAAGCAAGCAAAGGGAAGAGCGGAGAGAGCCGCGCGTACCAGTGAGTAACCCCGCTGCTCGCCAAATGGTGCCGGGAAGGGGAGGCCGCGGTGCCGCGCTATCTAGCGTTCGCTCGCACCATCCATGGCGGAAGAGAAGAAGGTTTCTACAGGAGAGGGGCCGCTGCGGGGAGGGTGGTAACCGAAATAGTGGAACACACGGCAGAGCCCGTGAAAGTAGCAGTTCACACTAGTAGAAGAAAGAGCCTGATTCGAATTTTTGGGCTGCCTCTTCTTGTACGCAGTGCTCTGTTCGGACGAACACGACGACGCGACGCGTTCTGGCGTCCAAACTCCCTGAACCGCGCGACGCGCGTTCATACGGCGATGGGGTTTGACCGTTTGACTGTTTTATTCTTTTCCACAGATTAATTCGAAAGTTGAGATGCTATCTAACGTCGTTGCAAATTGCATCCGGCTGAAGGCGATCTCTTTTTTGACCTTGACCGAAAGTTAACCTGCCTTTTTTTTATGTTTTCTATACGTCACTTAATTAGCAACCTCATTAGTAAGATAGTTTAGTGCCAATGGAGACATTCTCTATTGCGATATATACTTCTGTTTCCTTCACTTGTTCTTTTAATTAACCTCGTAACTAACTTTGTTTCGTTGATTACGCTTCACGTCACATCAGACATCAGCATGCAAATAAACAAACCCACAGCACGGTCAAAGAAACGGATGCACATATGACGCATGTAGGTAGGGAGGAGTGATTACGAACCTGCTATTTTAGCAGGGGGCGGAGCTACACCTTGCCGCCGGGGTCAGCTGACACCGACGGATTAGCGTCTCCGCTTTTCACAGGATCGACTCGGAAGTGTCGGTGAACGGACACAACAGTACATCACATAAACAAGCGCAAATTTAAGTATTTTTTTAAGGTAATTTAAGTATTTAAGTTATTACAACAAGCTTCAAATAGATTAAAACACGTGAGTACACAGCGGAAATCTAAAGATACATGAAACAACAACTACTCTCGATGATACAAAGGCGGCACATCAAAGTCTTGCGATGTGGGCCTACTGAGGAACTCCACCAAGCAACAGTGGAAGCAAGACTACCTGCACTCACAATGTGGCTAACTACAGCCGACTCCTATCATGCAAAGGCCACAAGAAGTAGGCTGACTCGATAGCATAAAACCGGACTAATCATTTGGTTCTTACTTTCAAATTTTAATTCAGATTAAGTACTTAATCAAATAAACAGTGCACTTATCTCTAAAACAGTATAAGGTAATAATACATCAAATAAGCAGCATAATAGTAACAAGATAATAATATAACAGTACTAGAGCAACATCATCAATCAAATCACACTACGATGTGACTCAGTGAACAAGGGTGCTCATGTCTGAGAGCGGCGACATCGATGTACATCCTGCAGGAGAAACCTGACCACACGACATATGCAGCACAAAGGCATCACATATGGCAACTTTTTACAAAGCCTCCGCAAGGCCGAAATCTCGTTGCTGCTCACGGCAAATCATCAGGCCCCACACGACACCCAGCCCCGCCGTTGCCTATGGTCCCATTTCCCCGAAGCAGCAGGATAAGGTTCGTCCCCGCGATTGCTAAGCTACTAGTTTTACTAGGCCCATAAAACATTAGCATGTGATCAGTACGTTCGAACTTGCTCAACAGGGCCAACAACGGACGGTCCTTAACCGACACAGACGGGGCTACCACCGTGAAGGCACAGCCTTCTCCATCCATCCTATACAAACAATCCCCCGTCCGGTCTAAATAAATCCTAAATCCTTCTAGTACAATCCAGGATGATTCCTATCATGCGAGTAGGACCTACCACTCGTCTTCTACCGTCCACTAGACCCTAAGCATAGCAGATTCTAATGATATCCTAGAATCAACTACTACAAAATAGAACACAAGGTAAATATGGAAGAGGGTCCTAATGCAGTTCTATGGTTTCACATCAACTCCTAATAAACCTAACGCACAAACAATTATTAGCCTCAATTAAGTGAGAAAGTAAAAATCTAACAGGTAGGCATGCACCGGGACTTGCTTGGGTCAAGTGCGGGGTTAGCTACTGTAGAAAGTCAGCTGATGTTTCCTCCTGAGCTGTTCAGTATCCTGATCCTCCTCCTGCTCCTGGATCACCTCGTATGCTACACGTCATGACAAGGAGAATAATGCAAGTAAGTTGCAATGATATGTTAAAATTAAATTAATTTGATTTAGTTAACAGAATAACATGATTTTAATACAACCTCATAGCACATTTATATCTTTCAGGTAGTTACGGCCAAGCTGACGTGCTTGATGAGACGCATTTGTTAGACGCGTTTGAAGTCCTACAATTTAATGAAGAAAAAAAATCCTACAAGTCTTTTTTTGTCACGGAGTCGATGGACATGGTTTGATCCTGTCCATCAGGGAGGTGTTCGTTGCACGAGGTCTAAAATTTAGAAGGAAGAATCTTCTCATTTAAGAGTATTAAATAAAGTTTAATTAAAAAACTAACTGCAGAACCCCTGGTCTAATTCGCGAGACGAATCTAATGAGGGTAAGTAAGCCATAATTAGACGGTAGTTACTGTAGCATCACTGTAGCAAAACATTGGTTAATTAAGCTCGTTAGATTCGTCTCGTAAAGATGTACCTATCTGTAAAAAGGTTTTATCATTAGACTTTATTTAGTAATCTTAAATAATAAAATTCTCTTTTATATGAATTTAGAGAGGAGTATAACAAACGCATCGAGGTTGTTCTGGCAGAGTCCATTCCTGGTTTCCGAGGCTGCAAGGATTCTCAGCCCATGTTCTCTATCCACCAAATCATATTCTGGCAGGGGCATGTTATTTAGTTGGGCTAATCTACGCATGAAATGGCCTAGCCCACCTTTGAGGCAACAATGTCAGTGGGCTTGCAAGTCCTTGTTCCAACGTGCATGAAAAACATAGCAGACCTTTTCCTCTTTTTCTTGTTTTTTTTTCCATACTGATACGTCAGCTAGATGCAAATGCTTGCAGCAGTAAAAATAAAGTGCATGAAAAACCAAGTGCTGGACTCGTAGCCTAGATGCATATGCAGCAGCCACAATAAACGGGCAAAAGCAAGTGAAAAGAGACCGGAGGGCGTACCGTGGTACAGGGCAAGGGCTTGGACCTGGTCGGCTGAAGATGGCAGGTCTTGTATGATCAAACTCGATCTTTTTTTAGAAAAAGGGATCAAGCAAATGAAAACATCCCGGTCTTTTCATCTTTCGATGTATTTAACCGTTTATTATTACAAAATTTCACTATATGTAGATAGGGATGGCAATGGGGCGGGTTCGGGACGGGTAGAGCATACCCATGCCCGCCCCGCCAAGCGTGTCGGGTAGAAATCCTCACCCATCCCTGTTCCCATAGGTGAAAATTCATCCCCGTCCCCGTCCCCGTCGGTAACGGGGCGAGTATCGGGTACCCACGGGTAAACACAATGAACACATTTCCCTATCAATTTGACAAAATTTACAACAAAGTTGCATTAATAAAGGCTGATTTTTTTGAGCTACATGGGCCGGGCTAAGGAATTTCTATTGAATTCAAATTTTCGGGTTCCCACCGGGTTTCCTATGGGTGGGTTTCAATCCCCACCCCGTACCCGATTCATATCGGGGCGGATACGGGCGACACCCACGGGTAGAAAACATGCCCCATCCCCGTCCCCATCGGGTCAAGTACCCGACGGGTACCCGGTACCCGCCCCCGAATTGCCATCCCTATATGTAGACTCCGTCTATTCCATAGGACAAATATGAGTAAACCAAAGCAACGGTGAAAGAATAGTAAAAAATTTATCTTAACATAACCTATTACTAAACTTCCATCCATGCTTGACGAAAATATCTATTGCCACCATCTCTAAAAGTCGACATGCTTATAGCATCGAAGTTCTTCCCTTCTTCTTTTCGAAAAGTGACCATGTCTTTAACCCGTGCGTTCCCCTGTAGATCTTGCGGCGAGCACAACGGAGAGCAAGCTAGTTAACTTGTTGCCGCTCTGACTGTTGGCCCTTGGAGTATATAAAGGGAGCGCGGAACGATACTGACAGTGATCGTTAGGAATTGACTCATAAATTTCAGTTCAAGGAAGTCAAGAAAAAATTGTTCACACAATGTTTGTGCCTTTGTCTGAACTCCAGTTAGCTCAAAAACAAACGTAACGACGGCTGCTCTAGGTGAGTCACCTCTGCTCCAATTGCAGGAGTGTTCTTTTTCAGGGGTCTAAATTTTATAGGAATCACATCAAAAAGAATATTGTTATTTAGAAGTATTAAATAAAAAGGAAAATTGCAAAAACCCACTTGCAACTCAGGGGGGTTTTCATATACTCACTTACAAAAAAGATTGTGTCAGTCTCCCCCTGTAAGTGTCCATAGGTTTTTATATTCCCTCCTGATAACTTTGATCGGACGACATAGCTCTTGTACATTCTTCATTGCGACTCCGGATGGTCTATCATACCTCTATACTCTTTGATGTTGTATAAATGACATAGATATCGAAACCTACATGTTTAATTTTATCTATTTTATTCATAGTATTGCGGTTAAGTTTGAACGCCATTTATGATATTATGATAATTTTTTATAGTGCAACATATGATTAGATGATAACTATGCTGTAGTAGAGCTATAATGGAGCCTGAGAAGCAATCGTAGAGGCCACAGAACAGCCATGTCATCTGATCAAAGCTATGAGGGGGGACAATGAAAACAAATGAACACTTGCAAGGGGGAGACCGACACAAAAAATTTTGTAGGTGGGTATATGAAAACCCCCCTCGCATGTAGGTGGGTTTTTGCAATTTTCTCTAAATAAAGTTTAATTACAATACTAACTGCAGAACCCCGGGTTTAATTCGCGAGACGAATCTAATGAGGGTAATTAAGCCGTGATTAAATAATAGTTACGGTAGATAGCAAAACATAGATTAATTAATCTCATTAAATTCGTTTCGAAATGAGCATTCATCTGTCAAAAATTGAATAACAAGTTTCTCTTTAATTTTAGAAGTATAAAATTTAGAGGGGTGAAAGGAACACCCCGTAACGCTTATACGCTCGCATGGGTTCACACTGCCATTGGCACGAGGCAGTAATGGGGCCAAGGAAATGTCAGGAACGCGTACGAGGTAAAGAATAGTCTTTCAGCTCTGTTATTTTTTCCTGTTGACTGATTACGATGGACGTCGTTGATTTGGACTGATGGGTGGTATCTGGACTGGGGCGAAAGTGCACAACCGTAAAATAAGAGCACGTACAGCCATTGTCACGAGGATTTTCAACTGGTTGGGTTACTCCTAAGCAATGACTAGGCAGGCATGTTTGACGCAAGGTTCACAAAACCGGTGGAAATCATATACGGTGAACTCTTCTTCTCGAACTTGCCTCAACTGCCGTTGTTGCGAACTGCCCGACACTCTGTTCCTTTCCTGTTCTGCTCTGTCTTTCGTAGTATTGAAATCCAACCATAATAAGCAGAGGAGCCTTATGACAAGTTGATGACCCGTAAGGTTTCCAGCAGTCTCGAGCTAGTAATTGCCATCGTGCTGCTCCACGAAACGTGCCCAGACGGCGCTGGACGGACCATGTACGGCGAGCCGTTGAAGAAGGAAGTACGCCACGACGAGCTCGCCCGCTTCCTCGACGCCCGGTTTCCCGTCGAGTCGAATCCCACTGTACTTGTGCGCCACCACGAACTCGCCGGTCGTCAACCCTACCTGCTGGGCCTCACGGAACCCGCCATTCTACCGGACCAACCTACTTGACGCCATTCGTATGCAGCACCACGCGAGCATGCGTTGAATCGTCGAACCCCGTTACACACACAAACCGATGGATCATCCAATGCAAGGGAGTCAGACACGAGACGAAAGTCCTCACTGATCGAGCTCCGGCGCCGCACCGCGCTCCGGTTTTGCTCCTTGTTGCCAGCGCCAAGCCGGCTGTGTCTCCTCATTGCTGACCAAAACTGTTTGTTGCAACAGTAGAGTGGACGGCACCCATGCCCGCTGTTCCCTCGTCCCGTCCATGTCCAAAGCAAGTTGCCAGCAGGGTAAAAACGTCACTTTTATCCTAAGCACATGCATATGAACACATGTAGCTTCACGCATATCCTGTTTGTCTTGCAAACAAGGTTAATCATTACGACGGTTAGAAAACAAAACAAAGATAGAAGAAAACAATGGAAACAGAGGCTTGCAAAGAAAGGCTATTCTCTCCGTTTCTGTTTCTTGTCATCATGCCACCAACGGAACAGTGAACTCTCATCTTTCTCGCTCTATCTAAACGGATGGGATCCATGTATGCTGACCAGACCATGATGTCTTTTTTTTTTTGTGAGAGCGAGGAGCGTGTGCCAACGTGTTTGCTTCCATGGAAAACCAGCTTTAATTCCATTTCTGTTTCACCTCCTCACACACACCATGCACCATTCCCGCCCTCACTTTCCCTTTCCATAGGATGATTAGACTAAGATCTAGGCCCCGACAGACAACAACGTCTCTCTGCTTGCAGTGACCGTCAAGCCATAGAGGGCAGTTGGGGAAAACGTGTTACTTTGATCCTCAAGCACAAGGAAACGAACACACCTAGCTTCACGCATATCGTGTCTGTCTCGCAAACAAGGCTAATCATAATGACGGTTGGAAAACAAAACAAATATATAAGAAAACAAACAATGGAAAGAGAGGCTTGTGAGGAAAGCTGGTGAGTTGGCATTGCACTGTGCGTGTCTGTCCATATTGTTTGTTCTCTCTGTTTCAGTTTGATGTAATCATGCCACCAACAAAACAGTGGACTCGCACTTCTTTTTCTCTATCTAAATGGATGGGATTCATGTATACTGACCTGACCATGACACTTTTTTTTTTTGTGAGAGCGAGGGGCATGTGCCAACACATTTGCTTCCATGGAAAACGAGCCTTCCATTTCCGTTTCACCTTCTCACACACACCATGTACTGTTCCCACCATTTTCCCCTCTCCCTAGCATGATTAGATTATAAAACTCAGGCCCTGGCAGTCAGCATCACTACAAGAAAAATACCCTTGCGCCACGGCTGAAAAGTGTTGCAATATGGGTGTTTTAGTTGCAATATTGCGCAATTGCAACTAAATCAGGGCGTTGGGAGGTGTTGCAAGAGTGATTGTTGCAATAGGGTATTGCATCACCTTTTTGAGTCATTGCCATTACTTTGGTGTGTTGCAACGATGTATGGTGTGGCAATGGGTTGCACCCGCAACAAGCACTACTGTTGCAAGAATGGTATTTGCAACAACATGGGTCGTTGCTATAGTAGTTATTGCAACCATGTATGGTTGTTGCTATCAAGTAATTTCGCAACGCCAGAATTTTGTAGCAATACCATATATTGCCACGATATATGATGGTGGCAATAACGACCACGGAGTATGTGTTGTCGCTATATGCCTAAAGGCTATCGCATCGAAGTACGTAGTCGCCGTTGCTATATGCTTAAAGGGTGTCGCTACGAAATATAAGTCGTCGCTACAGACGCAAAGTATGTCGCAACGAAGTATGTGTTGTCGCTATATGCCTAAAGGATATCGCATCGAAGTACGTAGGAGCCGTTGCTATATCCTTAAAGAGTGTCGCAACAAAATATAAGTCGTCGCTACAGGCGCAAAGTATGTCGCAACAAAGTTTGTGCTGTCGCTATATGCCTACAAGATATCGCATCGAAGTACGTAGTCACCATTGCTATATCATTAAAGGGTGTTGCAACGAAATGTAAGTCATCGCTACAGGCTCAAAGTATGTCGCAACGAAGTTTGTGTTGTCGCTATATGCCTAAAGGATATCGCATCGAAGCACGTAGGAGCCGTTGCTATATCCTTAAAGGGTTTTGCATCGACATATGTGTCGTTGCTATATCTGTACAGGTTATTGCAACGATTCGTTAACGTTGTAACATCCACATGTAGCATCGGTCTATGGTTGTGGCAATATGGTTAATTGTCGTGGCAATAGTTAAAAGCATACAAAACTACCAAAATGATATGAAATCATTAATGCAGCAAAATTATTCCACAATAGAATTTGGTGCAACAAATATATATTATCATAGAAATGTCTCCATCATTCAGTCTTAGAACCAATCCAAATAGTGATCACAGCACTAACAAAACATCGAACTACTAGCTAGTCTTGTTTAAGTAACACACGTCAAAGATACAAAAGCAATATCAATTCATCCATCACTCCCGCCAATGGGATCAATTCACCGTTTCGAGTCGTGTTCTCCCGCCTAAGGCCCTGTTTGTTTCAGCTTTTTGGCACTTTTGTCTGTTGGCTTTTGGAAGATTCAAAAGTCGGATGTCTCTGAAACTTGAGAAGCCAAAAGCACATTCTGAGGTGTTTCTGGCTTTTGGCTTTTGACAGCATCTGGTTTTTAGATCTCACAAAAACCAACTAACAAAAGTGACGAAAAGCTGAAACAAACAGGGCCTAAGCTTGACTATCCTGGTCAAAAGAAATATGCATGGTTTATAAGTGAAACGAGTATTAAATCTGGTACAGGCTTATGAATTGGCAATGCAATATGTTAAGGGCATTATGAAAGCATGATTCTAGTTCTGACCTGTTTCCTTTTGCTTGCTCGAGTTTTAGCAGCACCAGATAAAAGTTGCTGAGAGGTTATGAATTTGGCTGGTGGCCCATTGACACGATTATCAGTGAACAGATTCTTTGAAACTTTAGAAGCAGCTCTAGTATTGCAATTGGGATTCATATTTTCTCTTTCTGTTGTGACCATGCTTGTTGGCTCAATCTGTAATATATATGGTTACGGAGCAATGTAAGATATAACTCAATAAACAAAAGTGTGAACTCTGTAATCCTTGTTCAAGTTCATTACCTGATTTGGTATTTCTTGACGATGCAGTGGTGTTACAGCATTGTTTTCCTCAAGGCTCCTAGCTTCACCTTGTGTTTCATTGTTGGTTTCATAGGTAAGCTATGCATTTAAAAAAAAATTCAGGTCACAGATTAGCAGTCATATCTATTCTCTATCAAAAGCATGACATATATCATAATAATGTACTTCTGAATTCTAGCAATTGTCATCAAGGTCAGAGATTATCATATTTTTGAGATACGAATATAAATAACATCTAGGACAACTTGGTATCAAAATTTGAGCGATTGTAATCTAGGACAGAAATATGACTAATATATTTGGGAAATATCAGAAAGAAACAAAAAATGGAAGCATTAATCGAATTTTTAGTGAGTAACCCTGTATACCATATTCACAAGCATGATGTAGCTATGAATATTGCAAAGCTATGAAATTGTATAAAGTGTAGATGATGGAAACATTATGCTTGTGAACAAACAAATCAATTAGTTGGTTCAAGTTGAGCCTGAACAAACACATTCAGGATTTAAGGTATTTTAAAACGTCACGCAAAACTGAATCTCGTAACTGAAACTGTAGATTCAGACTGACAGATGACAAAGTGCTGGCTTCAGAGATCCATAACTCCCATAGTATCCATCCGTATTCAGAGTGTAAATACTCTATGGAAAGATTGAACATAGGACTACAAGATCATGTACTTCACCCCGCGAGATTCGACCCTTAAGATAACTAAAAAAGGCATGCAAAACTGACAGTCGTCTCTCAAACTACAGATTTTTCAGGCAATTTCAGAGCATGGCAATTAGATTCAGATGTCCATAACTCTGGCTATACTCAACGAAAAAGAAAATAAATATGCGTTGGAAAGATCTTGAGACCGTCTACAACTTCTCTTATAGCACAATGTTCCAGTTCGGACTGGAAGAACCCCAAAACTATGTCGAAACTACGACTGCACGAGAAGACTGGAAACTGCAGAACAGCTCGACGGCGGATCTTCAGGAAACTAGAACTCCAGTTATACCCAAACAAAAAACACAAATAAACATTCGTTGGAAAGATCTTCAAACACACTACAACTTTCATTATGGCGAGATTCCCTGAATCGATCTATAAGACCCTTGAAACAAAATTCGAAGTGGTTCAGCACAAACCACACAAACTGAAAATAACAACAGGCCAGCAAGCAGAAGAACGCAAATCATCGTCCTATTTCTTCGACGAGTTCAACAAGTTCTGTCCATGGCGGCCGTACGACGTCGATTGCCAGGAACCCTACAAGATTTTGGGGCGGATACGCACCTATAACCATCTGGATAAGACAAATCATCGTCTTCCGTAACGTCGACCTCCTCCACTTCGATCCCACGTCGTGCGGCGGCTCTGGAGCCGGTCGCAGAAGAAGGCAAGGCACGACGTCGTCCATCGGCTCTGGCGTCGGCGGATCGGCTCTGGGACGCAGGGGGCATGGTTGGATTGCGAGCAAGGAAACTGCTAGCTAGGGCAGAGAGAGAAGAACCGTCGCCTCTCCCGATCGAGTCCCGATCGTCTGCTGCGCCGCCTCCAAGTTGTAACTTCTTGCGCTGGTTTTGGGTGAAAGTGGGGGGCCCACAAGTTAATCAAGGGTTGGTTTAGGCTAATCTGGCGGCATGTTAAGCAAATTTCCCGGCGGTGCTAAAATTTTGGAGGGAACAGTCCTGTACGTAAGGATATTTTGGAGGGAAACATTCGATCTACTATTTGTTTAGACTAAATTTTGCGTTTTTAAATTTCCTTTTGTGCCCAAATTTTGGATGGAAATGATATGAACGTTTGTTACGTGAAAAGATTCAGGGCACATACATTTACTTGAACGTATTGGTGATTTCGAAAAAAAATCCATACTATGCATAATGTTCACATTCACACAAATTTGAATGTTGGTGATTTATCAAAATAGTTTAAATTTTTTACAAGAATAGTGCCGAGTTAAACTGTTGGACCCACATGTCGGAGACAATGGAGGTCGATATTAAGTTTTCAAGTAGACTTGGTGTCAAAGGCTATTGTTTTCAATTTGAAAAGTGAATGTTCCTTTATTTGACTATTTGTCCTTTGAAAAATAAGTGATGTTTTTAACTCATGTTTGTTTTTCATAGTGTTTCATTTCAAATCCAACATATTTAGAATTTTATAAAATGTTGGAACAAAATGTACCATGAACATGCATTCGGAGATGACTATACGACCGATGTCATGTGGTCCTAGTCAAATTCGAGGCGAAATAAACATATCCAAGTTTGGGTTGTTTTAAAAAATCCATAAAGAATACTATATAAAGTGAAGCGTAAGTTGTGCATATGCTCGAAGTTCACGTTGATGTGAAGAATTGAACTATAGATAACGGAGAAGAACCCGGCGCCGACATGTGGGACCCGTATGACTTTTTTCTACAACTTCAAAATGAATTGAATTTTTTCTACAACCTCAAAATGAATTGAATTTTTTTAAATTCCGTGTATGTAGTCACTATTCTAGATCCTCTTCACTTTTTTGTAAATCTCCAAATGAATTGAAATTTTTGAATGAAACTTTTTTGGGGAGGAGATGGGGATTGGGATCTTGGGGAGGAGATTGACGATGTACCGGCTGCGACCTGCCGGCGCTTGCGAGGTCTGGAGGAAGGCGAAAGGGTCGTCGATCGGTTCGACTACTAAATAACGAACTTTTTTTTTCTTTGATTTAGACTAAAAATTTTGAACATATATAGATGTGGCATATGATCTCCAAATCAGGTGATTTCTTCTCTAATATTTGGCACTGAGATTTTGGTCATATGCTCCCCTTACAAATTCCTAACTATAGAAGTTTTTACGGAATTTTTAAAAGAACCTACACTTGGTTATGTTCGTTTTGCATCGAATTTGACTTCAAGGACCATATGACTTGTGTCATAGTCACCTTTCAACACACATTCATGGAAACATTCCATTTCAAAAATTATAAAAAATGTAGATAGGTTGGATTTGAAATGAAACTCTATGAAAATCAATCATCAGTTCAAAATTACTTTTTTCTTTGGAGAAAAAAATAGTTAAATAAAAGGAAAAGATTAGAACCTCAACTTTTATGTCTTCAATAAGTGAACACGTAATCTAGAGTAGCCTTCTGTCTCACCGACACGTGGGCCCCCCGAATTTTATGTCTTCAATAGCTGAACACGTAATCTTCAATAGCTCCTCTTCTGTTTCGGTTAGATAAAAAAAAATTGGGCTATCAGGGCCTCAACGAGAACCCTGATGACAACTAAGCCTATGTAAGCCAAATATGTACAGGCACGGTTTGTAGCAGACAGTGAGAGCCAGAGATCAGAAGAGTGCTGATAGTTTAGGGATTTCGAGTCAGCGCAGGGCAATCGAGTATAAAAGTAGGTGTGCCTCTCGATTGGTAGCCGATGTGGGAGTAAAGTTTCCTGTCAACCAATCCCAGTGCGCAGGTGCTTCTTTGGGCCGAAACTTCTGAGCGGCCCAGCCCAGTACTCATTGGGGCGCTTTCGTTTGTCTCACTTCCATGCGGGTCCCGAATGTCGGCGCCACGCTGAGGTCTAATCCCCTTCGCCAGCCGCGAGAGAGCGAGGAACGAACAGAACGGAAGGCGACGGGACGGCGAGATGGCTCGCCGGAGGGGATCCAAGCAAGCTCGCCGGCAACACCGCGACGCCTATGGGAGATTCGCCCGCACTCCCCCTACGTCAGAGAGGGGCACCGTGCGGCGGGGCGTCAGCTGCGGTGCGGACCAGCCCATGGTCCCCTCCAGTGCGCCGGGACCCTCCCGGGCCAAAGGAGATGCGCGGCTCCCTGAGCCGTCGGCGGCGCGCGGCACCCATTGTTGCGATGGTCGAGGTGTCAACAGTGAGCGTGGAGACTGAACGCCATTTGTTCTCGAGTCCTTCGGCGAGGGTCAGCCGCCAAGTCGTCGAGGTTGCGCCGTGCTGCCGTCCACCATAGGACGAAATCAAATAAACCTACGAACGAACCATGATTCCTGGTTTCGATCCATGCGATCCGCCCCTGAGTAGTAGGACTCGGTCTTGTGTGCGGCTGGGCCTTCTTGAAAAATTTGCTGGGCCCTTCCTGGAAATCCACGTGCATTATTTGAGTACGTAAGGCAAATCCACAAGCAATATTTGCTGGGCCCTTTCTGGAAAAAGAAGTACGTACTTAGCAAACTAATTAATATACAAGTTAGCCCAAAATTTTGAGCCTCCACGTGCAATCTTTGCTGGAGATGGCTGATCGACCAACAAAGACGGCGAGGTTGGGTCTCGGGCCGCGGTCCAATTCGTGTAGTGGCATCGACCGCAATCCTCTGCAAGCTGATCGTGGAGAGAGATTGATCCGAAGCCACCGTGCCCACGTACGGAGAACGAGTTGCCGATGTGCCAACAAGCAAGGCCGTGCGTACGTACACGAGTTGATCGAATTACCTGATGGATGCGGAAACGGACTTTGTCTAGGACCTCCTGATCGGACTTTGTTTCCCATTGGTCTACGAATCCATGTGCGGCCAAGATGATTAGGCCTCATTGATCGGACTTTGTTAATTAGCATCAATCCATGTGCGGCTGGGCCTTTGAGTAATTAAAAAATTAATATAAAAAAGGCCAAGATGATGAGACACATGCGATCCAATACAGAGGACCTGATTGATCAGGAGACTACGAGATTGGGTTGGGCCGTGACCCACATCAGGTATGGTTATTTTGGGCCACGCCACTTCGGATTTTGAGCCACTATTAGAACCGCAGTCCACAAATTGATCTACTGCAACTATTAAACAACAACTACTCCATATTGTTGCAATAGTACCTGGGTAGTAGCATCGATCCTGATTTTAGTTGCTATATCTAAAACTTATTGCAACAATAAGCTTTGCGTTGCTATATCTCAGCGTCTTTTTGCAACAATTTACTTTTGTGTTGCCACAACATAGACCCTTTTGCAACACACAATAGAACTAATCACAACATTTAATTTTCGTTGCAATATTCCCTATTATTGCAACCATTAGAAAAAAAATTGCAATTACAATGCCCTAAATACAACACATATTTTTGCGTTGCAATATATCCTACTTATTGCAACCACCGAAATTAAAATTGCAACACTACACAATTCATAGCAACATGTCCTCCTATCGCAACCAAAATCGACTGTTGTCGCAATAACGCCTATGTATTGCAACCGAAATCATGGTGTGGCAAAAATTTTGGTGGCATTAGACCCAAAACCTTGTAGTGCATCTCTCTCTCTCTCTCTCTCTCTCTCTCTCTCTCTCTCTCTCTCGATTGACATAGCATAGTAGCAAAGTTACATAGCAGCGTGGATATCAGAGTCCGTCATCCAGCCGTTTGTGTAGATGCTAGCTTTTGTGTTCTTCATGCATGCGCAACTTGCCATCTCTTGTGTGCCATGTGTACCATAGCTAAGAATTTAAAAATATCTCTGTTTTGTGAGCGCATTAGGATTAAAACAATCCAGTCTCTTGATATGTATAGGGAGCTGTCAGTGATGTATTATATCATCAACTTGACCACAAAATATGGATTAGCTTTTCCTTTTAATTTATCTACTTTGTTTAGCACTAGTGCTAGTCCTACTAAACACGATTTTTCACATTCCAAATCACAGGCACAAAATATAATCGTGTGAATGCTTCTCTGATTCTCTTTAGGGATTTGGGTTTCGGCAAGGTGCCAGCAGTGGCGCTTGTGCCATGGAAGGTGAGCAAGGCTGACTGGGATTGGATCGTTATTCTTAGGCATCAATCAATAGTCATGCACATATATATCAATTTCTTCTATGTGTTTTTTTCTTTATACCTCAATGGGTTATCACCCAAATATAGATGACATTTACGGTATGAATGTATAGAGAATGCAGTACCATTCAATGGGGTATCTTTTTATTAGTAATTCCATTTACCCACCATTGCAATTCTGCATGATCCTGGCATGCCATTATTGGGAATGCCACCTGTGGCACCAGTGGGATATATGAGACTGACATTATTTTTCTTGCAACGAAAAGTCTGAATTGGTTGCGGTCGCGCCAGAGTCCAAGCTGTGGCCTTGCACCTGTTTGAAGTGAAGCATATTTTTTTACCCCTCTCGAAAGTTAAAATATCGAGTATATCTTATATGATTTCAATTTTTACTTTTCTTTGTACCATTATTGTTCTACATGACCAGATTGAAAATATATCCAATATATATAGTTTTAATATGTCATATTATTGTGTATTGGTTTGACTATAAATTAAATGGTTTGAACATATGCATTCGCAACAAGAAAATATTTGAAACACAAGTTTTTAGACCCCTAATATGTTTCTAGAATATGCTTATACATGTATTTTAATAACACACAACATAAAAATTCTACTTTCACATGCATGGAGATATCTAACTATATTTGAATGGTTGCGTGCAGGATGTGGTTGACACAATGGAGGAAGCAAGGAATGTGAAGCAAGCGCAGCAGCAGGCGGTGAGTGGTAATGGGGTGCAGATGCCTCGACCTCAGCTGGAGGAGGCACTCAAGTGCCCGCATTGTGACTCGAACAACATGAAGTTCCGCTACTACAACAACTACAACATGTCACAGCCTCGCTACTTCTGCAAGAGCTGTCGTCGCTTCTGGACCCAGGGTGGCACCCTCCGCAATGTGCCTGTCGGTGGTGCGTGCCGCAAGAACAAGTGCTCTTCTTCTTTGTCGTCAGCATCACCCTCCAGCTCCAACACCACTACTAGGGTGATCAACAACAACATGCCTACATTGCCGGCATTGACAAGCTTATCCAATTTGCTCCCCGCATTTATGCCCACCGGGTTCGAGTTCTCCCTGCCCTTCGCGCCGCCACTATCCTTGTCTGATAGCATGGTACCGGCACCAGCAAGAGCTCCTGGAGGTTCCACGATGACAACGCAATCATTCTTGGACCTACTCAGAGGAGGAGTTCTCGACCATGGGAGCAGTGGCGGCAACGGGATGGACATGTTGCTGCCACCTTCAATTGGATTCGGTGTCGTGCATGATGGCGTCATGGATGACCACCATGGCGTGGCACCGATCGATGATGGCAGTGCAACTGAAACTACACAGCTTGGAGGGCAGGGGCACATCATGGGCATAACAAGGATGATGGAAGTGCAGCGGGATCAGATGGGCTGCATCAGGGTGTGCGGAATAACAAAGGCAACGAAAATGGGTTGTCCACTAGTAGAGACAACCACTAGAGCAATGGTGGGAGTATGCCAGGCATAAGGGGAGGAGGCCTTATCTGAGCCCAATGTAATGGCAATGGTGGGAGACTGGGAGTGTGGACGAGGAGGAGAGCATGAGTTGTGTGTGGTTGTGTGCACCACACATTTTAGTTATGTTCAGCTATAATTTATATGCACGAATCGAACATGAGACCATCCTATGAGCGCAAGCATATAATTTCGTAATAAACCTAGTTATACTTCATGTCATAGTGGATTTCATTATTTCCTCCCTTTTTTCTATATTTATTTTTTGCGTCACCTCTTTCTTTAATTATTTTTCTGGTCTCATTAGGGGTTTTTGTTTCTTCGAACTTAGTGTTGGTAATCATTTGACAACTAGGATCATATGGTATGCTTATGCAAAATTAAGATAATTTATGGCAGTGATTATAAGAATTTAAATGGATTAATTTTTCAATCTCCTTCAATGTAGTTAAGATTGCAAGAGAACACACAAAACCATGGTCAGCATGTTGCCGGCACCCGAGAGGTCGAGCGCGACGAGGCCGGCTGCCGACTAGGGCCTCAACGTCATCGGCATCACCCAGGAGGTCTCTCTGGAGCCAGCGGACAAGGACCTGCACCTCACAACTTGGACCCAGGAGGAGACAGAGCCCACGATCCAAAGGGTAGTCCAGGTGGGCCTCGGACTACCCTGAATTTTAGCTCAAATGTTTTCTATTAGTTTGCTAATTAACCAAAGGCCCAGACGTGAAAGTGCCTAGAGCCTATTTCAGCATGGATGGAAGCCAGGACTCCACGGTTCGTTGGTTCCTTTGATTTCGTGCGATCGTGGACGGCGGCACGGGGCAGCTTTGATGCCTTGGCGGCTCACCCTGGCGGAAGGACTCAGGAACTAACTACGATCAACCTACGTGCTAGCTGTCGACGACTCGACGATCGGCCAATCGGCGAACGCTGCCTCGGCATCTAAACTGAAAATCGGTGCTGCCGTCGGTGTTCGTGAGGTCCAAGTCGCCGGATCCCTTCTAGCTGGTATATCTCAATCTCTATGTTGGGGGATCGAAGGTCTGTGTGTGACGTGTCGAAGCCCTCCAACGGTGTGTTGATGAAGCCTTGCTCGCCCGAAGCCTTCGATGGGTTCTGGTGCCTTCGAATTACCCTGCGAAGCCCTCCTTGATGGATATCGTCGTCTGTTGGATGATGCGAAGCCCTCCTTCCTTGTCCGCGATGCCGGACGAAGATGTTCTTGCTCAGGTTCCCTGTAGTTATTCGTGCGAAGCCCTCCTTTGCCCGCGATGCCGGGCGAAGGGGTTTAGAGTGTTGAGAGGATCGAGTGCGGTGCAAAATGATTGTCTTTGGCTCGAGGCCCCAAAAACCAGATCCTGGCGCAGGATCATCTCCCTCCATATTTATGGGGGGTGAGATGATTATATTTACATGCATGCCATCGGCTACTTTAGCATGGCTCTTGGCTTGGTAGCTTCGAGCTCTGGTGCCGTCTGCTCTTTCATTCTTCCTTCACTGGTGGCTGTTGACCTTCGCTCCGCCTTCACTGATGGCTGTTCCCCTTCGCGTGTGTCTTGCTTCTGGTGGTGGTTCGTTCCTTGACTCGGATCGCAGCTATCTTCCCAACATTAGCCCTCAACTGTTGAAAGGAAGTGAGCGAAGGCGTTTCCTTGAGGCAGTTATCTTGTCAGCTGCGATTTTTTCCTTACTTTATTTCTTGTTATGTATATTTTAATGTATTTCACTTTCTTGCTTAAACCCTTGGTTGTGCAGTTTTTCACCCCAATGTCCCCAGCTTTCGGCGGGTCTTTAAATATGCGTCGCTTTCACCTTTTCCCGTCCGTATCTTTTTACCGCCGTGGCTGCTTTGTTGGCATCTCTTCTTTCGAAGGTACTTCTTTTCTTCCTTCGATGGCTAGGCAGAAGTCGGCAGCGTTTCCTAGGGGTTTCCATTCTCTTCGAGCTGGTTATTATTTCACAAGGTCTATCTCCGCCTCCCGTTATAAGGGTATTTTTTCGAAGTGCTACTCGGTGTCTGGTCTTGTCGATATTGATTCGATCCGACTTCCTCTATATGGTCCGAAGCAAGTTCCGAAAGTCCGCCTAAGACCTCGAAGCGATGAGTTTGTTGTTTTTTCATCATTTCTGGATGCCGATCTATCTTTTCCACCTTCGATCTTTGTCCTTCGTGTTCTTTCTTTATACCATCTCCAGCTTCATCATCTTACTCCTGTTGCTGTTGCAACCATGTCTGCCTTCGCTTGGGCTTGCATCAGCGTAGGGTTAAATCCTGAACCTCATGCTTTTTATTGTGTATACCAAGCCCGGCACATTCCTACTTATGATCATGAGAACCATCTTAGCCCTTGCTTCGGAGTTGTTGAATTTGAGGCTAGGGAGGGGTTTCTGACGCCTCTTGGTAGCTTCGATCTCCCTCCTTTTGATGAATGGGTGAAAGATTGGTTCTACTATAAATATTCTGCTATCGATTTTTATACTGGGAAAGCCGCTGGTATATGGATTATCAATAACTTCGAGCCTCCGCAGAATCGCTATATTTCTCGATGTGTCGATGCCTTCCGAAGGGTTAGTCAGAGGATGACTCTTCGTGATATTTTGGAGGAATGCTTCGCTGCTGGTGTTCTTTCTCTCGCTCGTCATGGTTGGAGGCCTTCTTCTTTTGGTAGAAATAAGTTTGGCTTAAGTATGCCAGTTTTTCCTTCGATACCGGGACCCTGTATGACTCTTCCTTGTGCTTCGTTGCCTTTGATTGCTTCCTCTGCCTTTTCCTTTTTTAATATTCCTTTTGCTTATACTTTGTTCTTTTTGCAGGCTTCAATCTCTGGTCGCCTCAAGACCGAGTTACTTCTTTTCTTGGAAAGTTCTCTCAGAAGGAGTGGGTTGAAAGTACTCGAAGGGGCATTGGTGTTCGGATAAATCGGTTTTATCTGAGCTTCGACTTGTGTCTCCACAACCGTCCTTTTCCTGAGGACAATTCGTGTGAAGGAGATATTTTCCATATTTCAGTGTTTCAGGCTCTTCGACCGTTGAGATGAATCCTTCGCTGGTTGTTGTTACTCCCGAGGTTGAGTTCGTTACTAGGAATGCTGAAATTCCTTCTCCTCTGCCAGGTTCTCTTCTTATGCCGACTTATTCTCTTATTTTTGAAGAACCGTCTCCTGACAATCCTTCGAATTCAGCTGCGCCTCCCGTTGTGCCCGATACTGTTTGCGGAGGTTCCTCATTAATACCTTCGGAGGTTTTGCGAAGGTCTCCAACTGTTGCATTGGATGTTATCCGTACGGATGGGATCGTAGAAAGGTCTGAGTTAGTCAATTCTTGTCAGCTGCTCCCTGAGGGTTCGAAGGGCACTTTTTGTCTTCCGAGGAAATCTTCGTTTCTTGGTTTGCTTGGCAAACGGAAGCTTTCAGAGGTTTCAACTCCAAACCAGGATATAATTTCTTCTTTGGGCACTGCTTTGCCTACGATTGACGTTGCTATACCACCTTCGCAATCTTCAAATCCTGGTATTCATTTTCAGAGGACTGCTTTGCTTTCTTCTTTCTTTCATTTTCTTTATTATTATTCTCATGACCCTTCGCTTCTTCTTTTGTCTTCTCTTTTTTTTTTTTCGGTGCTTCGAGCTCTCGGTCTCTTGAGCTGGATGTTGAGGCCATGCTATCGTCCATTAATGACAACATTTAGGCTTCGGGTCCTCTTGAATCTGCTGCCCGTAAGGTTCGGTTTCCGAAGGTTGTGCTTGGCCTGTCGAACCTTTCGAGTGACGTCCTCTTCCGTTCCTTGGTTGCTCATCAAGTCAAAGTTAGTATCTTTTTTTTTTGTACTTCGTGTTTCGTTTTTCTGATAGCTTCGCTTCTTCCTTTTTGCAGTCTATTATTCTTACTCAAGCTTGCGCTCGTGAGCTCCAAAATTCTTCTGGTGATTCGCTACTCGCATCATCTCTCGAGGGCTCTCTTTTGCGAAGGATGATTCCCTAAAGGTTTCTTCTGCTGCCGCGTCTGACTTGCTAGCTGAAGTTGAGGTTCTTCGAGGCCCTAAATCTAGCCTTGTCTCTGATTTGTCTATCCTTGAAGAAAAGATTCGAGAAAAGAAAGCTTCGCTGGAGAAGGAGAAGTTGTTTATTAAGAATCTTTCGTCTCGTCTGTCGAAGGCGTCTCAGTTGAAGATCGTTTCTGCTGATAATTCCTTCGCTAAATCTCTTGCCCTTTGTGATCTTGTCAAAGAGCTGTTTCAAGCACTTGGTGCGAAATATGACGAGGTACTGGCGGATGTCTCTTTGGAGGTTATGAATGAGTGGCTTCGCTTGAACTTGGCTGGTCTTGCCGAGATATGCAGGAGCTTTTCTTATGATGCTATGGTACTTATGATTTGAGATCTCCTTCATAGCTTTTCTTGTGAAGGCAGCGATGCTGTTGATTTGGTTGGGCGTCCTGATTTTTCAATGAAACCCTCGGATCTTTCTCATGATTTTGGAGCTGTCGAAGGCAAGTGTGTTGGCCTGATCAATGATTTTTGGTGGAACAGGGTTAAGTGTCTTGTCCCTGACTTTCCCGAAGATTCTTCTTGAACTCCTTCGATTAGCTGTTGTAGATAGCCCTTTTGGATGTCCTTCGCTCTGTATCTATTTTGGATACTCTTTTTTGATGTAATACTTGCTTTATCGAGACTCTAAAGCTTTATTGCATCAAATACCCCATTCATGCATTTTATGTTCTGCGATGACTTCGAGCTCTGTTTTGAGCCTTCGAATTTTCGTAGCTTTGTGCATGCGCACCTTGTCATAATTGTGATTGTTTTCTCTGTTTTTGCCCTTCGTCAGCTAGTTTTGCTGAAATATTCTTTGATGATATCTCGATGCTTTAGGTTGTTTGGAAACCTCGTCAGCCTTTGTCTACTTTTGACGAAGTATGCATGAGCATGTTTCATTTTCCTATGCTTGTCTTCGCTTGTTGCGAAGGTGTACTTTTGTTCATCGTGTTCATCTTCTTGGCTTATTTAGCCTCTTTTGTGGCTGATTTCTTCGCTGCTTTTGCGAAAGTTTTTATGAATTCTTTATGATGGCTTTCTGAGCCCTTCTTTCAATGTTGGCTTTGCTCTTCTAGGCGAAGACTGTTTTTGGTCGGCTTTCTCTCAGCCTTTGAATGGTAATTTTGCTTCTGACGAAAAATTACCGTTTCGGCTCTTATGCCTTTGAATTCGCTTTGCAGTTTTATTGCGAAGGCGAACAAAAATTTCTGCCTTTTTTGGCGAATTTCTGTCTTCGATAGCGAATTGCTATCATCTTGTCTTGTATTGCGACAAGGCTCCGTTTTTTGTATATTGAAAACTTAGCTTCGATTCCTTTCTTTCGAAGGTGAATTTGTTTTTCTGCCTTTTGTAGGCGAATCCGAAACATCTGCTTTTATAGCAGGTTGCTATCGTCTTGTCTTGTAATGCGACAAGGCTCCATTCTTTTTATATTATAAAAAGGTAAATATTTTTGTAGACGTCTAGAATGTTCTTCTTTGGTGTATATATACACGAGGTGTCTCCGTCTTCTTTGTCAAATTCTTCAATCTTCTTTTCTTCATGGAGGCTTTGTGGGATCGGCTTCCTCGAGGCGTGCTGAAAGCTCTTGCTCGTGGAGGATTTAAGCGTGGAGATATTCTTCCGAAAGAGCTTGTAGATCACTTCGCGGAGCTTGATAGGGTTGCCGATAATCGTTCGTTGGTCGAAGCTCCTGTAGAACCTGTTCCTCTTGCTGTCGTTCCTCCGGGGGTGATTATTATTAGTGATGACGAAGGCTCCGAAGATAGTCAAATTAGGCCTTCGTAGCCCGTTGGGGTGGCTAGTCGAACTCGTAGTAAATTGAAGAAGTAGGTCTTTGTATCTTTGTATTCTTCTTTGTGCTGCTACTTGCTTCGAATGCTTCTAAGTAGTCTTCGGCTTCGATTTGTACTTCTGTAAATTCGTACTTAATGAATGATTTGCTTTTCGCCTTGTATGTCTTGTTCTGTTCCTCTTCTTCCTTCTTTTCCATAGCTCTCTTCGTTTTAGTAGCTTATTACGTCTCCCTTGTTCTTTGCTTTGATCTCTCTGTTTGCGAGTAGCCTTCGATGTTATCATCCTTCGCCTCTTTTGCTTGGTGGTGGTCTTGCTTTCTTTTTATCGTGGGTTCGACCCACGGACGGCGCCAAATGTTGGGGATCGAAGGTCTGTGTGTGACGTGTCGAAGCCCTCCAACGGTGTGTTGATGAAGCCTTGCTCGCCCGAAGCCTTCGATGGGTTCTGGTGCCTTCGAATTACCCTGCGAAGCCCTCCTTGATGGATATCGTCGTCTGTTGGATGATGCGAAGCCCTCCTTCCTTGTCCGCGATGCCGGACGAAGATGTTCTCGCTCAGGTTCCCTGTAGTTATTCGTGCGAAGCCCTCCTTTGCCCGCGATGCCGGTCGAAGGGGTTTAGAGTGTTGAGAGGATCGAGTGCGGTGCAAAATGATTGTCTTTGGCTCGAGGCCCCAAAAACCAGATCCTGGCGCAGGATCATCTCCCTCCATATTTATAGGGGGTGAGATGATTATATTTACATGCATGCCATCGGCTACTTTAGCATGGCTCTTGGCTTGGTAGCTTCGAGCTCTGGTGCCGTCTGCTCTTTCATTCTTCCTTCGCTGGTGGCTGTTGATCTTCGTTCCGCCTTCACTGATGGCCGTTCCCCTTCGCGTGTGTCTTGCTTCTGGTGGTGGTTCGTCCCTTGACTCGGATCGCAGCTATCTTCCCAACACTCTAATTAAGGTATCATCCTAATTTCCCATTTTCCGTACCAGTAGACATGTGTTATTGTAGTTTGATTACAAATTGAAATCGTCATGCTCGCAACCATTTACACTGCCGCCATGATCATAATACTAACTAGGTGACACCCCGCGCGGTGCTGCGGGAATGTTTTATAAATAGTATATAGTTGAAACATATATTTGCAATCACATCATTTCAGATTTTACTTTGAATGACTACACACGTTTTCAAGAGGGAAATAACTTATTGACTTCGTGCGACCAATCTTCTCGGTTTATATCATGTCGGGAGCAACAATCAACCAATGTGCTTTGAATTGTCTCTTAAACCTCCGAGAATACCACTGCTTGAATACACAGAGAGATTAAGGCTTGTCGGTTCCTTTTAGCAAACAAAATTAGAGTGCTATCTGATTAATGATTTTTTATCAAACTAAACGGCATTGTGTGAGTACAAAAAGTGCATAGAGAACTTGTCAAACTGACAGTGAAAGAAAGATTCAAAATAGATGGAAAAGGGAACCCTGCCTGAAAGTATATAAATCCACAAAGACATTATTTTGCTTCTGACTAACTGCTCATACCAGTGCCTTATATGAATGAGCATATACGCCGACCTCCTGATCTCCACTGGCCCACATAAACAACATGCTGAGTGGAAGGATCGAGAGTGAAATCCAGGCCTGCAAAGGGAAAAAAATCTAACAAAAGGATACTGATCTGAAAATAAACAACTCTACAGAAATAAACATATTTTGTTAGAACCACGTGGTGGAAGTTTTGGTTGAACCTTGAAGAAAATTTAGAAATAATTGTTACTTGACATGAATACATATCTGCGTAAGGTAAAGAGTGAGGATCAAAGAGAGCAAGAATCTTCCCTGGACAATTGATGAAATCTCGCAAGCATGCAGGAGAGTGAACTGGGCTCGAAGCATATGTTCAAATTTGAACTTGGCTGGCTTATGCGAGAGGGATTCTATGATTTAGTGAAGGAAGTATGGCAAAATGAGAACAGAGGTCATTCATCAATACAAAAGTGGCAAAATAAAATAAGAAGGTTAAGACAATTTTTGAGAGGTTGGGCGAAAAATACAAGTGGCACTTATAAAAAGGAAAAGCAAGAAATACTTGATATAGTTGGGCAGTTAGACAAGAAAGCTGAAACCACATTGCTACAACCACATGAGGTGGATCTGAAGCAATGTTTAAAGGAACGACTTGTCCAATTGCTAAGAGAAGAAGAAATAAAATGGTACCAAAGATCTAAAACAGAACAATTGTTAAAGGGTGATAGTAATACGAAATATTTCCAGTTGGTAGCAAATGGTAGATATAGAAGAACAAGGATTTTCCAACTTGAAGATGGGGATCAAATCATTCGTGGTGATGAGCAACTGAAATCATATATTACAAAATATTATCAAGGTCTGTTTGGACCTTCAGATAGTAATGATTTCATGTTGATGGAACAACAACGAGATGATATTCCTCAAGTCTCGAATATGGAAAATGAACTTCTTATTGAAAAATTCTCTGAAAGTGAGGTTAAAGAGGCTATTTTCCAAATGAAACATAATAAAGCTCCTGGTCCTGATGGGTTCCCGGCTGAATTTTATCAAGCATTTTGGGACCTAATTAGACTAGATTTGATGGCTTTGTTCACTGATTTTCACAATGGAAATCTACCTCTTCATAGCTTAAATTTTGGAGTAATTACTTTGCTACCTAAGCAGAAAGAGGCAACTCAAATCAAGCAATTTAGACCTATATGTCTACTTAATTAATGTGAGTTTTAAGATTTTCACAAAAGTTACAGTTAATAGGATTACTAAGATTGCTGATAATTTGATTAAGCCTTCACAAACTGCTTTTATGCCTGGAAGAAACATTATGGAGGGAGTGGTGGTTTTGCATGAAATAATCCATGAACTACATACTAAAAAATTGAATGGTGTTATTCTAAAGTTAGATTTTGAGAAAGCTTATGACAAAGTTAAGTGGTCTTTCCTCCAACAAACTTTAAAGATGAAAGGATTTTCTGATAAATGGTGTTCATGGATAGAAAGGTTTGTATCCAAAGGTAGTGTGGGAATCAAAGTCAATGATGAAGTTGGGAGATATTTCCAAACAAAGAAGGGCCTTAGACAGGGCGATCCTTTGTCTCCAATACTATTTAACCTTGTGGTGGATATGTTGGCTATCTTAATAGCTAGAGCAAAGGAAGACGGCCAAATCAAGGGCTTAGTACCTCATTTAGTTGATGATCGTCTCTCAATACTTCAATATGCAGATGACACAATTCTTTTTATGGAGCATGATCTTGAGCAGGCCAAAAACATGAAATTGCTCTTATGTGCATTCGAGCAATTATCAGGTCTGAAGATTAACTTTCATAAAAGTGAAATTTTCTGCTATGGGGAGGCAAAAGAACATGAGCATGAGTATACGCAGTTATTTGGGTGTGATATGGGAGAATATCCGTTCAGATATCTAGGAATACCCATGCATCATAGGAGAATAAGTAATAAAGATTGGATAATTATAGAAGATAAGTTTGAGAAGAAACTGAGTGGTTGGAAGGTAAGCATCTATCATATGGCGGGAGGCTTGTTTTAAGCAATAGGAGAATAAGTAATAAAGATTGGATAATTATTGTTTTAAGCAGTCTAGCTCTTTTTATGTGTTCTTTCTTTGAAATCCCAAAAGGAGTCCTAAAGAAACTAGATTATTATAAATCTAGATTTTTCTGGCAAAGAGACGAACACAAAAAGAAATATAGACTTGCAAAATGGGATATAATATGTAGGCCAAAGGATCAAGGCGGTTTAGGTATTCTTGACCTAGAGGTTCAAAACAGATGCTTGCTAAGTAAATGGTTAGACAAGCTGGTTAATGAAGATGGATTATGGCAACAAGTGTTAAAGAATAAGTATCTAAATACTAAGACTTTATCTCAAGTATGTTTAAAACCTGGCGACTCACATTTCTGGTCGGGTCTGATGAGTGTCAAAGACAAATTTTTACAGTTTGGTTCTTTTATTGTAAAAGATGGCACTCAAACCATCTGGGAGGATAAGTGGCTAGGAGAAAGTACTTTAAGAGATCAATTTCCTATTCTTTACAACATTGTGAGGAAGAGATGTGATACTGTGGCTAATGTTATGAGCTCAATTCCGTTAAATATATCCTTCAGGAGATCTTTAGTTGGGGACAAACTTATGGCATGGCACAATCTTGTGGAAAAGTTACTAGCTGTAGAATTAATTGACGAACCAGATGCTTTCAAGTGGTCATTAAACCAAAGTGGGAAGTTTATGGTTCAATCAATGTATGGAGCTATTCTAAACACAAGTATTGTTGCAAATAATAGACATCTATGGAAAATTAAAGTCCCGTTAAAGATAAAAGTCTTTCTTTGGTTCTTGCATAAGGAAGTTATACTCACCAAAGATAATCTAGCTAAAAGAAACTGGAATGGAAACCATAAATGTTGTTTTTGTAGTAATTTAGAAACTATACAACATCTCTTTTTCGATTGTAGTTTTGCTAGATAATTTGGAGACTAATTGAACTGTCTTTTGGGATTAAACCACCAACTAGTGTTGCTAACATGTTTGGTAATTGGATTGGTAGGTTTCAACCCAAGGATAGGGGTCAAATGCTAGTTGGAATCGGTGCCATTTGTTGGGCAATATGGCTAAGCCGAAATGATGTTGTATTTGACAAAAAACCAATTCTAACTTCTATGCAGGTAATTTACAGGGGCACGTATTGGATGAGAACATGGTCGCTATTCCAAAAGGAGGATGGGCGAATGTCATTGCTAAAGGCGTGCCGACTCTTGGAGGTAGTGACAATGGATATCTTCGCCAAACATGGGTGGAAGTTTAGTAACAGGTTGTGCTAAAATAAACTTTTTACTATCTTCTCGCCTTTTGTCTGGCGTTTTATTATTTGTCCTGTGTGTTAGACAGAGTCTACACATAGTTGAGTTTGTAATAATGGACGGTCAAATACATCGAATGATGTAGAGACCGGGATATTTTCATTTGCTTGATGAATACAATTCCCTTTATCTAAAAAAATGCAGGAGAGTGATGGCTAGTCGCTATAGGCGTGGGAGGTTCCTACAATGAACCTAAAAAAAAAAAAAGGGCACGAACCTCCTGGCTGTGGCAAAGAGGGTGTGGGAGGTTCCTACAATGAACATAAAAAAAGGGCACGAACCTCCTGGCTGTGGCAAAGAGAAGAGTGCAAGCAAAGGCACCATATATTTGGAGATTAATGGCCATTGATGGTTGCTAGTTGAGAAACGGCTCTAGACTTGTCAGCTCCCCGTCAGTTACAGAAGCTCAAAAGAAAGCCATTAATTAGATTAAATGGGGTGAAAGAAGTGGAGAAATCATCCAGGCTTCAGTAGAGCTAGCTGCCGAACAACTTCGTTGCTATTAATGACAAAGAGGGAATGCTCAGATTGGCATGGATGGCTAGGATTATCACAAGCAAAGAATCAGACGGTCAAAAAAATTGATGTGATGTGGCTCAACGTGAGGGCAGCTTTATAGCAATCATGGCATTTAGTGGGTTGCGTCTATATAGTATACTAGGTGAATTCCCCGTGCATTTTTTTGAACTGAAACTGTGGGGGAGTTCCCCACATGATTTTTATAAACAAAGAGCCGGAGTCCAAACAGGAAAAAATAAAAATTACAACTTACCTAAAACAGCTAGTAGACAGAGCTAAAACAAGACTATAAAGCATTGAACCAGTCTAAAACCTGACTTCTAACATTCTGTGAAAACTTGATAGAATGTAACAAGACATCCTCTCTAAAAAGGTGCCACCAAGCTGCGAATGTGGGGTTGACGTTGTCGAAGATCTTAGCATTTCGAACCTTCCATATCGCCCAGGCAGCGATCATCACAATTTCCATATACAGTGGTCCATGGAAGAAATCCTTGCCTACAAGTAACATGTCTTCGAAGGAGAGGGATGGAAGCCACTTATCTGCAGTTTATTCCAGCAACGGTTGCTAAATGGACATCCGAAGAAGAGATGGCATCTGGTTTCTTCAGTGTGCATAGAACACAGTACACAGTTGTAATCTGGATGCCCCTTGCGTTGCTGCGGGAGTATAGAATAATCTTCAGATGAATAGAAATGTGTGACTATACAAATTTTCCTAGAAATATACAGTCTCTAGGAGTATATATGCAAGGTCATCTAAATTGGTCTTGTAAAATAATAGTTTACAAAATATTTAAATTGAGAAGATAAATATATCATGAGTTAGTGACATTAATTTGGTAAGGGGTGGAGAACTTTGGAAAATTATGCATATGTGACATTCTATCAAGCGCTGCAGTGAACCCAAGAAAGAAGGAATATGTGGTTATTAGGACCATGAACTGAACATATAGATTTTCTATTCAGATCTTTGGCTTTCAAATATGCATGGGGGAAATAAAGAGGCAACAATGATTACACCAATTATTGAAAGTTTGAAACCTTAACGAATTTGTACCAGTCGTCGAGGTTACATCTCTCAATGATCTTCAGTTTTTACACGTAAAAAGGATTTATGCAAAGAAGAGCTGATATGGGCATTCAAGTTACCAACTTTGCTGCTAAAGCAAACTACACCAGCTAGTAGCCAAGAAGGCACTGCTAAAACAAAATATTGAACTTTTTATGTCTCTTCCCCTAGTACAATTTTTTTGAATACAGAAGGATATTTCCTAATTCTACTTTACATTTCTTGATTCATGCTGCCACCCTGCTAAGCACGTCCGCACGTGAGTGGAGAACTTCTTGCTGATGTAAAGAAGGTCTCCAGCTTTGGTGAGATTGAATATGCGATTATCATACAGGTCTAGCTAAGAAATATGGGGGGGGGGGGGGGGGGTGTCTCCAAAAAAAAATTAAGAATTATGGGGTGAGGAATGGATGATACTGAGCTTTGCCTTGAAGCTTGGCCTGATTGCCGTTTGTTATCTCCCTGCTTGTTGCAGCTTGCCAAGCCTAACTGAACTCTTAGCATAATAGAATGTCATGATGCAATATTTTGTTGGAAAACATTAAAGTTAAACTTAATAGAGAAAGCAGCAGAGCTGAAGTTGTTCACGCTACTAAAAGGCTAATGATGTACTTATTTGGTTGGAGATTGATGATCTGACATCTGATAGAGTTGTTAAGATGCCAATAGCTTAACAACCACTGTGTTTCATTGACCAGATGCTGCCTTTCCCCATAGGTTAATACTAATCCAGCTTACCATTGTACGCACACACATTTTTTTGAAGAAGTTGGCATCATAAGAACTGAAAAGGAAAACCATGAAAGATTGAGCATTTTGAAAAGAAGGAAAGTACTTAGAGGATGATACTCCTAGTCGTAACATGCTAACATGGTGCAGGAAACGAATTCAACATTTTCAAGGAATGAAAACAGACGTCATGAATTATTTAGATAGGTTCATCAAAACAAACCTATATATTATTCAAATATTAGAAGGAAATATTTGAACGTTGTGAGCGATGACTGCTTATACCTGATAGATTCAATCTGATGAACAAAGCAAGGAGGATAATTACCTTCATTCTGTTTCAAAGAAGAAAGAAAATTAAAAATTAGCTATATTCAGTCAGATACTCGGTCATGTATATGTAGCTATTTGGAGAGATACCTGTCGTTGTGTGCCTACCGCCTGAAAGCACAAAACAGTTGACACCTGCAAACGTTGTGGAAGAAAATGCCAGTGCTCGGTGCCTCTCAAGGGCGACTGCAGATACATGTTTTCGCCAAACAGAATGGACCTTTTTTTGCTTGAGAAAGATGCACTTATAAAGAGGTGATGATCCAACGGTGATAAACAATTGAGGTGATGTGGCTCAATGTTTCCCAGTTGGAGTTCTCCCGCACCACGCGCGGCCCCGGAGTTCCCTCCCGCGCCACGCGCAGCCCTGAAGTCTTCTACCGCGCCACGCGCGGCCCCGGAGCCCTCACCCGCGCCACGCGTGGCCCCGGAGTCTTCTTCCGCGCCACGCGCGGCCCCTGCGCGCTACGCCTAGCCTGCGCTCGTCTACCGGCGCCGGGCGGCCCCGGCTCCACAGCCGCCCCCGGGCCCGTCTCGGGTTCTCTCACGCCTCGACCCGGTGGTGTACCACCCGCCTGTCATCCATCGGGATCCCGGACACACTCATCCCATGGTGACACGGCAGGTGGCAGGGGTCCTCCGGCCTTCGGCTCTCTCCGCCACTACGCCCGAGCCGGGGGTCTCACCGATTCCCACATCTGTCCGTGGCGCCTTGGCTGATCCTCACTGGCGCCAGGCGATGGAGGAGGAGTATGCTGCCTTACTTGCCAACCAGACGTGGGACCTCGTGCCTCGTCCTCCTGGTGGCAATGTGGTCACAGGGAAGTGGATCTGGACCCATAAGCGTCGTGCTGATGGCTCACTCGATCGCTACAAGGCTCGCTAGGTTCTCAGGGGCTTCACCCAGCGGCCTGGAGTGGATTATGATGAGACTTTCAGTCCAGTGGTCAAGCCTGCTACAGTCCGCTCAGTTCTGTCGCTGGCTCTCTCCCGCTCTTGACCTGTGCATCAGCTGGATGTCAAGAATGATTTCCTGCACGGCACTCTCTCAGAGACAGTCCCTCTACGGTCTGAAGCAGGCTCCTCGGGCTTAGTACTCTCGGTTTGCCACGTTCCTGGTCACCTTGGGGTTCACTGAGTGCAAGTCGGATACCTCACTGTTTGTCTACCGCTGTGGTGCTGATACTGCATATCTGCTGCTCTATGTTGATGACATCATACTCACTGCGTCCAGTCAGACATTGCTCCAGCACATCTTCCAGTCCTTACAGCAGGAGTTAGCCATGAAGGATTTGGGTGTCCTTCATCACTTCTTGGGAGTCACTGTTGAGCACCGTTCTTCTGGCCTGTTTCTTCACCAGCGGCAGTATGCTCTTGACATTCTGGAGCGTGCAGGGATGACTGATTGCAAGCCGTGCGCCACCCCTGTTGACATTCAGGCCAAGCTGTCTGCAGATTTGGGTGACCCAGTTGCTGATCCGACTGCCTACAGGAGCCTTGCCGGTGCCTTGCAGTACCTCACCTTCACCCGACCTGACATCACCTATGCCATCCAGCAGGTCTGCCTTCATATATGATCCGCGTGAGTCCCACCTTGCTGCTCTGAAGCGACTTCTCCGCTATGTTCGTGGCACGGTTGACTACGGTCTGACTCTACACCGGTCTCCTTCGGCTGAGCTCGTCGTCTACACGGATGCTGACTGGGCTGGCTGCCCGGACACTCATCGATCCACCTCCGGCTACGCCGTCTTCCTCGGCGGCAACCTTGTCACTTGGTCATCCAAGCGACAGCCTGTGGTCTCCCACTCCAGTGCAGAGGAAGAGTACCGTGCTGTGGCTAACGGAGTTGCTGAGGCATCCTGGCTCCGACAGCTCTTGGCGGAGCTTCACAGTCCGCTCGCCAAGAGTACTCTTGTCTACTGTGACAACGTAAGTGCCGTGTACCTCTCCACCAACCCGATTCAGCATCAGCGGACGAAGCACGTCGAGATCGACCTACACTTCGTTCGGGACCGCGCTGCCATTGGCCAAGTTCGGGTCCTCCATGTTCCCACTACCTCCCAGTTCGCCGACATCTTCACCAAGGGTGTCCCCTCCTCGACCTTCTCAGAGTTTCGCTCCAGTCTCAACGTATCCAGTGGCTAGTTGTGACTGCGGGGGGGGGGGGGGGGGGGGGGGGGTGTGAGTTCTTGTCTTTTTCATGTGTCCAGTCTTGAACTCCGCTGCGCCGGTACGTTCAGACTGCGGGGGGGTGTTGGAGTGTGTTTGGCCCATGTATAGAGGCCCATCTAGAGGCCCATGTATAAGAGCTATATGTATCCCCTTCAAGGGTTTGGAGAGATAGACTAGACAGTTCAATCCTAATTCTAACATTTTCAAATGAATCTATGACTAAAAACATTTTGTATGCACACCCAGCGAAAAAATCCTGGATCCGCCACTGCATCCAGCATACCTCTCAGCCACCGAACCTGCCAGTCATCTTCCCCGCATGCATACGGATAAGAGACAAGTCCACGGCGAGCTGTTCCAGCTCGATGTCGCCATCGAGCTCTGCCGCGTCGCACTCTGCTGTCGTGGCCCGTCGCCTTATGACTAGTTTGACTGCAACCGATGGTCGGTCAACTCACCGATCTATGGCACACGAGTCCGAATAGCGACCAGATGACCACTCCTGCTCCTCGTGTGGACGTCTCCTCCTCTGCACGCCATGGCTCGCCGGCGGCTGCCATGTTCCGAATAACTTCACTATCCCATCTTAAAATCCTGTCGCCCATGCTCCTCTATTGCCACCTGCTCCCGTCTTCCTCTGCAACAACGTCTCCGACCTTCCGCTGTGTCCCTCTGCCGCACAGCTGCTGGTTGTCTTCTAGATTACGGTGGTAGCTCTTGTGCTCGAGGTAAACGAGCCTATTCGATCCGATCTCGAGTGCTCGCGAACTTGTGTCGAGCCGAACTCGAACTTGTCCGCAGGCTCAGACGGATTACAGGCTCGGCTCGAGTTTGGTTCGATGTTCTGATGAGCTCGAGCTTAAGGAGGGCAAGCTCGCTCGAGCTCGGCTCGTTGACAGCCCTAGAACAGACTGAGGCCGGCGTCCGGGTCATCGAAATGCCGGAGACGGTCCGGGAGATGGTGCATCGGGATGGCCAGAGACTGGGAGCCTACTTGCCGCCTCACGCATTCCATGCCCTGCTTTTTCCTTGGGGGGCGCTTAGGCTCATGAACCTGATCCTCTCTTGCAACAATCAAGCAGTTGAAAATTTTCTTTCATGCTGATGCTGCGCACCACATATCAGAGGAGGCGTTCTGTAACAGCAACCACTGACAAAAATGTGTTTTATCTTCTGCATTCTCCTATTTACCAGTGACCCTGGAGATTAGTTACTGAACGCACATAAGCTTGAAATATTTTCATTTCGAGTAAATATTTCCTGAAATGCTGTACCACATTTTTGCTGGACACTATCCTCCGTTTCAATCTTGTTCTCTGAACATGTTAAATCAAACACTTTCATTTCAGTCTTCTTGTCTGTCCACTACACCTATGTACTCCGAAGACGATTACAGAATAAGCACTGTGCCAGACTATGGTTGATAAGCCTGTGAGTCGCAGCTCCTTCACGCAAAATCCGTTAAAATATTTTGGCTACGTATCATCTAGCACTGACCCTGTTACGAATCGTCCAATCTTGTCTCATCATCCCATCGTGATAAGGAGGAGATGATCGATGCAGTTTCAGCACTAGTATGTGCATAGGGCCAGCCTGCTTAGAGCATCTCCAGCAAGCCGTGTAAAAATGAGCCCTCAAAAGGATATTTGGGGGCTGGCTAGTAAAATAAAGACCTTAATTTTTGACTAGACCTTCAGCAGTGGCCTTTAAATCTCAGCCCTCATCTACGTGGGATCCATTTGTCATTGACTCAGCTATAAACCTTATCTTCTCCTTCTCCTCTTTCCCCTCTCTCCACCAGCCAGCACAGGGGAGCTGCACGCCGCCTCTCCCCGTGCCGACTCCCTCTCCCCGCGCCGCCTCTCTCACTGCGCCGCCTTCCTCTCCCTGCGGCGCGCCGCCTCCCAATCCCCGTGGCGCGATATGCGAGCGCAGCCGTGCGGGGCAGGCGGGCCAAGCACAGCCATGGCGGGACAGCTCAGTGGAGCTCCAGTCCCCGGGTGGGGCGCGACGAGGAACTGGGTGGGCCGGAGGCGGCACGGCCATGGATGGGCGAGGCATGATGGGGCCAGCGTGTAGCAGGTCGGGGCGGAGCGTCGCGGCGCGTCACGGAGAGGGAAGCGGCCATGGCGGGAGCTTGACAAGGGCGGCCATGGCGGGAGCTCAACGAGGGCGGCCATGGCGGTTGGGACCGGGCAGGCGAGGGGTTGGATCGTGCGAGCAGGGCAGCTCGGCGATCCATGGCGGCGCGGGTGGAGGAGGCGGGCGAGGGCGGGCGTCGGGCCGAGGTACGCCTCGGCGAGCAGGGGGCACGGCGGGGCAAGGGGTGGCGCGCGCGCAAGCAGAGGCGCGGCGACGACGCCGGGGCTAGCTGCACGGCGGCGGGGAGCTGCGGAATCGCGTCCATTGGTGGCGAGCCGAGCTCCATCGCCTGTGTCGCGTGGGGCATGGCGTTGGCGGCACGGAGCAGAAGGCGGGACGGCGACACGGGAGCGCTGGGAGTGCGCGGGAGGGAAGAGGGAAATTTAGGTGGGGCCCACACAGCTGGCATTCGAGGGCCTGAAGCTCGGGCATGAAAACATCATAGCCGGAGGAGGGATTTGAGGGCCTGAACAAAATAGGGGGGCATATAAGGTCTCTGCTGGAGCTGTGTTTTTGACTCGGGCATGTAAAAATGAGATAGGGGGCTTGTTTAAGGGCCCTGTAGGAGATGCTCTTAGTCCTTGAGGTTCGGGCACCGAAGATGCTAGATGCGCTCCCTCCGTCTGCCACTGCAAGCTTTGCCCGAACCTCAAGGAGTCTGTGCTTGGAAGCGGAGGCAGGACATTGGAAGAAGCACACATGCAATGGTCATGGCGCCCTAGTTCGCCACCAGTGCAAGAGAATGCACAAACCATGGTCAGGTCAGCACGTTGCCAGCGCTGAGAAGTGAGAAGCCAGGACCAATGAGTGCCTCAACGTCCTCGTCGAGTCACCGTCGTGGACCCCGGAGTTCCCTCAGAAAAAAGACATCATTTCGGTAGTGGCGCGTGGCCTGTCACGTTCGGAGCTCAAATGCTGACGTAATGACGTTCATCTGGTGAACTTAGGCTGAGCTGGAGGATGCGGTAGTACGGGGCACGTACCTATACACGGAATGGATCTATATGTATCTGCCGCAATCCTTAGGCCAGTGCATTTTAGATGAGGGTGAAGCGTCTCCGTTTTTTGCAGGATCAAGTCGGTAAAGCGCTGATGAATAGATGCAACAGTACATCACATAAAAAGCTCAAATTTTTACATCTTTAAGTTATTACATGAGTCAAATGATTTAAAATTCATAAGAACACAGCGGAAGAATATAAAGTACAACAATACTACCACACTCGACGATGTAAGCCACACATCGAAGCCCTGCGATGTGGACCTGCTGAGAAACTCCACCAAGCAACAGCGGAAGCAAAATCTATACTTGCACAAAGACATAAAGAGCCAAACCTTGAGCAACTAATACTCAGCAAGTTTTACCCGTCAACGTGGCTATCTACAGCCGACTCCTAATATGCAAAGGCAATAAGGGGGTGGCTGACGCGATAGCATAAACCGCACTAATTACTTGATCCTTAATTTCAAATTTTATTTCAAGTTAAGTACTTAACCAGTAAAACAGTGGACATATCTCTAAAACAGATATAAAATAACAATACATCATACAAGCAGTATACAGTAATAAGATATAAATAACAGTACTAGTCATTATCATCAATCATATCACACTACGATGTGACGCAGTGAGCAAGGTTGCTCTTGACCGAGAGCGGCGGCATCGATGTACATCCTGCAGGAGAAAACCTGACCACACGCCGCACACGAGTAAAGTCGCATGCGGCAACTATTCGCAAGTGTCCCCCCAGAGCTAGGCTGGATCCAACTCCTCCCGAGAAAAGGCCTTCCCGCACGGTCCCCGTACCAGACGTACGCCCCGATTGAGAAGCATTCTTTCTCTCCCGAATACCATGATAGAAAGAGTCGGGTATCCACCGCACACCAGGGCAACTCGAGCTACTAAGTTTACTAGGCCCATAAAAACACTAGCATATGATCAGTACGTTCGAACTTGCTCAACAGGGCTAACAACGAACAGTCCTTAATCGACACAGACGGGGCTACACCACCGTGAAGGCCCCGATTGGGAAGCATTCTTTCTCTCCCGAATACCATGATAGAAAGAGTCGGGTATCCACCGCACACCAGGGCAACTCGAGCTACTAAGTTTACTAGGCCCATAAAAACACTAGCATATGATCAGTACGTTCGAACTTGCTCAACAGGGCCAACAACGAACGGTCCTTAATCGACACAGACGGGGCTACACCACCGTGAAGGCCCAGCCTTCTCCAACCATCCTATACAAGCAATTCCTCGTCCGGTCTCAACAAATCCTAAAGCCAGCTAGGACAATCCAGGGTGATTCCTATCATGCGAGTGGGACCTACCACTCGACTTCTACCGTTCGCTAGTCCCTAAGCATAGCAAGTTCTAACGTAACCTAGACCACATCTACAAAAATAGGAGACAAAGTAGGATATGGAAGGTTAATCCTAATGCAGTTCTAAGGTTTCACATCAACTCCTAATAAGCCTAATGCACGATCAATTACTAGCCCCAAACAAGTGATAAACAAAAGTCCTAAATAGGGAGGCATGCACCGGGGCTTGCCTGGCTTAGGAGCTACACTAGTTGGGTCAGCGGGGTCAGTGTCCTGCTGCGGCTGCTCCTCCTGTACCTCCTGGGCCTACTCCTACGGCAGCTGGACGTCGAGCGAGTCCGGAGTCGTCTCTGTCACTATACGTTATGACAAGGATAAATAATGCAAGTTAGATGCAATGATAATATGATGCAATTATGGAATTAGTTACTTGATAGGACAGTCATTTATACTATGAGTGCAAATGATTAATTTTGTTAATTAATTTTGTTTGAAGTATTTCCTTCATTGACTTTCAATTAAGTTAACCATTTAATCAACTTGAGTGGATTAATAAATAATTTGGTTTCAAAAATTAACTTATGTCCAGTGGCATTTTTCTGGTGAAAGTCACCACTGGAAGTGATTTTTGGTGAAGTTTGATGATTTATGGATGAATATATTATTTATAATAATTTATATAATGCAGAGAATGTTTTAAATCATAAGAAAATAATTAAGCATCATATGACAAAAAAATTCTCTGTAAGTGTATTAACAGGTACATTACGAGCATGCAAGAGTTTATGATTTAACGAGCAACATAAAATTTATTAAGAATTAAACAATTCTTGCATCAATTAAAATTTTACAGAAAACAGGAAAATGAGTTGTAAGATTTTCGGAAGCTAACAAAATTGGTTTCATAATTTTCGGAGGTGTATTCGATTTACTATGAATTTTACAAGTTTCTGGCAATTTCTGATGATTTACCGATATTCGAGAAACGAAATAGAATCGGGCGGACCAATCAGACAAGAGCCACACGAGTGACCACAGTGTCTGGGCCGCACCGGATCTGGGTTCCGCCACAAAAGATCTAGCCACTCGCGTGCGAGAACGCACACAGGGCTACGGAGTTGGCCACACAAGATCCCGTGTAGCCGCATGAGATCCAAACGGTGTGGCCACCCCTGCGCAGGCCGGAACCGACGCCGGAGAGCGGCGGCACGGCTCGCTGGAGTGAGCTCCGGTGGCCCGCTGGGCTGGCCGAGAGCGCGGGGATGAAGCTCGGAATGTGGCGGACTCACCTCGACGAACGGGAGCCCGCGTGGGTGGCCGGAGTGTGCTCGGTGACGAGAGGCAGCGGGCGAGGGGTCGTCGGCGAGGTCGCGGGGGCGAAGCGAAGCTTGGAGGGGGTCCGGGTCTGTTGGTGGAGCTTCACCACGGGTTGGGGAAGCATGACACAGAGCATGTCGAGGACGGGGTGGCTCAGAGGGTGGTCGTCGACGTGGAGATGCTCGCGTCGGCTTGACGGCGACTAGCAGTGGGGAAAAACTCAGTGGCGTCTCACGCGTCTGCAGAAGAGGAGAAAAGAGGAGTTAGGAGGGTGAGGGACTGAGGTGCGCAGGTCCAGCCACGATGAATTGGTGGGAGGCTCACCGTGGAGGACAGGATCGACGGCGGCGCGCGGAAAGCTTGACCACCGGACTCGGAGAAGATTGTGTCGATTCGCGCGGTCCATTGCGAGAAAGAAAAAGTTGCGGCCATGGAGAGCTTGAAGGTTTCTTCGCGCAGCTCATGGAGGAGTAGCTCGGCCCGAGGTGGCTCATCGGAGGCAGTACGGCGAGTTGAGCTTGAGGCGGCTGGCAATGGTGATGAGGCTGCGGTGATAGCTAAGGTTTGGGGAGGCCGGGGTGAGGAAATGAGAGCGAGAGCGAGTGGAAGAGGAGCAGGGCGTGCTCTTGTCGCTGCGGCGCGTCGACGAAAGGCGGGGGAGTGTGGAGCGTGGCTCCGGCGGTCGTCGGAGACGTGGGGACGATGTTCCGACGGCTTCAGTGAGAGGAGTGAGGATGACAGGTGGGCCCGAGAGCATCTTTTCCATTTACCGAATTATTCAAAGCCAGAATTTTCCTCAATCTTTGGCACTCAAATTGGAGTAGCAATTGAGCTCCAAAAATCGTAAATTTGGTACCGTTAGAAATATCCTAAAAAGATGTATCATCTGGCCAACATGCACATCTGGACTCTAAAGGAATTTGAAATGGCAGCTGGTCAAAGTTGGTTACTTTTCAAGTTTTGGTGATTTTATTGGGCAGTTAGATGAATTTCAAAAATCATCAAAAATTCTCCAAAATTATCCCCTGAGTAGGGCTATCTACTGGTATTTTTGTTGGATCAAGTTGTTATTCGAAAATTTGAGTTCCTTCAGAAGCTTAGGTTTGATAATTGTTTGTAAATTTGAATCTCGAATTTGATCTTGGTTTCATTTTGTGTTCTGTTCAGATGGTGATGTGTGTGCTGGCTAGCTTCAGTGACATGGGGTGTCACAGCCCTCCCCCCTTAAAGAAATCTCGTCCCGAGATTTAAGGAGAGTAGGAAAAACGAAAAAATTGCGAAGAATAAGATGCAAACGGAACAAACTCAAACTTATCTCAAATGTAGAAAACCGGGGAAATGAGAGTTTAAGAACTCCTCCTGTTCCCATGTGGCCTCTATCTCAGAGTGGTTGCTCCACTGCACCTTAAGGAATCTGGTGAGGTTGTTCCTGGTGACTCTGTCCTTCTGATCAAGAACCTTGATGGGCTGTTCGGAATGGCAAGATCTGTCTCAAGCTGTTCTACATCACTAACTACAACATTTGTTGGAGCCTTTAGGAACTTCTTCAACACTGATACATCGAAGAGGTTATGAACTCTGAAAAGGTTGGGTGGTAACTCCAAACGGTAAGGAACGGGTCCATACTGCTCAGATCTCCAGAATAGTCCAATGCATCTTGGCACTAGCTTTCCTCTGATGTGAACCGACGTACACTCCCTAAGGGAGAGACACAAAGGTATATGTGGTCATCAACTGCGAACGGTCCAATGCATCTGTCAGCGACTCTTGTCTGCATAGCTCTTCTATCGAGACTGGCAGCTCTTAAGTTGAACTGAATGAGGCGTATTGTCTCTTCTGCAGCTGCTATCAATTCCGGTCCAACGGTGATTCTTCCCACAGACTCGGTCCAGTTCAGTGGAGCACGACAACGGCGTCCATACAAAGCCTCGAACAGTGTCGTCTTGATGCTTTCCTGATATCCACTGCCATAGGAGAACTCTACCAGCATTATGCACTCATCCCACTTCTGGTTGTGAGTCATGGTATATCTTGCTACTGCTGGGGAGGATAGAGTACTTGGACAAGTGGGCTTTGTCAATAACCTTCGGGCTTAACTCAAAGCCTTCAGAATAACCATATTATTATTGAACCATAAGTCTTCTTCTGCACGGCAACAATATCACCCAGAAGGTTGGAGCGAGTGACATATTGGTCGCGGTACCAGGAGGATACGCGCAAACACGAGAGTGATTTCTCTTGTGTGGCGGTTAGCGGTGAAACAACAAGGCTTCGAACTCCCTTTTCTTCTGTGTGGCAACGAGCCGTTGACTTAATGCGACAGGTCATCGTCCTTGTTCAACTCCAACTATCATTTCTGATGGTTAAACGGTTCTGACCGAGTGCAGATGTTTGCAACTCTTGTCCTATTGGTGGGTCTCGATAGCATTCCTTTCGATGATCATTGCACTGATAACCATCACTTTGGAGCTAGATTGAAAATCTTCTTAGAAGGCAAATCAACTTCTTTCACGGTGGTTGTTGGGCATCTAAGCTCTAACGGGCTTTGTCATTCAAAGCATTCCCACAACTTACTGAACTAAACCTCCTGCTCTTCTAGCTCGTTGGTTGACATCTTGTGTTGCCTTAGTGAAATTTGGGGTTGTGCTTCTTGAATCTTGAAACAGGGCATTTGAATCTGGTATGCGTACTTGACAAGGGTATGGGACGAACCTCTGATTATCCACGAACCGCAGGTATCTCAGCTGACTCTAGCTAATGTGTAGGTGCACTAAAGGTCTCATGGGTCGACGAAAAGAGGCAGAACCGAACTCGGTCGCGAACCGATGATTCGAGACAAATGACACATAAAGGATATCGAGACAGATAATAGCACAAGGATCGGTCAAACATCTGCCGCTTAGGATCGCTGACGATATTAAAGGAAGAAGCCCAAGCCATATTCAAGGAGGGGGATTCCAAGGGTTTGCAAGCACAAGATTGCGGGTAAATGAAGGTAGTCAAGGTACAATTCCACATTCTTGCTCTTTAATGTGAGTATTAATGCATCAAATTATCCTCTGCTAGAATGGTAAGATGCGTAAACATGGTGCATTGCGTGCTTTAAATGATGCAATGCACAGATGTGATGGTTCCCATGCAATGGTGCAAGTGCATTATGTCATGTCTCATGATGCTCATTGCATGGTGCATAAATAATGCATATGACGTGATGCAAATGAAAATGTTTATGATATGGTGCACATGTTATGGTGCATAATGGTGCAATTGACATGATGCATTTTTCATGGTGCATATGTGATGATGATCAGGTTATGAGTTGTATTACTTGATTATATGATGATGCAATGCAAATAGTGTATTGCAATGCATATGGAATGGTGCATTGCACATGCTTTATGTTATCAAATTTTTATATTTGAGCAAGAACGAGGATTCCGAAAGCATAAGCGGGGCTAAGGAGAAGATTATAAAGGGCTGGCATAACCTTCTCCACATTTGATGGGCAACTAGCAATGAGATCGATTGCAAGAAAAATCTGGCATGGGGCTTAGTAACAACAGTAAGGCAATGGCAAGAAGATGGGCTCCACATAAACATGATAGATAAGAGTGCAAAAGTATTCACGAAGAAAACAAACAGGGTCAAGGCTCAGGATGAATACAACTCCATCCCTCGAGGTAGGGCAAGGTCGTACAACTCGATAACATGCAGCTCCAAAGGTACAACGATAAGATTACAACACGATAACAGAGATCGCATTGCCTAGCTACGGTATCGCGACACTAGCTCCTATCGAACAACAACGATACATCAAAACAACAAACAACACGCTACACGATGGGTCTGGTCAGGGCAACTACAACCATTCAAACGTCCTCCTCACTTTCCAGTTGCTCTTCATGTTGCAGTTTGACGATGTCTGTTGGTACTTGCTTTGCAGATGGAACGGGTTGAACTTGGGCTGCTATTCGCTGTGCGACCATCTGCTGGGCTGTATCTCATTCTTTGATAATTCCTGTGATCTGTTTGTCTTGGTTCTAGACCTATAGCGTCATCTCAACAATCTGGGCTTCTCTCATATCAAGTAGAACATCCTTAGCTTAATCTTGCTCATTGCCAAGTCTCATCGCTCCAAGGTACATGCTTATCTTTTCTTCTTGCTGAGGGTGGCTGAGTAGTAGAAAAGCACGACCAGATATAGGTTGTATTGTGGTTGTCGATCATCCACCAATGCATTTGTGCGACGGCTCCAAGAGTGAAAAAGTTGGCACACAAAGCCATCAACGTCCATTTGTGGAGTCAGAGTGAAAACATCTCAAACTACTCCAACCTGCACCACCATGATAAACAAAGTTTAACACGTGGTAACCACTTCTGCACGGTCGTAGCAAGTAGATACCCACAGCCATTCAAGCAAAAACAAAGGAGTAACGGTCTTTCAAAGTAACAGTCTGAAATTTGTCCTTATTGCGAGTAGCAGTCACAAAACTGAAATTTGGCACTTCTGTAGGCATTAAATGAGACAAGTCTGAACACCAAACTTGTAGATAACTTCAAGATATTTCCAACGAGTGCTTAAACACCTCAAACTGACAAACAGAACTGGCGATATCGATTTTTGAAGTTAGTGGACAGATCCTAGAAAACTGGTCGAAGTTGATATTTGGTTTCACTTGGTCGGCAGATTTAGAGGGGATACCGACAGAATCGAAATGGCAAATCTGAAACAAAGTTTTAGTTCATGTTTTAGGCTTTCCAGAAAGTCTTGGCTCATCAATTTTGGCCAGGTGGTTTTGGAGTTATGAATTTTTAAAGTTAGCTTGTCAGTCTGAAATTTCTGGGTGATCTGAAATCTGTGAAGGTGTTTTAAATGAGTATGCAATGCATGTTCGTCCTGTACGTCCTCACAAAATAAAAAGGTGCCCAAGTATAGCAGGCCGTAGACAGTGGTGGCAACTAAGTCGTACTCATGCACGTTTTTACACGATCTACGCGCAAGTTAGTGTACCTGCAAGAAAAACATACATCGCCACCTCAAGCAACCTACACAGATGACGTCCATCTATCACCCGCCGATGGACAGCATATAACAGAAATGTAATGCATGGCTCACCACAATCTCAACACCAACCTCGCCTCCTCATGAACTCGAAGGTTCATGGAACAGAAAATACTCCACCAAACGCCGGAGCCATGCAGATCACTTACCTTCTTACCTTGTCGTCGGTGCGTCGATGCAATGTAAGAATTTAAACAAGCAACTCCTATTACCACATGATATTCTAACATCCTTATACTAGGGCTTTCGTTCCTCACTCGTAACATGGTTAGCTTTTTGAAAATAGACCGTTTATATGGTGTACTGTCCCAACACGGCTCTGATACCAGCCGAAGCGTCTCCGCTTTTCGCAGGATCGAGTCGGTAAAGCGCTGATGAACAGACGCAATAGTACATCACATAAAAAGCTCAAATTTTTACATCTTTAAGTTATTACATGAGTCAAACGATTTAAAATTCATAAGAACACAGCGGAAGCCTATAAAGTACAACAATACTACCACACTCGACGATGTAAGCCACACATCGAAGCCCTGCAATGTGGACCTGCTGAGAAACTCCACCAAGCAACAGCGGAAACAAAATCTATACCTGCACAAAAACATAAAGAGCCAAACCCTGAGCAACTAATACTCAGCAAGTCTTACCCGTCAACGTAGCTATCTACAGCTGACTCCTAATATGCAAAGGCTACAAGGGGGTGGCTGACGCGATAGCATAAACCGCACTAATTACTTGATCCTTAATTTCAAGTTTTATTTCAAGTTAAGTACTTAACCAGTAAAACAGTGGGCATATCTCTAAAACAGATATAAAGTAACAATACATCATATAAGCAGTATACAGTAATGAGATATAAATAACAGTACTAGTCGTCATCATCATCAATCATATCACACTACGATGTGACGCAGTGAGCAAGGTTGCTCTTGACCGAGAGCGGCGGCATCGATGTACATCCTGCAGGAGAAAACCTGACCACACGCCGCACACGCGTAAAGTCGCATGCGGCAACTATTCGCAAGTGTCCCCCCAGAGCTAGGCCGGATCCAACTCCTCCCGAGAAAAGGCCTTCCCGCACGGTCCCCGTCCCAGACGTACGCCCCGATTGAGAAGCATTCTTTCTCTCCCGAATACCATGATAGAAAGAGTCAGGTAGCCACCGCACACCAAGACAACTCGAGCTACTAAGTTTACTAGGCCCATAAAAACACTAGCATATGATCAGTACGTTCGAACTTGCTCAACAGGGCCAACAACGAACGGTCCTTAATCGACACAGACGGGGCTACACCACCGTGAAGGCCCCGATTGGGAAGCATTCTTTCTCTCCCGAATACCATGATAGAAAGAGTCGAGTATCCACCGCACACCAGGGCAACTCGAGCTACTAAGTTTACTAGGCCCATAAAAACACTAGCATATGATCAGTACGTTCGAACTTGCTCAACAGGGCCAACAACGAACGGTCCTTAATCGACACAGACGGGGCTACACCACCGTGAAGGCCCAGCCTTCTCCAACCATCCTATGCAAGCAATTCCTCGTCCGGTCTCAACAAATCCTAAAGCCAGCTAGGACAATCCAGGGTGATTCCTATCATGCGAGTGGGACCTACCACTCGACTTCTACCGTTCGCTAGTCCCTAAGCATAGCAAGTTCTAACGTAACCTAGACCACATCTACAAAAATAGGAGACAAAGTAGGATATGGAAGGTTAATCCTAATGCAGTTCTAAGGTTTCACATCAACTCCTAATAAGCCTAATGCACAATCAATTATTAGCCCGAAACAAGTGATAAACAAAAGTCCTAAATAGGGAGGCATGCACCGGGGCTTGCCTGGCTTAGGAGCTACACTAGTTGGGTCAGCGGGGTCAGTGTCCTGCTGCGGCTGCTCCTCCTGTACCTCCTGGGCCTGCTCCTACGGCAGCTGGACGTCGAGCGAGTCCGGAGTCGTCTCTGTCACTATACGTTATGACAAGGATAAATAATGCAAGTTAGATGCAATGATAATATGATGCAATTATGGAATTAGTTACTTGATAGGACAGTCATTTATACTATGAGTGCAAATGATTAATTTTGTTAATTAATTTCGTTTGAAGTATTTCCTTCATTGACTTTCAATTAAGTTAACCATTTAATCAACTTGAGTGGATTAATAAATAATTTGGTTTCAAAAATTAATTTATGTCCAGAGGCATTTTTCTGGTGAAGCTAACAAAATTGGTTTCATAATTTTCGGAGGTGTATTCGATTTACCATGAATTTTACAAGTTTCTGGCAATTTCTGATGATTTACCGATATTCGAGAAACGAAATAGAATCGTGCGGACCAATCAGACGAGAGCCACACGAGTGACCACAGTGTCTGGGCCGCACCGGATCTGGGTTCCGCCACAAAAGATCTAGCCACTCGCGTGTGAGAACGCACACAGGGCTACGGAGTTGGCCACACAAGATCCCGTGTAGCCGCACGAGATCCGAACGGTGTGGCCACCCCTGCGCAGGCCGGAACTGACGCCGGAGAGCGGCAGCACGGCTCGCTGGAGTGAGCTCCGGTGGCCCGCTGGGCTGGTCGAGAGCGCGGGGATGAAGCTCGGAATGTGGCGGACTCACCTCGACGAACGGGAGCCTGCGTGGGTGGCCGGAGTGTGCTTGGTGACGAGAGGCAGCGGGCGAGGGGTCGTCGGCGAGGTCGCGAGGGCGAAGCGAAGCTCGGCGGGGGTCCGGGACTGTTGGTAGAGCTTCACCACGGGTTGGGGAAGTACGACACAGAGCATGTCGAGGACGGGGTGGCTCGGAGGGTGGTCGTCGACGTGGAGATGCTCGCGGAGGCTTGACGGCGACTAGCGGTGGGGAAAAACTCAGTGGCGTCTCACGCGTCTGCAGAAGAGGAGAAAAGAGGAGTCAGGAGGGTGAGGGACTGAGGTGCGCAGGTCCAGCCACGATGAATTGGTGGGAGGCTCACCGTGGAGGACAGGATCGACGGCGGCACACGGAATGCTTGGCCACCGGACTCGGATAAGATTGCGTCGATTTGCGCGGTCCATTGCGAGAAAGGAAAAGCTGCGGCCATGGAAAGACTGAAGGTTTCTTCGCGCAGCTCGTGGAGGAGTGGCTCGGCCCAAGGTGGCTCGTCGGAGGCAGTACGGCGAGTTGAGCTTGAGGCGGCTGGCAATGGTGATGAGGCGGCGGTGATAGCTAAGGTTTTGGGAGGCCGGGGTGAGGAAATGAGAGCGAGAGCGAGTGGAAGAGGAGCAGGGCGTGCTCTTGTCGCTGTGCCACGTCGACGAAAGGCGGGGAAGCGTGGAGCGTGGCTCCGGCGGTCGTCGGAGACGTGGCGACGATGTTCCGACGGCTTCAGTGAGAGGAGTGAGGATGACAGGTGGGCCTGGGAGCATCTTTTCCATTTACCGAATTATTCAAGGCCAGAATTTTCCTCAATCTTTGGCACTCAAATTGGAGTAGCAATTGAGCTCCAAAAATCGTAAATTTGGTACCGTTAGAAAGATCCTAAAAAGATCTATCATCTGGCCAACATGCACATCTGGACTCTAAAGGAATTTGAAATGGCAGCTGGTCAAAGTTGGTTACTTTTCAAGTTTTGGTGATTTTATTGGGCAGTTAGCTGAATTTCAAAAATCATCAAAAAATCTCCAAAATTATCCCTTAAGTAGGGCTATCTACTGGTATTTTTATTGGCTCAAGTTATTATTGGAAAATTTGAGTTCCTTCAAGCTTAGGTTTGATAATTGTTTGTAAATTTGAATCTCGAATTTGATCTTGGTTTCATTTTGTGTTCTGTTCAGATGGTGATGTGTGTGCTGGCTGGCTTCAGTGACACGGGTTGTCACAGAGGGCGGCTCGCTGATGGACATGTAATTCCATCTTAAACCACTATGGGAAAACCCAAGTTTGCCGAGTGCAAACATTTTTGCCGAGTGTATTTTTTCGGACACTCGGCAAACAACGTCTTTGCCAAGTGTCAATAAAAAAACACCCGGCAAAATAAATGCAGGCAAAAAGCTCTTTGCCGGGTGTAAAATAAAAAACACTCGGCAAAGATGGGTGTTTGCCTAGTGTATTTTTTTGCACTCGGCAAAGATTGTGTTTGCCGAGTGTATTATTTTTAGACCTCAGCAAAGTAAATTTCAAACCATATTTTGAAGCCATAAATGAATTCAAATTAAAAAATATTGAACTACAAAGTTGTATAATTTCTCAAGATATAAAATTATTATTTGGATTATTTCTTGATTCAACAAAGTGATAGTAAAGTTGTTCACAAAATCTACATCTATCCTAGAGTTTCATGAAACTATAAGATAGATATATAAGATTATGAACAATGTTGCTACTACTTTGTCGGATGAACATATGACCAAAATAAAAGTTGTATATCCTCAGATGTTATACAAATTTTTAGTTCAAAACTTTTTAATTTAAACAAATTTTGCTAACTAAAACAACATTTTTGAATTTCTCAAATTTGAAATTCAAATTTTGTAAACGACCTCGGATGGAAAAAAATACCAAAATAAACTTTGTAGTCCTCCATGAAACCTAAAACTTTGTAGTTGATAATTTTTTTATTTGAGATTGTTTAAGACCTCAAAATAAACGCACAAAGAAAATAAGAAAACACAAGATGCCACATCATTGATCTATACCTTCAAAATGGTAGCTTCTCATTGGTCCAAACATGACCAGCCAGATCCCTCCCCAAAAAAAATCAACCGGCCTCTCTTTCTTCCTATCTCTCTCCTTTATTTTCTCTCACGCTCCCTCAACGGACTCGCATCAGGACCGGCTCGGGGCAGCTGCGGCGGAGCCTCCCAGGCCCGGGAGGGGCACGGAGGCGGCGGCCCCGGCCTGGCGCGCGGTGCAGCACGGAGGCCGTGACAACGGCAGGCAGCGGTGCACACGACTGGAGCTCGACGACGCGAGCAGCTGCGCAGCAGGGCACAGCGGCGGCGGCCTTCAGCTGGCGACGGGCACGAAGGCGGCGGTCCTGAGCTGGCGAGGGGCACGGTCTGTGTGACGGCGGCGGGTGGTGGCCGGCGGTGCTCCCTTGGCTGTGTGCGGCGCAGCGGCGTGGTGGTGGTGGTGGTGGGCAGTGGTGACGTGGTGGCGGCCACCGCCGGTGGCGACGGGTGTTTTTTTAATTATTTTCAATAATGTTTGCCGAGGGTCTTTTGGCGCTTGGCAAACCATTTAGCTCTTTGCCGAGTGTAGTTTGGCGAGTGTAACACTCGGCAAATACAAGGTTTCCGGTAGTGAACTACCAGCCAATCATGTCATCGTTATCATTTTTTTCCCCTTGAGGTCATACACACTCGTCCTTGGTGCACCAAGCCTCTCATACATATGAATGTTTCCAAACAATCTCTCATATAAGGAATAGTGTGTTCTCTGGCTTGGCTACACTAGCTTAACCTGCTTGCGTGATTGGTTCTAGTCACCCCTCCAAACATTGAAATGAAGGTATGGCTTACCAGTTTATGCTTGGGAAGCACCGGGAATGAAAAACTTACCGACGAGCACAGGCATGGTAAGTCTAAGTTTCTCACGATTGTGTTGTCGGAAATATTGATCATGCATCAAAAAACGTGCTTGCCCATTGCTACTTGACGGGTGATTTTTGCAGGCGTTTGAACTGTTGAGAGCAGCCATATTCCGAACGATTTCGCCGCCCCTTCCGCGCTGTCGGAATCCTGTCGCCGATGCTCCTCTGATGTCCTCGTCAACGACGTCTCCGACCTGCCGCGCCATCGCATCATGCCAGAGGTCTGCACGTCATGGATGCACCTTCGGTGTCCCGTCAAGCTTGCCTTGACGTGGTCTCGCACGCCATGACAAAAAATGTGTTGTCTTCTGCATTCTCCTGTTACTCATAATATTTTCATTTTGAGTAAATATTTCCTGAAACGTTTTACCACACATTTTTGCGTGGCTGGTTCTTGACTGAACATTTTTACCTGTTAGTCAAAATATTTTCATTTTAAATCTTGTTGACTGAACATTACATATGTACTCTGAAGACGACAACAGCATAAGCACAGTGCAAGACCATGGTCGATAAGCCTGTAACTCGCGACTCCTTCACGTGAAATGCGTTAAATGCTTTGGCTGCAGATCACCTGTCACTGACCCTGTTACGAATTGCCCAATCTTGTCTCATCATTCCATTGTGATAAGGAGGAGATGATCCATGCAGTTTCAGCATTAGTATGTGGTTATGACAGAGGTTGATGGTTGTTCTGAAAAGTATGAAAGTTTCGCTTCATTGTTCTTAGCTACAGATTCTCAACCTTTTTATATCTACAATGACCGTAAGATTTGCAGGCCTCTGCATTCAAGGGCTTTTTCTAGGCTGAAATTAACTCTGTTTTGAGATCATGAAGTAAAGCACCTGCTGCCAGCCACACTTGAGGTTGTCGTGACAAGCTTCGCGGATCTAGGACCGACATATCACTGAACAATGAAGGATTCAACGACCTAGCTTCGTTGCCCGATAGAAATGAGCAGATAGCAAATTACATCAAGAGGCGTTGCAGTTACTGTTGTCCTGTGTAAGGTGCATGCGGTACTACACCAAGAGGTTTGTGACCCTTCAAAGATTTTCTCATAAAACACTAACTGAAGTGTTAGAGGGGGTTTTGAGTTTGATGCTTCGATCCATTATAGTCATTTCTACTGCAGAATACAGTTTGATCACATATAATTATTTATTTACTTACTAATGACACATTGTATAAGGCATGAAGTCATGTTCTCTTTGAATGAAAGGAAGTAAAAAGAATTGAAGAGTTGTACTTTACACAGTGTACCGCTGACTATGGAGTTTCAAGAGCTCTCCATATATGATACTTGAATTAAGATGAAACATATTCCTCTGAATATGGATTGCTTATTAGATCATCCAATCTCCATTTTCGGGTATGAGAGGTATCGGGAATAAGATGTTCTCCAGCAGTATACGTAGATGTTCTGTAAATTCCGCTTTAGCGACGAGCTATAGTGGTTCTACCACGAACTTTTTTGTTACAACTTGCACTTCTGGGGTTCTCAGAACTGTAAGCTATTCAAAGACCTAGAGATGCGTTTGATCATGTTCAAAGCAAAAAGAAAGCAGTAACCATGTTCCTTTACCTGAAGTTTGCTTCTCTGAAATGAAAACTGACTCTAAATCTGTGGGAGTTCAAGGCCCGAAAGGAGGCCAACTAACGGGGGTTTTTTTTTTTTTGTGAGTCTATGGGGGTAGTTGTCAGCTTTGGTAAGGTGGACAATTTCAATCCTTGTCTGAACATCAATCCAAAAGATAATTTTAACTTGAACAACGCATCTGGCACGATGTTTGTAGGATTTCAATTTGAGGCAATGCCGTGGTACACAGAATCATAAAACTCAGTCAGCTGCGCTGCCTGCGCACTCAATTAGTTTAGTTACCACGCCTTTATAACTTGAATGAAAAATGGTGCATCCGTGGAAGAGTACGTCTTACATTGGCATTCAGTTCGTTGTTGCGAACTGCCCAACACTCTGTTCATGTCCTGCTCTGCTCTGTCTTCGGTATTGAAGTCCAACCATAATAAGCAGAGTGCCTTACGACAAGTTGATGACCAGTAAGGTTTCCAACAGTCTCCGGCTAGCTAGGCACTTCCATCTCGTGCTCCAGGAGACATACATGCCCAGACGGCGCTGGACAAACCAATTACGGCGAGCCGTTGAAGAAGGACGCCACGACGAGATGGCCAAATTCCTGGGACTCGCGGAGCCGACCATTAATCTACCGGACGAACCTGCCAGCCATGCCCACTGCCACCTCCGCCGCCTTGACGCTCGGCTGTGAATCGCCGCAGCGCCACGTGCCTCCCACCTTGACTAGTTGACTCCCATCCGGACCGCGCGCGTACATCGTGTGAGGTTACTACTACAGGTCGACTATGAATTGATAAGGTTTGGTACAGAGTATCGCCGCCGCCGCCTAGTTCTACTTCTCCGCCAAGCCAAGTCTCCTTTCCCTCTACACACGATTCTTATAGCGATTACAACGGCATACAACCGTGAAAGATGAGATGATGGGCCACGATAACTCTTGGGCTTCACTTGGGCTTCCACTCTGGGCCAGCGTACTTTGGGTTGAGCTTCTGGACTCGGTTGCTCTTTCTCTTTGCTTGCTTTTCCTTCTTCTTGCCGAGCTTCTTCTGCATCCTGCCAGTCAGGTTGCTGACAAGTCACAAAGCCGCTAGGCTTAGGCAGCCACGGTGGTCGCTATTTGGAACAGCGACCACACCCTGGTTTCGCGACCCATGCACGCAGCACGCCGTGGCTCCCCGCCAAGTTCTCGACATTTGTCGCTCTCTTCCATGGCCCGCGCCAGCCATTGCGTTGTGCTGCCACCCGCCGGCGTTCCCCATGGTTTGCGTGCTCGCGCGCCATCGCATGCATGCGCACGGCAACAGCGCCGCGTCATTGTCCCGGAACACGCAGCGTCGCAGCAGCATAACGCGGCGTCCTTCGCCTCGGCCTCCAGTTTTTGGCGCAGCACTGTTCCTCTGTCCCGATGCCGTCACCTCTGTTCTAGTGAGTTGTCACATCGATCGTGCTGTCTACCGGTGTGCACCGTGAACGACGCCCGCGGCCTTCGCCTCCCACTGTCACTCCCGACGCCTCTACAAGAAATCTAGCCTTCTATGACGATTATAGAGTGACCATTGATCAAAACGTCACTAAGACATCCTGTCTATGATGATTCATAGGTCTCGAATGAGTTTTACTGACGAAAAATAAATGCACGTCACAAAAACATTTGATCAAAGTGCTACGCAATTTACGGTCTGAATAGCCATCCATCAGTGCTACGTAATCAACTGATTGAGCTCTTATGTGCACTTGATCAAAGGTTCCTTATAAGCGAGACATTTGATGCAATAGCAAGTACATCCTGGAGTATTTGGTCTGTAGAAGTTTCAAGGCTGATATTCTGATTCTGTTTGCTCTGTTCTCTTTATGAATCCTGTGGAAATGCATGTATGAACAGCACTTGCTAGTGCATTGTCAAACTAGGTTATTTTAAGAGTTTGCATGGATTGATCTGTTGATAGTTGGATCGGTGAAGGAGTAGAGCAGTACACATGATTCAATTTGTGCTAGTTAAAATACTAAATGTGCAAGTTCCTGATATATCCTGTAGGAAAATGTCATGCTGGTTGTACTTTGTTTTTGCATTTCAGTAGTCTCAAGAAACCCCACATGATACAATACACCGTGGTTGCTGGTTGATTGTTTAGGCTGCAAAAGCTAGGTTCTTGAGTTTAAAGTCTTATCAATTAATTATGTATTAAACTAGCTTGTATCAATGCTTTCCCTTTGTAAACTTTGTATCTCAGGTTGCTTCCAGTCTCATAGCTTGTCTGAATAACTAACAAAAATGTTTTGTGCAACTTCATGCCATCTGAAATCTTGTTATTAATTTAATATGTTATAATGCTGCAGATTGGGGAACAAGATTGGGCCACAGGTTGCTAGTTGCCTGAGTCCCTGAACAAGGCGGTGAAGACGGTGCTTGTTGGCAGCCCCAAACTTGCATTTATAAGAACTATGGTTTAGGTTGATACAAAACTCTTATAGGTTACCTTGTTAATTAACAATGAAATTGTTGTGTGCGATTATTTTGTGACATTTGGACATGTAACACGATATTGTATCTTTCTCTTTGATATTGCTGTGAACATTTCAATTTTCCTATCTAGGATTTTTGGATTTATTAGTCTATTTATAGAATCTTTTAATTTGCTTTTGGCCGTCTGTATGAAAAAGGAGAGGAAAATTATCTGAAATATTTATGCAATTAAAAAATTAGGTCAATCCATTTATTCAAAAAAAAGGATGGGCCCAGACGAAGCATACTATGTTGGTAGAACAAAATGGGCCGAGGCAAAAATATAATGGGCTAGAACCAAACTCTAGATGGGTCATAACTAAAAACATAATGGGCTGAAAAGTGGTCTAGCTAAATTATAAGGTGGGCTCTCAATTGGGCTTTGGCCAGAAACAGGAAGCTTGCAAATGGGCCTAATGAATTTTGTGACGATTAGAAGCATGCTCATCATAAATTTTTTGTGACGATAACATAAGAATTCATCACAGATCATGTTTAAACACGCATGATAGGTGACGAACTGATTTTCATCACAGGATTGTCACAGAATTCATCAAGTGACGTTTTATTCATGTTTTGTGACAAAAATGAAACGTCGCCTATCATAACAATTCTTGTAGTGCGCCCGCACTGCCGTGAGGATGCCGCCGCCTCCGCTCCTTACGGTGCCCTGCTTCTCTTGCCACCCGTTCCCGTTGTCCTCTGCAACGACGTCTCCAATCAACCTACCACGCCACCGCGTCGTGCCACCAGTCCTCAACACGGTCCACGTACTTGTACACCGTGCCAAAGCCACCACGGCTAACATTTGCAGCCATGAAAGCAACAAGACAGTGGGGGAAGACGCGATGGCGAGGCGCTCATCTGACACACTGGTCGTGACTGAGATACATCGGTCTGCACAACATGCAAGGTTGGCAGCCCAACAAGGTTGTTTAGCCACGGGACTCGTATTGCCGGTGCAAATCGTCCGCTTGCTCCTGTGCCAGGCTTGAACTGCCCGAGGCCTAGGCCTGGCTAAACAAAATGACATAGCAACATCCCGGTGCCTGGGCGCCATGCCAGAGGAAACTTGCCGCTTGACGACGTGTTCCATGCTCTGCTTTCTCCTGGAGGCACTTTGGCTCATGACCCCGATCCTCAGCTTGTAATCGACCGTCCACATCCTTCACTTTAGAAATGGAGCTTGGTCTTCCAAAGCCAGTTGGCAGAGGGGGAAAACGAGTTATTTTGATCCTCAAGAACATGCATATGAACACATCTAGCTTGACGCATATCATGTCTGTCTTGCAAAAAAGGTTAATCATTACCACAGTTACAAAATAAATAAAACAAGCAATGGAAAGAGAGGCTTGCAAGGAAAGGCTCTTCTCTCCATTACTGTTCCTTGTAATCATGCCACCAATGAAACAGTAGACTCTCATCTCTATCCCTCTGCTTTCACCCAGAGCTGCTTTGGCTCACTACCCCGATCCTCTCTTTGAACGTCCGTCCATATACTTGACTTGAGAAATGGAGCTTGGCCGTCCAGAGCCAGTTGGCAACCGGGGTGTGGGGGGTGGGGGGGGGGGTGGGGGGGGGGGGGGGATTTGATCCTACCTCAAGCACGTGCATATGAACACACCTAGCTTCACGCATATCCTGTCATCCCTTCCAAACAAGGCTAAACAAGACTGTTAGAAAACAAAATAATGGTAGAAGAAAACAAACAAATGGAAAGCCTGACTTGCAAACGAAGGATCTTCTCCCCGTTTCTGCTTCTTGTAATCATGCCAACAACAAAATAGGGGACTCTCGTCGACACTGGCGGAGCTACGTGAGGGCCAGCCAGGGCCATGCCCCCCCCCCCCCCCCCCCCCCCCCCTTGCAATTCGAAATTTTTTGAAGATTGTGTTGTACACCGGCGGCCGCAGCCACTTGCTTGCTCACATACAGCTACAGAACGTATGCAAACTGCAAAGAAATGAGGCCCAAAGTAAGTATAGGCGGACAGGTTCATGTATCTCGGTAGTTCGTTCATGCATGTGTGCATAGTAACACGTACTGCCACACAAAGCTCGATCCACGCGGCGATGCATGCCTCGAGGCCCCTCGACCGGCTCCCTAGCCATGAATTGGCCAACGTCGTCACCCTCCACGCCAACACAAACGCAGCAAGATTGCATGCAGGTTCCCCTTTTTTCATCGTATTCAAACTCTGATTTCAATACCAAGTTCGATAGTTTCTACTACGACTGCAGCTGCCGCGCATCCATGGTTGCTGAGTTCAGCCTTCTCGACTCCGAATTGTGGCGAGCGGCTCGCAGGTTGTTTTTTTTTTTCATTCCCAAAACCCGACAAATTTTGCATCTGGAATACACTCACGCTCGTGCTAGTATTGTTCATGCCCCCCCCCCCCCCCCCCCCCCCTACACTTCAACGCTGGCTCCGCCACTGCTCATCGATCTCCCTCCCTCTATTTAAACGGATGGGGATCTATGTATGCTTTTTTTTTTGTGGGAGCGAGAACCGTGTGCCAACGCATTTGCTTCCATGGAAAACGAGCCATCTGTTTCCATTTCACCTTCTCACATAAATCAGTCTCACATCACTTTCCCCTCTCCCTAGCATGATTTAGATTATAAAATTCGGTCCCCGGAAGACAACTGAAATTAAAGAAAATTAATTAGTCAAATATCTAGAGATGCCCGTTGATGTCCATATATGTGATAGGCTAAGTATAGTAAACTTTGTGTGTATGTTCCTCAACTTAATGAAAAACAGTGATGGTTAACACTTAAGGACCGAAAGAGACCATTTAACTTCATTTTCTCTAAGAGCAGGAAACGGTGACCAACTTTTGATTACTACAGCAGTTCTCAGCATTGATGATATGGCCAATCTCAGTCCTTGTCTGAACATGAATCGAAAAGATAGGGGAGAACAACCCATCTGACACAATATCGTTGAAGGCAGAATCCCATAATTATCTCAATTGTGCATTCAACTACTTGATCATCAGGTCCTTGTCACGTGAATGAGCATCTGTAGCAGAGTCTTACGTTGACATTGAGTTCTTGCCCCTGGGCATAAGCCAACTTCACAAACTATTTGTTCTTGCTCTGGCTATCAATAAAGAACTATTTGTTCTTGCTCTGTTTTTCTTATTCAAATCCAACCATGATGAGCAGAGCTTATCATGGAAATCAAATCAGAGAACCATACGGGAGGGCTACTCGCCGGCCAACACCTTCCCAGGCTCTGGTTTCTCCTAGAGGCCTTCCGGCTCAAGAACCCGATCCTTCTGCTTGCAACAATAAATCGATTCTAACTTGAAAAATTGGTTTCATGCTGATGTTGTGCATGACATCTGCAATGGAGTTCCACTGACAAAAATGTGGTTTGTCTTTCCCATTCCCCTGTTTACTGGGTTTTGCGACCCCTGAGATTAATTACTGAAGGAGAAGAAACTTGAAATATTTTCATTTTGCAGGCTGCGGGCACACGAAGGAACGGAGCACCGGCGGCATGGTTTGGGCGGCTCGTGCAGCTCTGCGCCTTACAACTTGCTGACTATGACGAGCGACTACCGGTCAACTCGCCCGATCTGAACTGCACGAGACGGATCGCACGAATCCGAGAACCAGCGGTGGCCACTTTTTCAAATAGCTACCATACCTCGTTGTCAATAGGCTGCACGCCATGGCTTCAATTATTCTCAGTCTGGGCATAGTTTTTTTCCTGGGTTGTATTTGATGGAGTGTCCCTGAATCCTTCCTTTGAGTTTTGTTGTCTTAAACATGCAACATTAGATAAACACAAAGCGAAATGAAAAACTTCCGTTTCAGTCTTCTTCCCTGAACATTACAGCAGGATAAGAAGCAGTTACTAATTCCCCAATCTGTCTCATAGTTGCCTTGTGTGATAAGGAGGAGATAATCAAGGTACTGATCATCTCTGGATGGAGATGGAGATGTAAGCCTGCTGGAAACTGTCATGTTCTTGAGATTGTGATCACAATGTTACCTCAAAAATGGCTAAGCAAGAGGCACCAGCTGCAAGGGACAGTTGAAGTTGTCCTGACATGATCGACGATAACCAATTCTAATGCTGACCTATATATGACTGAACAACAGGACCCTTCGACGACCTTTATCCATAGCCCCATCGAGGTGCCAGGATGTGGAGCAGACATATAGGAGTGTTGCAGTTAATCAGCCACACTCTTGTCACTGTACTTGAAAAGGTGAATAGGGTACATGTGGACCATTGTAATTGCGGCATTAAGTTTGATCTTTGAGTTTTTTTCTCCACCCGCCATAGTGATACATACTGTATTGTACAAGAATATCAGATATACCTTTTTATTTCTTTACTGCCACATTGTACCTGACACTAAGCCATGTACTCCTTGAAACAAAGGAAATAAATAGAACTGGAGAATTGTCATCACATTTGTACCTGTGAACATGAGAACATTATGGAGATTCAAGAGCTCTCTATATATGATAATTGAATTAAAATGGTACCTGTTTCTCAAAGTATGGTCTGCTTGCTAAATCATTCGATCTCCATTCGTAGGAGTGAGAGGTATTGGGAATTGGTTGTTCTCTACTAGTAGGGTTTGATGTCCTGTGAGTGTCTCTCCATCGACGAGTTATGGTGGTTCTTCCACCACTTTTGTTATTAGGACATGAAGTTGTTAGGGTCTCATAACTGACTTCCTCAGACTCTGAGTCTGTGGGAATGATCAGTTACAAAACCCACAATTGAGGACCGAAAAGAGGCCAATTAACCTTACTTTTGTGAGTCTGTGGGGGTAGTTGTCAGCATTGGTAATATGGCCAATCTCAATCCTTGTCTGTGCATGAATCCAAAAGACAACTCTAGGAAGAACAACGCATCTGGCACAATGTATGTAAGATTTCAGTTTGAGGGCTACTGCCGTGGTAGACAAAATGGTAAAATTAGTCAGCTGCACACACAACAACATATCACGCCTGACAAACTGCCCAATACTCTGTTCCTTTCCTGCGAACTCGCCAGTTTGAAGGACGTACACCACAACGAGCTCGCCAGCTTCCTCGATGCCCGGTTTGCCGTCGAGTCGAATCCCACTGTTGTGCGCTCCCACGAACTCGCCGGTCGTCAACCCTAGCTGCTGGGCCTCACGGAACCCGCCATTCTACCGGAACAACCTACATGACGCCATTCGTATGCTCCACCCGCCTTGACGCCCCACGCGAGCATGCGTTGACTAGTCGAGCCCCGTTACACACACAAACGGATGGATCATCCAATCGAGCTCCGGCGCTGCACTGCGCTCTGGTTCTGCGCCTTGTTGCCAGCGCCAAGCCGGCCGTGTCTCCTCCTTGCTGACCAAAACTGTTTGTTGCAACAGTAGTGCCGCCCGTCCCGTAGCATGAGGCGGTGACTGCGAGAGCAGAGTAGAGTGGACGGCACCCATGCCCGCTGTTCCCTCATCCCTACGCCTTCACCGGTGAGTTGTGACGTGGATCGTGCTGGTTGCCAGAGTGGCGCCCGCCTCGCAGCATGATGCGTTCGCCATATGTCCTCCATCAGCAACGACATCTCCGCCGACCTGTAGTGCCGCCGAGTTGGGCATCCAGTAACTCTTGACGGTCCGCATGCCAAAGCCACCATGTTGGCTCACGTTTGGCAGCTATTGCGGGAATCAAAACAGTGGGCAGACGCGACAATGACAAGGCCCTCTGTTCAACACGCTGGCGGTCACCAACAGCAATCAGCTGCCTGCACTCACCTCATGGTTCGCCGGCCTGACGCTGCACTTTTGGCGGCCCGACAAGCCCGCTGGGCCATGGGATTCGTGTTGCCAGTGTGAGTCGTCCTCTTACTCGTGCGCCATGCTTGGACTGCCCGAGGCCTACGCCCGGCTCAACAAAATCACAGAGCGGCATCCTGGTGTCCAGACACCGTGCAAGAGAAAACTGGGCGCCTACACGCGTTCCATGCTCTGCTTTCTCCCAGAGGTGCATTGGATCATGATTCCGATCCTCTGCTTGCAACGACAGTCCATATCCTTCACCTGAGGAATGGAGCTTGGCCGTCCAAAGCAAGTTGCCAGCAGGGTAAAAACGTCACTTTTATCCTAAGCACATGCATATGAACACACATAGCTTCACGCATATCCTGTTTGTCTTGCAAATAAGGTTAATCATTACGACGGTTAGAAAACAAAACAAGGATAGAAGAAAACAATGGAAACAGAGGCTTGCAAGGAAAGGTTATTCTCTCCATTTCTGTTTCTTGTCATCATGCCACCAACGGAACAGTGGACTCTCATCTTTCTCGCTCTATCTAAATGGATAGGATCCATGTATGCTGACCAGACCATGATGTCTTTTTTTATGAGAGCGAGGAGCGCATGCCAACGTGTTTGCTTCCATGGAAAACCAGCCTTAATTCCGTTTCTGTTTCACCTCCTCACACACACCATGCACCATTCCCGCCCTCACTTTCCCCTTTCCCTAGGATGATTAGACTAAGATCTAGGCCCCGACAGACAACGCCGTCTCTCTGCTTGCACTGACCGTCATGCCATAGTGGGCAGTTGGGGAAAACCTGTTACTTTGATCCTCAAGCACAAGGAAACGAACTCACCTAGCTTCACGCATATCCCTCGCAAAAAAAAAAAAAGCTTCATGCATATCGTGTCTGTCTCGCAAACAAGGCTAATCATGATGACGGTTTGAAAACAAAACAAATATATAAGAAAACAAACAATGGAAAGAGAGGCTTGCGAGGAAAGCTCATGAGTTGGCATTGCACTATGCGCGCCTGTCCATATTGTTTCTTCTCTCTGTTTCAGTTTCATGTAATCATGCCACCAACAAAACAGTGGACTCCCATCTCTTTTGTTCTTTCTAAATTGATGGGATTCATGTATACTGACCTGACCATGACGCTTTTTTTTTTTTGGGTGAGAGCGAGGACCTTGTGCCGACACGTTTGCTTCCACGGAAAATGAGCCTTCCGTTCCGTTTAACCTCCTCACACACACCATGCACTGTTCCCCACCATTTTCCCCTCTCTCTAGCATGATTAGATTATAAAACTCGGGCCCTGGCAGTCAGCATCTCTCTCTCTCTCTCTCTCTCTCTCTCTCTCTCTCTCTCTCTCTCTCTCTCTCTCTCTCTCTCTCTCTCTCTCTCAATTGACATAGCAAAGTTACATTGCAGCGTGGAAATCAGAGTCCGTCATCCAGCCGTTTTAGGTAAGCTCTCTCCTTCCCTCACGCACATACGCTACTCCTCCGATCCATCTTTACACGTTTGATTGATCCATCATTGTTTTACTTTTTGGTCTATAAACTTTTTCTCTTCATTTGGCAGCCGTGCTTTGTCCTAGGAGTACTCTAGCGATTAAGCTTTTGGGTGGCAGGTCTATGGACATGATGACGACCTCTAAGAAGTCCAACAGCACCGCCGCATCTGCTCAGCACCAGCAACAGGTAACTCAACTTCTTTATGGGATTTCTTGGATATATGATCAGCACTACTTTTATGGACCACAGCGGTAGTTCCATGTATAGATGATAGATCCATGTCGCTTTCATCTCCATGTTTATTACTCTATGGGTGTTTATCTATGTGACGGCCGATCTTTTGAGCATAGCAAGTATTTCCGACTAAGATCGACGAGTAGATGTTAGCTTTTGTGTTCTTCATGCGTGCGCAATTTGCCATCTCTTTTGTGCCATGTATACCATAGTTAAGAATTTAAAAGTATCTCTGTTTTGTGAGCGCATTAGGATTAAAACAATCCAGTCTGTTGATATGTATGGGGAGCTGTCAGTGATGTATTATATCATCAACTTGACCACATCTGGAAAGTTAAAATATCGAGTATATCTTATATGATTTCAATTTTTACTTTTCTTTGTACCATTATTGTTCTACATGACCAGATTGAAAAATATATCCAATACATATATATATATATATATATATATATATATTTAATATGTCATATTATTGTGTATTGGTTTGACTATAAATCAAATGGTTTGAACATATGCATTCACAACAAGAAAATATTTGAAACACAAGTTTTTAGACCCCTAATATTTTTCTAGAATATGCTTATACATGTATGTTAATAACACACAACATAATAATTCTACTTTCACATGCATGGAGATATCTAATTATATATGAATGGTTGCGTGCAGGATGTGGTTGACACAATAGAGGAAGCGAGGAACGTGAAGCAAGCACGGCAGCAGCAGACGGTGAGTGGTGATGGGGTGCAGATGCCTCGACCTCAGCTGGAAGAGGCGCTCAGGTGCCCGCGTTGTGACTCGAACAACACGAAGTTCCGCTACTACAACAACTACAACATGTCACAACCTCGCTACTTCTGCAAGACCTGTCGTCGCTTCTGGACCCAAGGTGGCACCCTCCGCAATGTGCCCGTTGGTGGTGCATGCCGCAAGAACAAGCACTCTTCTTCTTTGTCGTCAGCATCACCCTCCAGCTCCAACACCACTAGTAGGGCGATCAACAACAACATGCCTACATTGCCGGCATTGACGAGCTTCTCCAATGTGCTCCCCGCATTTATGTCCACCGGGTTCGAGTTCTCCCTGCCCTTCGCGCCGCCACTATCCTTGTCCGACAGCATGGTACCGGCACCAGCAATAGCTCCTGGAGGTTCCTCGATGACATCGCAATCGTTCTTTGACCTACTCAGAGGAGGAGTTCTCGACCATGAGAGCAATGAAGGCAATGGGATGGAGATGTTGCTGCCACCTTCAATTGGATTTGGTGTCGTGCATGATGGCATCATGAGTGACCGCCATGGCGTGGCACCGATCGATGGTGGCAGTGCAACTGAAACTACACAGCTTGGAGGGCAGGGCCAGTGGGCAGGGGCACATCATGGGCATAACAAGGATGATGGAAGTTCAGCGGGATCAGATGTGCTGCATCAGGTTGGTGGAGATCAACAGCGGAAGGGTGTGCGGAGTAACAGAGGCAATGAAAATGGGTTGTCCACTAGTAGAGACAACCACTGGAGCAATGGTGGGAGTATGCCAGGCATAAGGGGAGGAGGCCTCATCTGAGCCCAATGTAACGGCAATGGTTGGAGACTGGGAGTGTGGACGAGGAGGAGAGCATGAGTTGTGTGTGGTTGTGTGCACCACACATTTTAGTTATGTTCAGCTATAATTTATATGCACGAATCGATCATGAGTCCATCCTATGAGCGCAAGCATATCATTTCGTAATAAACCTAGTTATACTTCATGTCATAGTGGATTTCATTATTTCCTCCCTTTTTTCTATATTTACTTTTTTGCGTCACCTCTTGTTCTTTAATTATTTTTCTGGTCTCATTAGGGGTTTTTGTTTCTTCGAACTTAGTGTTGGTAATCATTTGACAACTAGGATCATATGGTACGCTTATGCAAAATTAAGATAATTTATGGCAGTGATTATAAGAATTTAAATGGATTAATTTTTCAATCTCCTTCAATCTAGTCAAGATTGCAAGAGAACACACAAAACCATGGTCAGCATGTTGCCGGCACCGAGAGGTCGACCTCGTCGCGGCCGGCTGCCGACTAGGGCCTCAACGTCATCGGCGTCACCCAGGAGGTCTCTCTGGAGCCAGCGGACAAGGACCTGCACCTCACAACTTGGACCCAGGAGGAGACAGAGCCCACCATCCAGCATACCTCTCGGCCACCGAACCTGCCAGTCATCTTCCCCGCATGCATACGGATCAGCGACAAGTCCACGGCGAGCTGTTCCAGTTCGATGCCAGTGCTCGCCATCGAGCTTTTCCGCACCGCACTCTACTGTCGTGGCTCGTCGCCTTATGACTAGTTTGACTACAACCGACGGTCAGTCAACTCACTGATTTATGACACACGAGTCCAAATAGCGACCACCCCTGCTCCGAATAGCGACCACCCCTACTCCGAATAGCGACCACCCCTGCTCCAAATAGCGACCAGACGACCACTCCTGCTCCTCGCGTGGACGTCTCCTCCTCTGCACGCCATGGCTCGCCGGCGGCTGCCATGTTCCAAATAACTTCACTATCCCATCTTAAAATCCTGTCGCCGATGCTCCTCTATTGCGACCTGCTCCCATCTTCCACCGCAACAATGTCTCCGACCTGCCGTTGTGTCCCTCTACCGCACCATCACGTCCCCGGTCCCGTCATGCCACAAGACTTCATGCTCGCTCGCCACCCTTGAGCAACCACGGTCGCCGACTCACCGGCCTTTGCAGCTATGCAGTGGCGCTCCTCCGACACGCCGACTGTGACTTTCTGACCGACATGCATCAGTCTGCTCGCCATGGTTCCGAATCACAGCGTGGCGCTCGTCCGACACGCCGGCCGTGACCGTCGTGCATCGGTCTGCTCTCCATGGTTCCTGACAACTCAGCCGGCATGCCACCGCGCCTTCGGTGTCCCCTCAATCTTGCCTTGCCGTGCTCTCTCAGTAGCGGACCCAGCTATCGGTGGCTGGGCATTCAAACTTTAAAGATGACACAAAAGTTTCACATCGCAAACCTCCATATTAAAAATAAATTGTTCATAATGGAGACAAATTCAGATTGTTAGGGGAAATGGGCAAAGCTAGGTTGGCCCAACCGAGTGTTATGGCACGAGGGAAAATTATAAAATTAATTTCACCTCATGTGCACCACCTAGAACAATGTATGTGCACTCTTAGATTTTCACATTAGCCACTCTACTTAAGGGAGAGCAAATATGTAGTCGAGAAGTCCGTAGGAAAGCTGAACGAGTTTAAGCAAGTGATCTTTATCATGCGCATCAAATGAATCAGATGGATTGAAAGATCTCATGCAAATGAGCGGCTCTGTGTTTACATCATCAAAATGGGTCAAAGGAAGGCCACGTTGGATAGGGAGATGAGTGAATTTAGCACAATTGCTTGTACACATGTACCTATTCATATATATATATACTTGTTTTTTTGCAAAAGAAATTTGGGCATTCAACTGAATGCCCATGAATTCAGTGAGGTCCGCCACGCCATGCTAGAACAGACCGAGGCCGGCGTCCGGGTCACCGAAATGCCAGAGACGGTGTGGGAGATGGCGCATCGGGATGGCCAGAGACTGGGAGCCTACTTGCTGCCTGACGCATTCCATGCTCTGCGTTTTTCTGGGGTCGCTTAGGCTCTGCTTGAAACAATCAAACAGTTGAAAATTTTCTTTCATGCTGATGCTGCGCACCACATATCAGAGGAGGCGTTCTGTAACAGCGACCACTGACAAAAATGCGTTTTATCTTCTGCATTCTCCTATTTACCAGTGACCCTGGAGATTAGTTACTGAATGCACATATTTCCTGAAATGCTTTACCACGTTTTTGCTGTACACTATCCTCCGTTTCAGGCTTGTTCTCTGAACATGTTAAATCAAACACTTTCATTTCAGTCTTCTTGTCTGTCCACTACACCTATATATTCTGAAGACGATTACAGAATAAGCACTGTGCCAGACTATGGTTGATAAGCCTGTGAGTCCCAGCTCCTTCACGCAAAATCCGTTAAAATATTTTGGATACGTATCATCTAGCACTGACCCTGTTACGAATCGTCCAATCTTGTCTCATCATCCCATCGTGATAAGGAGGAGATGATCATGCAGTTTCAGCACTAGTATGTGCATAGGGCCAGCCTGCTTAGTCCTGCCGCCGCCTCCAAGCACAGACTCCTTGAGGTTCGGCCAAAGCTCGCAGTGGCAGACGGAGGGAGCACACCTAGCATCTTCGGTGGCGTGGCTTCTCCCCACACGGCGCGCGCCGGCGTTTGCTGCAGGCACCTTCGTCGATGGCGTAGCCGAGTACGGCGCAGATGCGGCGTCTTTGAGAGCAGTTTTCCTTTGGATTGCATGTTCCTTCCTTGTTCCCAGCCTCTTTGTCGTGTGCGATAAAGAGGCTGGGAACGTACGATAAAGAGTATTTGGACTGCATGTTCCTTCCATATTTGGTGTCATGTGAATTTGGAGTTAAAGGTGTGTGATGTGAATTTGGACTGTTTGGCTCCGTATTTGTATCCCATTGGAACGGGAATCAAACTGAAGGTGGAAGAAGCAGTTTATAGAATGTGTAGCTCCGTACTTCGCACCTAGAACAGAACAGCCTTTCGAAGAATTGTCCCTTTCAGTTGAGCTCGGGATCATAGAAGTTGTTTGAGGTGTTGAACGGAGGTGTCCTGAGAGAACGTAAGGTAGTAGAAGCGGTAGCAGCAGAGTGTTGGAGCAGTCAGGATCATTAATTCGTTCGTCGTCTAATACCATTAGTTAGGCTAGAATCCAACACACTTACCATTCGTTACATTTGGAAAGTTTCCAAAGGATCGTTCGCATGCATGTACTTAGGGTTAATGACGAGTACAAATTCAAAGTTACCACTCGGTGGTGGACATTGGAAGAAGCACACATGCAATGGTCATGGCGCCCTAGTTCGCCACCAGTGCAAGAGAACGCACAAACCATGGCCAGGTCAGCACGTTGCCAGCGCTGAGAAGTGAGAAGCCAGGACCAATGAGTGCCTCAACGCCCTCGCCGAGTTACCGTCGTGGACCCTGGAGTTCCCCCAGAAAAAAGACATCATTTCGGTAGTGGCGCGTGGCCTGTCACGTTCCGAGCTCAAATGCTGACGTAGTGACGTTCATCTGGTATTATGGGGATGCTGTGAAGCTGTCTCCGCTTTTTGCAGGATCGAGTCGGTATAACGCTGATGAACAGACGTATCAGTACAACATATAAAAAACATAAATTAAGTCTTTAAGTGATTACATTAATCCAATTAAAACATAGAGTCGCACAGCGGAAATTAACGATACAAGTACAAGTCCAAAGCTATATGAAATACAAGCGCACGCGCTCACGATACACAAGAACCCGCATCCAAAGCCATGAAGATGCGGACTCGAGAGGAGATCACTCCTCAGTCTCCCAGTGGGCTGTCCAACCAAAGGGAAGCTGGCCATCCCACTGTCCACCTCCACCCACAGAGTCGGGGATAAAGGTGCTACCTGCAATAAAACATAAAGAGCCAAACCCTGAGCAACTAATACTCAGCAAGTCTTACCCGTCAACGTGGCTATCTACAGCCGACTCCTAATATGCAAAGCTAAAAAAAAGGTGGCTGACTCAATAGCATAACTCGCACTAATTACTTGATCCTTACTTTCAAGTTTTATTTTCAAATTAAGTACTTATCCAGTAAAATAATGTGCATATCTCTAAAACAGGTACAAAGTAACAATACATCAACAGTGACAGTATGTATATAGTAATGTAAATAACAGTAATGTAATAGACTAGCATCATCATATCATCAATCATATCACAGTACGATGTGACTCAGTGAACAAGGTTGCTCTTGACCGAGAGCGGCGGCATCGATGTACATCCTGCAGGAGAAAACCTGACCACACGCCGCATACGCATAAAGTCGCATGCGGCAACTATTCGCAAGCGTCCCCCTAGAGCTAGGCCGGATCCAACTCCTCCCGAGAAAGGCCTTCCCGCACGGTTCCCGTCCCAGACGTACGCCCCGATTGGGAAGCATCCCTTCTCTCCCGAATACCATGATAGAAAGAGCAGGCTTCCACCGCACACTAGGGCAACTCAAGCTACTAAGTTTACTAGACCCATAAAAACACTAGCATGTGATCAGTACGTTCGAACTTGCTCAACAGGGCCAACAACGGAAGGTCCTTAATCGACACAGACGGGGCTACACCACCGTGAAGGCCCAGCCTTCTCCAACCATCCTATACAAGCAATTCCCCGTCCGGTCTCAACAAATCCTAAATCCAGCTAGTACAATCCAGGGTGAACCTATCTCGCGAGTGGGACCTACCACTCGACTTCTACCGTCCGCTAGCCACTAAGCCTAGCAAGTTCTAACGTAACCTAGACCACATCTACAAAAATAGGACACAAGGTAGGATATGAAAGGGTAATCCTAATGCAGTTCTAAGGTTTCACATCAACTCCTAATAAACGTAATGCACAATCATTTACTAGCCCCAATCAAGTGCGAAAATAAAAATCCTAAATAGGAAGGCATGCACTGGGGCTTGCCTGTCTCAGGAGCGTAGCTAACAGGGTCAGCGGGGTCAGTGTCCTGCTGCGGCTGCTCCTCCTGCACCTCCTGGGCCTGCTCCTCCGGCAGTTGGAAGTCGAGCGGCTCCGGAGTCGTCTCTGTCACTACATGTTATGACAAGGAATAATGTAAGGTTAGATGCAAGAGTATGATGCAATTAATGATTTAATTACTTGATAGGACAGTCATTTACACTGTAAGTGCAAACGATTAACTTTGTTAGTTATTTTCGTCTGGAGTATTTCCTTCATTAACTTTTAATTAAGTTCACCATTAATCAACTTGGGTAGGTTAAATGAACAATGTGATTTCGAAAATTAATTTATGTCTAGTGGTATTTTTCTGGTAAAACCCACCACTGGAAGTAATTTACTGTGAAGTCTGATGATTTGTTTCCTTACAGATTATTTATATTAATTTAAACAATGCAGGAACGATTTAAATCATAGGAAAATAATTAAACATCATCTGATAGTAGAAAAATGCTCTGTATCTGTGTAATCATTTTCTTAAAAAGCATGAAAGAGTTCATGATTTATTGATCAACAGAGAAATTATAGGAATTAAACAAGTCTTGCATCAATTACAATTTTATAGAAAATAGGAAAATGAGTTGTAAGATTTTGAGTATATCTGAGCATAAGGAAACTAAAAAAATTTGTTTCACATTTTTCTGAGTTGTATTTATTTTCTATCGATTTTACAAGTTTCAGGCAATTTCTGGCAATTTTAACTAATTTGGAAAAGGATTAAAAAGGGCGCGACCAATCAGATCTGGGCCACAAAGGTGACCACAGAGTCATGGCCGCAACAGATCCAGGCTGGCCACAAAGGATCCGGCCACTCAGACCTGAGAGCTCACGAAGGACCACAAGGTGGGGAGCACCGGATCCGGCGTTGACACACTGGATCCCGACGCTGTGGCCCGCGTTGTGTTAGCCGGAGCCATCGCCGGCGGACGGCGGCGTAGCTCGTCGGAGCGGGATTCCGGCGGCGACTAGGTGAATGGCTTACGTAGGAAGGAAGAGAGTGGAACGGCAAGCTCACCTCGAAGAACAGGAGCCCGTGGGGGTGGCCGGAGGACAGTCGGCGACAAGGAAGCGGCGGTGGTTGAGGTTTGGCGGCAACTCGAGGTTGACGAAGGGCACCGGAGCGGGCGGAATCTGGTCGGGGAGCTTCGCACAGACGAGGGGAGGCTCGGGAAGAACACGGTCGACGACGAGGGGCTTCGGAGGATGTAGTTCGCGGGTGAATCCCTCGCAGCGGCCCGGCGACGGTGACGGGAAAAACTTGTTCCGACGGCTCGAGCTGCAGAATTGGAGAATGGTGGGATCAGAGAGGTGCGCGACCACGAGAAGCTTTTCCAGGTGCGGTGAATCGAACGAAAGCTCACCGGGTAAGGCGCATTCGACGGCGAGGTCGGAGGGGCTTGGATTGCCGGGCTTGGGGGCGACGACGTCGATTCGCGCGATTCACTGCGGGGGAGAGATAATGGTGGCCATGGGACGTCCGTAGTGGTCTTGACGAAGCTCGGGCGGGGTAGCTCGGCCGGGGTTTGCGTGGCTGCAGCGGGCGGCGAACTCGAGCTCTAGCTCGGCAATGGCTGCGGTGGCGGCTAGGGTTGGAAAAGGCCGGAAGTGAAGAAATGATAGGGAGGGCGACCGGGGAAGGGAGCGGCGTCGCTTTTGGTCGTCACGGCGCGGGCGGGGAGCGGTGGAGAAGGGCGGAGAGTGCCTCCAGCGGCCGTCGGCGACGTGGCGCTGTTCTTCCGAGGCGCTCAGTGAGAGACGGGTCGCTGACAGGTGGGCCCTCGGGCATCTTTTCTTTTCCCACGAATTTCTGGTCAACAGAGTTTCCCCAAATTTGTGCACCCGAATTGGAGTAGAAAACGAGCTCCAAAAATCACAATTTCGGTGTTTTTGGAAAGGTCTTGGAAGGATCTACACTTTGGCCAACATGCACATCTGGATTCCAAAAGAATTTCAAATGGCAGCATTTCAAAGTGGAGTACTTTATAAGCTTCTTGCAATTTATGGTGTAACTAAACGAATTTCTAAAATCACAAGAAATTCTCTCTTGAGCAGGGCTATCCATGGATATTTTTGGTTGCTCAACTTGCCATTGAAAAGTTTGAGTTCCTTCAGAAGCTTGGATTTGACATTTGTTTGAAAATTTTGAAATCGAAATTTGAACTTGATTTGCATTCGAGTTCAGTTTGCTTTTGCGATGCTTGTGCTACTGAGCTTCAGTGACACGGGGTGTCACATGCTGTAGTACGGGGCACGTACCTATACACGGAACGGATCTATATGTATCTGCCGCAATCCGTAGGCCAGTGCATTTTAGATGAGGGCGGCTCGCAGATGGAGATGTAATTCCATCTTAAACCACTATGGGAAAATCCAAGTTTGCCAAGTGCAAACATTTTTGCCGAGTGTATTTTTTCGGACACTCGGCAAACAACGTCTTTGCCGAATGTCAATAAAAAAACACTAGGCAAAATAAATGCAGGCAAAAAGCTCTTTGCCGAGTGTAAAATAAAAAACACTCGGAAAAGATGGGTGTTTGCCGAGTGTATTTTTTTTGCACTCGGCAAAGATTGTGTTTGCCGAGTGTATTATTTTTAGACCTCGGCAAAGTAAATTTCAAACCATATTTTGAAGCCATAAACGAATTCAAATTAAAAAATGTTAAACTACAAAGTTGTATAACTTCTCAAGATATAAAATTATTAGTTGGATTATTTCTCGATTCAACAATGTGATAGTAAAGTTGTTAACAAAATGTACATCTATCATAGAGTTTCATGAAACTATAAGACAGATATATAAGATTGTGAACAATGTTACTACTACTTTTTAATTTAAACAAATGTTGCTAACTAAAACTACATTTTTATGTTTGAATTTCTCAAATTTGAAATTCAAATTTTGTAAACGACCTCAGATGGAAAAAATACCAAAATAAACTTTGTAGTCCTCCACGAAACCTAAAACTTTGTAGCTGATAATTTTTGTATTTGAAATTGTTTAAGATCTCAAAATAAATACATAAAGAAAACAAGAAAACACAAGATGCCACGTCATTGATCCATACCTTCAAAATGGTAGCATCCCATTGGTCCAAACATGACCAGCCGGATCCCTCCCAAAAAAAAAATCAACCGGCCTCTCCTCTTCTTCCTTATCTCTCTCCCTTATTTTCTCTCACGCTCCCTCAACGGACTCGCATCAGGACCGGCTCGGGGCAGCTGCAGCGGAGCCTCCCAGGCCGGGGAGGGGCACGGAGGCGGCGGCCCCGGCCTGGCGCGCGGTGCAGCACGGAGGCCATGACCCCGGCAAGCAGCGGCGCGGCGGCAGCGCACACGACTGGAGCTCGACGACGCGAGCAGCTGCGCGGCAGGGCACAGCGGCAGCGGCCCTCAGCTGGCGACCGACACGAAGGCGGTGGTCCTCTGCTGGCGAGGGGCACAGCGGCGGCGGTCCTCAGCTGGCGAGGCGCGGCACGAACGGCAGGGCGCGGTCTGTGCGACAGCGGTGGGTGGTGGCTAGCAGTGCTCCCTTGGCTGCGTGCGGCGCAGCGGCGTGGTGGTGGTGGTGGGCGGCGGTGACGTGGTGGCGGCCACCGCCGGCGGCGGCGGATGTTTTTTTATTATTTTCAATAATCTTTGCCGAGTGTCTTTTGGCGCTTGGCAAACCATTTAGCTCTTTGCCGATCACAGTTTGCTGAGTGTGGTTTGGCGAATGTAACACTCGGCAAACTTTTTGCCGGGTGTATTTTGGCCTTTGCCGAGTGCTTTGGGCACTCGGCAAATACGAGGTTTTCGGTAATGAACTACCAGCCAATCATGTCATCGTTATCATTTTTTTTCCCTTGAGGTCATACACACTCGTCCTTGGTACACCAAGCCTCTCATACATATGAATGTTTCCAAACAATCTCTCATCTAAGGAATAATGTGTTCTCTGGCTTGGCTACACTAGCTTAACCTGCTTGCGTGATTGGTTCTAGTCACCCCTCCAAACATTGAAATGAAGGTATGGCTTACCAGTTTATGCTTGGGAAGCACCGGGAATGAAAAACTTACCGACCAGCACAGGCATGGTAAGTCTAAGTTTCTCACGATTGTGTTGTCGGAAATATTGATCATGCATCAAAAAACGTGCTTGCCCATTGCTACTTGACGGGTGATTTTTGCAGGCGTTTGAACTGTTGAGAGCAGCCATATTCCGAACGATTTCGCCGCCCCTTCCGCGCTGTCGGAATCCTGTCGCCGATGCTCCTCTGATGTCCTCGTCAACGACGTCTCCGACCTGCCGCGCCATCGCATCATGCCAGAGGTCCTCTATGCGGTCCCCGTACTTGCTCGCCAGATCCACCACAGTGCCTGGAGTTTGCAGATATGCAAGCATCAAAGACAGTGGGCGGGCGCGATGCTGTGGCGCTAGTCCGACACGCTGGCCGTAACAGGCATGCATCGGTCTGCACGTCATGGATGCACCTTCGGTGTCCCGTCAAGCTTGCCTTGACGTGGTCTCGCACGCCATGACAAAAAATGTGTTGTCTTCTGCATTCTCCTGTTACTCAAAATATTTTCATTTTGAGCAAATATTTCCTGAAACGTTTTACCACACATTTTTGCGTGACTGGTTCTTGACTGAACATTTTTACCTGTTAGTCAAAATATTTTCATTTTAAATCTTCTTGACTGAACATTACATATGTACTCTGAAGACGACAACAGCATAAGCGCAGTGCACGACCATGGTCGATAAGCCTGTAACTCGCAACTCCTTCACGTGAAATGCGTTAAATGCTTTGGCTGCAGATCACCTGTCACTGACCCTGTTACGAATTGCCCAATCTTGTCTCATCATTCCATTGTGATAAGGAGGAGATGATCCATGCAGTTTCAGCATTAGTATGTGGTTATGACAGAGGTCGATGGTTGTTCTGAAAAGTATGAAAGTTTCGTTTCATTGTTCTTAGCTACAGATTCTCAACCTTTTTATATCTACAGTGACCGTAAGATTTGCAGGCCTCTGCATTCAAGGGCTTTTTCTGGGCTGAAATTAACTCTGTTTTGAGATCATGAAGTAAAGCACCTGCTGCCAGCCACACTTGAGGTTGTCGTGACAAGCTTCGCGGATCTAGGACCGACATATCACTGAACAATGAGGGATTCAACGACCTAGCTTCGTTGCCCGATAGAAATGAGCAGATAGCAAATTACATCAAGAGGCGTTGCAGTTACTGTTGTCCTGTGTAAGGTGCATGCGGTACTACACCAAGAGGTTTGTGACCCTTCAAAGATTTTCTCATAAAACACTAACTGAAGTGTTAGAGGGGGTTTGAGTTTGATGCTTCGACCCATTATAGTCATTTCTACTGCAGAATACAGTTTGATCACATATAATTATTTATTTACTTACTAATGACACATTGTATAAGGCATGAAGTCATGTTCTCTTTGAATGAAAGGAAGTAAAAAGAATTGAAGAGTTGTACTTTACACAGTGTACCGCTGACTATGGAGTTTCAAGAGCTCTCCATATATGATACTTGAATTAAGATGAAACATATTCCTCTGAATATGGATTGCTTATTAGATCATCCAGTCTCCATTTTCGTGTATCAGAGGTATCGGGAATAAGATGTTCTCCAGCAGTATGTGTAGATGTTCTGTAAATTCCGCTTTAGCGACGAGCTATAGTGGTTCAACCACGAACTTTTTTGTTACAACTTGCACTTCTGGGGTTCTCAGAACTGTAAGCTATTCAAAGACCTAGATATGCGTTTGATCATGTTCAAAGCAAAAAAGAAAGCTGTAACCGTGTTCCTTTACCTGAAGTTTGCTTCTCTGAAATGAAAACAGACTCCAAATCTGTGGGAGTTCAAGGCCCGAAAGGAGGCCAACTAACGGGGTTTTTTTTTTTTTTGTGAGTCTGTGGGGGTAATTGTCAGCTTTGGTAAGGTGGACAATTTCAATCCTTGTCTGAACATCAATCCAAAAGATAATTTTAACTTGAACAACGCATCTGGCACGATGTTTGTAAGATTTCAATTTGAGGCAATGCCGTGGTATACAGAATCATAAAACTCAGTCAGCTGCGCTGCCTGCGTACTCAATTAGTTTAGTTACCACGCCTTTATAACTTGAATGAAAAATGGTGCATCCGTGGAAGAGTACGTCTTACATTGGCATTCAGTTCGTTGTTGCGAGCTGCCCAACACTCTGTTCATGTCCTGCTCTGCTCTGTCTTCGGTATTGAAGTCCAACCATAATAAGCAGAGTGCCTTACGACAAGTTGATGACCAGTAAGGTTTCCAACAGTCTCCGGCTAGCTAGGCACTTCCATCTCGTGCTCCAGGAGACATACATGCCCAGACGGCGCTGGACAAACCAATTACGGAGAGCCGTTGAAGAAGGACGCCACGACGATATCGCCAAATTCCTGGGACTCACGGAGCCGACCATTAATCTACCGGACGAACCTGCCAGCCATGCCCACTGCCACCTCCGCCGCCTTGACGCTCGGCTGTGAATCGCCGCAGCGCCACGTGCCTCCCACCTTGACTAGTCGACTCCCATCCGGACCGTGCGCGTACAGTCGCAAAGCCGCTAGGCTTAGGCAGCCACGGTGGTCGCTATTTGGAACAGCGACCACACCCTGGTTTCGCGACCCATGCACGCAGCACGCCGTGGCTCCCCGCCGAGCTCTCGACATTTGTCGCTCTCTTCCATGGCCCGCGCCAGCCATTGCGTTGTGCTGCCGCCCGCCGGCGTTCCCCATGGTTTGCGTGCTCGCGCGCCATCGCATGCACGCGCACGGCAACAGCGCCGCGTCATCGTCCAGCGTCGCAGCAGCATAACGCGGCGTCCTTCGCCTCGGCCTCCAGCTTTTGGCGCAGCACTGTTCCTCTGTCCCGACGCCCTCACCTCTGTTCTAGTGAGTTGTCACATCGATCGTACGGTCTACCGGTGCGCACCGTGAACGACACCCGCGGCCTTCGCCTCCCACTGTCACTCCCGACGCCACTACAAGAAATCTAGCCTTCTATGACGATTATAGAGTGACCATTGATCAAAACGTCACTAAGACATCCTGTCTATGACGATTCATAGGTCTTAAATGAGTTTTACTGACAAAAAATAAATGCGCGTCACAATAAACATTTGATCAAAGTGCTACGCAATTTACGGTCTGAATAGCCATCCATCAGTGCTAGGTAATCAACTGATTGAGCTCTTATTTGCACTTGATCAAAGGTTCCTTATAAGCGAGACATTTGATGCAATAGCAAGTACATCCTGGAGTATTTGGTCTGTAGAAGTTTCAAGGCTGATATTCTGATTCTGTTTGCTCTGTTCTCTTTATGAATCCTGTGGAAATGCATGTATGAACAGCACTTGCTAGTGCATTGTCAAACTAGGTTATTTTAAGAGTTTGCATGGATTGATCTGTTGATAGTTGGATCGGTGAAGGAGTAGAGCAGTACACATGATTCAATTTGTGCTAGTTAAAATACTAAATGTGCAAGTTCCTGATATATCCTGTAGGAAAATGTCATGCTGGTTGTACTTTGTTTTTGCATTTCAGTAGTCTCAAGAAACCCCACATGATACAATACACCGTGGTTGCTGGTTGATTGTTTAGGCTGCAAAAGCTAGGTTCTTGAGTTTAAAGTCTTATCAATTAATTATGTATTAAACTAGCTTGTATCAATGCTTTCCCTTTGTAAACTTTGTATCTCAGGTTGTTTCCAGTCTCATAGCTTGTCTGAATAATTAACAAAAATGTTTTGTGCAACTTCATGCCATCTGAAATCTTGTTATTAATTTAATATGTTATAATGCTGCAGATTGGGGAACAAGATTGGGCCACAGGTTGCTAGTTGCCTGAGTCCCTGAACAAGGCGGTGAAGACGGTGCTTGTTGGCAGCCCCAAACTTGCATTTATAAGAACTATGGTTTAGGTTGATACAAAACTCTTATAGGTTACCTTGTTAATTAACAATGAAATTGTTGTGTGCGATTATTTTGTGACATTTGGACATGTAACACGATATTGTATCTTGCTCTTTGATATCGCCGTGAACATTTCAATTTTCCTATCTAGGATTTTTGGATTTATTAGTCTATTTATAGAATCTTTTAATTTGCTTTTGGCCGTCTGTATGAAAAAAGAGAGGAAAATTATCTGAAATATTTATGCAATTAAAAAATTAGGTCGATCCATTTATTCAAAAAAAAAGGATGGGCCCAGATGAAAAGCATACTATGTTGGTAGAACAAAATGGGCTGAGGCAAAAATATAATGGGCTAGAACCAAACTCTAAATGGGTCATAACTAAAAACAAAATGGGCTGAAAAGTGGTCTAGCTAAATTATAAGGTGGGCTCTAAATTGGGCTTTGGCCAGAAATAGGAAGCTTGCAAATGGGCCTAATGAATTTTGTGACGATTAGAAGCATGCTCATCATAAATTTTTTGTGACAATAACATAAGAATTCGTCACAGATCATGTTTAAACACGCATGATAGGTGACGAACTGATTTTCGTCACAGGATTGTCACAGAATTCATCAAGTGACGTTTTATTCATGTTTTGTGACCAAAATGAAACGTCACCTATCATAACAATTCTTGTAGTGCGCCCACACTGCCGTGAGGATGCCGCCGCCTCCGCTCCTTGCGGTGTCCTGCTTCTCTTGCCACCCGTTCCCGTTGTCCTCTGCAATGACGTCTCCAATCGACCTACCACGCCACCGCGTCGTGCCACCAGTCCTCAACACGGTCCACGTACTTGTACACCGTGCCAAAGCCACCACGGCTAACATTTGCAGCCATGAAAGCAACAAGACGGTGGGGGAAGACGCGATGGCGAGGCGCTCATCTGACACACTGGTCGTGACTGAGATACATCGATCCGCACAACATGCAAGGTTGGCAGCCCAACAAGGTTGTTTAGCCACGAGACTCATATTGCTGGTGCAAATCGTCTGCTTGCTCCTGTGCCAGGCTTGAACCGCCCGAGGCCTAGGCCTGGCTAAACAAAATGACAGAGCAACATCCCGGTGCCTGGGCGCCGTGCGAGAGGAAACTTGCCGCTTGACGACGTGTTCCATGCTCTGCTTTCTCCTGGAGGCGCTTTGGCTCATGACCCCGATCCTCAACTTGTAATCGACCGTCCACATCCTTCACTTGAGAAATGGAGCTTGGTCTTCCAAAGCCAGTTGGCAACGGGGGAAAACGTGTTATTTTGATCCTCAAGAACATGCATATGAACACATCTAGCTTCACGCATATCATGTCTGTCTTGCAAAAAAGGTTAATCATTACGACAGTTACAAAAGAAATAAAACAAGCAATGGAAAGAGAGGCTTGCAAGGAAAGGCTCTTCTCTCCATTACTGTTTCTTGTAATCATGCCACCAACGAAACAGTAGACTCTCATCTCTGTCCCTCTGCTTTCGCCCAAAGCTGCTTTGGCTCACTACCCCGATCCTCTCTTTGAACGTCCGTCCATATACTTGACTTGAGAAATGGGGCTTGGCCGTCCAGAGCCAGTTGGCAACCGGGGTGTGGGGGGTGGGGGGGATTTGATCCTACCTCAAGCACGTGCATATGAACACACCTAGCTTCACGCATATCCTGTCATCCCTTCCAAACAAGGCTAAACAAGACTGTTAGAAAACAAAATAATGGTAGAAGAAAACAAACAAATGGAAAGCCTGACTTGCAAACGAAGGATCTTCTCCCCGTTTCTGCTTCTTGTAATCATGCCAACAACAAAATAGGGGACTCTCGTCGACACTGGCGGAGCTACGTGAGGGCCAGCCGGGGCCATGCCCCCCTTGCAATTCAAAATTTTTTGAAGATTGTGTTGTACACCGGCGGCCGCAGCCACTTGCTTGCTCACATACAGCTACGGAACGTATGCAAACTGCAAAGAAATGAGGCCCAAAGTAAGTATAGGCGGACAGGTCCATGTATCTCGGTAGTTCATTCATGCATGTGTGCATAGTAACACGTACTGCCACACAAAGCTCGATCCACGCGGCGATGCATGCCTCGAGGCCCCTCGACTGGCTCCCTAGCCATGAATTGGCCAACGTCGTCGCCCTCCACGCCAACACAAACGCAGCAAGATTGCATGCAGGTTCCCCTTTTTTCATCGTATTTAAACTTCGATTTCAATACCTAGTTCGATAGTTTCTACTACGACTGCAGCTGCCGCGCATCCATGGTTGCTGAGTTCAGCCTTCTCGACTCCGAATTGTGGCGAGCGGCTCGCAGGTTGTTTTTTTTCAATTCCCAAAACCCGACAAATTTTGCATCTGGAATACGCTCGCGCTCGTGCTAGTATTGTTCATGCCCCCCCCCCCCCCCCCCCACGCTTCAACGCTGGCTCCGCCACTGCTCGTCGATCTCCCTCCCTCTATTTAAACAGATGGGGATCTATGTATGCTTTTTTTTTTTTTGTGGGAGCGAGAACCGGGTGCCAACGCATTTGCTTCCATGGAAAACGAGCCATCCGTTTCCATTTCACCTTCTCACATAAATCATGCACTGTCTCACATCACTTTCCCCTCTCCCTAGCATGATTTAGATTATAAAATTCGGTCCCCGGAAGACAACTGAAATTAAAGAAAATTAATTAGTCAAATATCTAGAGAACTTTGTGTGTATAGGCTAAGTATAGTGATGTCCATATATGTGATAGGCTAAGTATAGTAAACTTTGTGTGTATGTTCCTCAACTTAATGAAAAACAGTGATGGTTAACACTTAAGGACCGAAAGAGACCATTTAACTTCATTTTTTCTAAGAGCAGGAAACGGTGACCAACTTTTGATTACTACAGCAGTTCTCAGCATTGATAAGATGGCCAATCTCAGTCCTTGTCTAAACATGAATCGAAAAGATAGGGGAGAACAACCCATCTGACACAATATCGTTGAAGGCAGAATCCCATATTTATGTCAATTGCGTATTCAACTACTTGATCATCAGGTCCTTGTCACGTGAATGAGCATCTGTAGCAGAGCCTTACGTTGACATTGAGTTCTTGCCCCTGGGCATAAGCCAACTTCACAAACTATTTGTTCTTGCTCTGGCTATCAATAAAAAACTATTTGTTCTTGCTCTGTTTTTCTTATTCAAATCCAACCATGATGAGCAGAGCTTATCATGGAAATCAAATCAGAGAACCATACGGGAGGGCTACTCGCCGGCCAACACCTTCCCAGGCTCTGGTTTCTCCTAGAGGCCTTCCGGCTCAAGAACCCGATCCTTCTGCTTGCAACAATAAATCGATTCTCACTTGAAAAATTGGTTTCATGCTGATGTTGTGCATGACATCTGCAATGGAGTTCCACTGACAAAAATGTGGTTTGTCTTTCCCATTCCCCTGTTTACTGGGTTTCGCGACCCCTGAGATTAATTACTGAAGGAGAAGAAACTTGAAATATTTTCATTTTGCAGGCTGCGGGCACACGAAGGAACGGAGCGCCGGCGGCATGGTTTGGGTGGCTCGTGCAGCTCTGCGCCTTACAACTTGCTGACTATGACGAGCGACTACCGATCAACTCGCCCGATCTGAACTGCACGAGATGGATCGCACGAATCCGAGAACCAGGGGTGGCCACTTTTTCAAATAGCTACCATACCACGTTGTCAATAGGCTGCACGCCATGGCTTCAATTATTCTCAGTGTAAGGATCACGGAGTACCGAGAGGGGGGGGTGAATCGGTAGCACTCGTAAATTTCTCCGGCGAGGTACTTTAACAATCCTATTAGTTTGCTAGGTGATAGCAAGAAGCAAGCAATGTGCACACACTAACAAGACTAGCTAAGAGCAGCCCTACACAAGCAATTCTACCAAGAGCAAAACGAACAACTCTATCAATCAATTCTACTAGCAAGAAGTAAATGCGGAATAGTAATGCTAGTAAGTAAAGAGATGAGATAGAGATTGCTCATCGATTTTTAGCCCGTGGTATCGGGAGGATGGCGCCTCCCCCTAGTCCACGTTGGGTCACTCCCGCCGGAGTCTCGACCCCTCCCTCCGCTCGATGGCGATCCCCTCTAGAGCATTCTTCACCCTCCAAGTGAAGACGCGGGCACGTCCCGCCGGCAACTCCGGATACTCCTCCGAGGGTAAGGATCTGCACGTGATGCGGTCCAAAGGGCGCTCTCTCCTTGTTGCTTCTTTCACACGGGAAGCACGAAGACCGTGTACAAACTTGTAGAGACTTCCATAATCTTTGGCAAGCTCTCTACCAACACCTAACCGGTCTAGGTCTTGCCATAGACCAAGAGTAACAGCTCAAGATGACTCTCTATGCACACACTAGCCCTAGAGATCAAGGATGCTCTTGTTACTCTCTCAATAGCACTAAGATCACTCCAAATCTTCAACAAGTGCTCTCTCTTCTTGCTCTTGGCTTCTCCTAGGCAACCTCACCTGTTCCACTGGCCAAGAGACCCTAACAGGGGTAGGCAACCAGCTATTTATAGCCTCAATCCATAAAACTAGCCGTTGCCACAAAAGAATTCTTTTCTGCGTAGCCACCGTATCATACGGTGCCCTAGTCACCGTATCATACGGTGACTAGATCTCCTTCAGCCTTCTCTGCTATCTTCTCGATCTTCATAGTCACCGTATCATACGGTGACTAGCACCGTATCATACGGTGACTTCTTTCCTTCCATCTTCAGCAACTTGTCCAAATTGCACTTCTCCTGGAAACCATACGGTGACCCACCGTATCATACGGTGACCATCATACGGTGACTCTACAAGTGAC